>VDFB02271358.1:1257621654-1257784420 GCA_007258455.2 Sequoia sempervirens | reverse complement strand
GCAAACAAGCGTCTTGGTAACAACAAAAAAATCAAAAAAGCAAAAAGTCCAAAAAAATCAAAAAAAGGATAAAAAAAATCGTCCTCTAGTGAAAACCACGTTGGTGGCACTTTGGGCAAGTACCTTGGTGAAAACCTGGCAAACAGGCGCCTTGTGTAAATAAGCACTTTCCATCCACCAGGATCTTTATGGCTTGTTCTGCATCATCCCTCCATTTCGCTTCCACCATCCATTCGCATCCGCACCATAGCTTGGTCCTGTGTTCGTAGCATGATCCCTCCTAGTACTACTCAGCCCATCGTCAAGGTCAGTTTGTCCTACCTTTATTGGGGTAGTCTGTTGCATCACGCTGAGGGCACATTCTCATCGGATCGGATTCGTGTATGATCTTAAAGTCCTCAAAATCAAAAAATCCAAAAAACATCAGAAAATTAGAAAAATCCAAAAACATCAAAACATTAGAAAAGCCAAAAACATCAGAAAATCAGAAAATCCAAAAACATTCAAAACATATCAAAATCCAAAAACAAGTCAAAAAGTCATTCAAAAAGCCAAAAACAAGGTCGTCTTATCGAACTAGGTCGTCTCTGAGTTTGAACATAGGCAAGGTTGATCTTTGATCATCTCCCGAGACATTTAGGTCAGTCCTATAGGAGTCTGTCATAATAAACTAACATCGCATCATGTATATCTTCATTTGCAAATCGGTCAAGTCGTCAGTCGAACTACGTGGTCTCTGCGTGTATAACGTAGGCAAGGCTAATCTTTTGATCAGCCCCCGAGGCCCCTAGGATAGGTCTTTAGGTTAGTCTCTTGGTCAAAATCTCGGAAAATCCCAAAAACATTGGAAAATCCAGAAAAATCAAAACATTTGAAAATCTCGAAAAAAAGAAAAAATACCACAAACAGCCTCAAAACATTGCAAAACTCCAAAAAATCCAAATATTTGAAAAAATCCATCCATCTCATCTCTATTGCACCCGCAATAAACATCACTCACAATAAACTGATCATCATCATCAACCTTTGGTAAAACAATTGAAGCAAGTCTAGCAAGTTTAAAAGTAGAACTCAAAACGCCAAGTCTTAAGTCTAGGACAGTGAGTAAACAAATTGGTCATCTCTTCGTATCGATAACACCATCATCTGAATTTGTCCCATATCAATCATCCCTCATAAACGAAATGACGTGCCCCCATCCACTAACATGTCCTAGGATGAATCCTTCCTACAATGGGCATTATCTTTTGGCAATAAGTTTCAGATATCATCTTAGAAAACACATCCTTTTCCCATTAGTGGTATTAAAGAGCATCAGTTTGTTTGTTCGCTTGGTCTTTATCTTTTTTACTTATCTTATTTTGCGCTTATTCCAAGGACTTCTCGATGATATCCCAAAGCAGCGGATTTAGAGAAATAGGAATGGGGCAATGATCATTATCTTTTGTCTGTTGTGCTTGTTGGACGTTCTTGCAATATAACCTCAGTGAATACTTGCTTTGTTAGGCATATATGGAAGAGGTCTAGGGAAACTTGTTGACTATTGCAATGATAGGTTTACCTTTCCGTGTTTTGGTCTGAGATGTCTAAAACTTCTGAAGTGCATCCTAGCAAGGTTTTCGTATGTCAGGTATGAGCAAGAATACTCCTATCTGATTGTCGAGTCAAAGTCCATCACACTAAGTACCACGCCATCCTGGTTGCCTATACCTTGATGCATCGTACCACATGTGTTATCAAACATAAGAAAATTTGGCCCTTTGAAAATCCCAATTCCTCGACAAGTAATCATCATCATCATCATCATCATCTGCATCTGTGTCATCTTTCATCTTGTTGAAATGACTTCTTCTTTTCTTACTAACTGCGCTAACCAAGGTACTATGACAGTTGCTCATCATCACCATCGATCCTGCATCCACGCATCATTAGCATATTACATAAGCACATCATATAGATATCATTAGCACATTGCATTGCATATCATATGTCAAACATTACATTCTCATCATCATATAAATAGGTGCATCCATATCATCGCATTTCACCCATTACATTGCATCTCATAGCATTATATTAATCATTGCATAAACATTGCATTTGCATTTCATAACCATTTCACATCACCATCTAAATCATCACATAACATTTACAGAATCATTTCATAATCATTTACTGCTTAATCATAAAAAAAAAAGGCATATAAGCATTTAATTCATTACACATTAGCATATCACTTGGCATTGACATATCATTGCATCACATACATCATTTAGGATAATAACATTAGTTATTATAAAAAAATCATCTCATAAAATCATTCGCATCATACCACAACCATCGCATCATATCACATTCATCATAAATCATCTCATAAATAAGCATTTTCTGCACATCATTACATATACCATATATTAAATCATCTCACACATCACATTTGCATAAAATAAATCATCATATAGTTAACATCATTGCACATCATAGGTCATAATCAAATGCATAAAAATCATTAGAAATAAATGCATCCATAAAACATCACTACAAAGCATATAAAAATAAATCATACATGCATAGATAACACATTGCATCGCATTAAAATCGGCTCATATATACACCATATCATCAACTGTCATAATACAAATAATAATCAGATCACTGTACATATGTGTCAATCAGTATAAAATGCCCATCGGGCTATCAAAAATAAGCCCATAAGGCACCAAAAATGTGTATCATCTGAATCATGCCCGATCTCCGTGGATGCTACCCTCACCCCTGTCACCATGACCCTCTGGTGGTCTCTGACTAGCCCGCTCTGAATACTCTGGAACCCAGGCTACTCTAGGAACATGATCGTGATAGGCTCGGCGATAGTACTCTGCCTCTCGAACGGCCTCCCTATAGGATCAGACCGACACTATACCCTAAGAGGACGAAGCGGCTGTCATGCTCTCTATCTGCTGCATACGACCCAACTCTATGGCTGCTTGTAGCTCTGCGACCTGTCGCTGCTGTATAGCCTGATCTCTCTCCACTCTAAGCTGCTCTCTCTCAGCTCGTTCCTAGTCCCGCTCAGCCATCACTTCCTGTATCTGTGCCTGTAACTGCAAAATCAGGGCATCCCGCGCATCTGCCTGCCCTGCTGGCTGTGCCCGTGGCTATACAGGAACCTGACCCTCACCCTCAGCTCGTGGTGGTGGGACTGGCAGATCCTATTGCTGGTCCTGCATGGGGACATCTCCGTGATCTGGTGGAACTGGGGGCACAAATGGGGGGTCCTGTCGAATCGTGACCCTGGGACCTCGTCCTCATCCTCTCCCCTGCCTTTGACTCTGTGTGCCTCCGGATCCTCACCTGGAACAGTCAAACGGAGAGGAGGCCTGAACCAATCCCTATATGTTTGTGTCGTGCCTAGATTTGCCAATCCCTGATTATAGGCCCACGATTGGGCTACCAGCTGCCGAAAACTGTCAACCGCCTCCGTTGTAGGAATACCTGGCCCGCATGCCACCTGTGTCATGCTGCATGCGAAAATGGCTACGTAGCCGTCATCTGGCCGATCTTGTGGCTCTCCGAACTAATGTTGTACGCACCTGAGAAAATAACGCTCTATCATGGTATGCTCTCGACCCTGCATATATCTGTCCTGCCTGTAGTGGAAGAGCTACGTTGCATCATCAGCCCATCCAGCTGACCGAGGTAGGGTCTTGGTGCAGGAGCACCCAAGCCCTTCAAGGAACACTTCAAGGATCAGGAGTGTGCAAGGGTCAGGAGGACCTTTCAAGCAAGTCAAAACATTAATTATGACCTTTTGGAGCCTATAATGGCATTTGGTATGAATGAATGTAATGAGAATGTTAAAAGTCCTAAGGGTCCTGAAAGGACCATAGGACCAAAGAACCTTGTAAGTGGACCAATAGTGTCCAAGAGGTGTAGGTAGGTTTATAATGTTCTAATTAGGTCAATTATGGTTAGATATTGAAGCTTAGATAGTTTTTAGTCCATATAAATCAATAGAGTGTAAGTTTGCAATTTCAAATTTTTGAATTTTAGTTTAGGCGAGAAAAGGGGTTTTAAGTGTTTTAGAGTTCATTAAGCATTGTAATCAATCCAAATCGGTTGGATCAATTGGAGAATGGGTTTATAACCCTAAAATATTCATTTGTATGGAGGTTAGGTGGTTGGTGAAAGCATTGTATGGACTGTTCTCAGAAAATTCAACAAAATTTCTGTTTTTCTTGCAATTTTCTATGATTTCTTGATGAACCATTGAATCTTATTGAAGTTATCTGCATTTGGATGTCTTAGGGGGTTGTAATTAAAAGATTTAACACCTCTCACATGTTCTGATAAGGGAAAGAGATAAATTCTTGTACACTTTTTGTTGACTGTCTACAGGAAAAGACAGATTTTACCCTGTTTTGAGAGTTTTAATGAATGAATGATCCATTTCATGGGGTATTTTGACTGAACACCTATGAAATGGATCACATTTAACATGTACCATAAGAAACTAACAAGGAAATGTGCAAGGAAGAGGAAAACTAATGCGTGCACAGTGAATTAGCAAAGAAAAAGGCATGAAGATGGACCCTAGGGTATAGCAGTGAAGGATCTGCCTTAACAAGAGGTATATTTTTGAGTTTCAATAGTTGAGTAATGTTGAATTAATGGTGAAAAGTGAAAATTTAAGACCTGGAAGTGTTTGGAAGTCCTAGAACCAAAAAGCCCTAGTTTTAAGCCAATTTAGGGAGGGTTTTGTATTTAGGCATGTTAAGAGTAACATAGAAGACTACAAGTATGAAAATATTTGGTTTGGGAATGTTTTGGAAAACTTTTGAGAGTTTCAAGGTCAGGGGACAAATTTAAAGAGGGGTTGCTTTGAAAAATAGGGCTAATTAGGCCTAATTTTAAGGAAACAACAGGTTTTGAAGAAAGATTGTCTGAAACAAGTGATGCCAAGGAGTTGACATGATGTTTGTCATCACAAACCACACCTGAAACAATCATTATATTGGAGGTTCATTTGCAAAGTTTGAGGAAAAATTCAAGAATCCTTCGCCAAAGGCCTAATAGGGCTAGAAGGCTAGTTGAGGAGCAAATGTGAGTTTTGTTCAAAACAGAGGGTTAGGGCTTGAGAACCTTTTGAGTCAGGTCAAGTTGAGTCTTTTTAGATCATTCCATTGGTTTAGAACCACAAGGGAACCAAATAAGTCATGAATGCAAAGTTGAGGCCTTATCTTTAGGTTGGTGTCTAGTTGAAAGGTTGAGAAGTGAAACATTGTTAGTCTTGTTGTCTGGTTTTTCCTTCAAAGTCCCTGACCCTCTGCATCAGGTCTCCAAATGAACATAACCATCTCATCTATGACCCGCCTCCAGTGGGGGATCCCGTGCTCTCCAGTGTGTGTGAAGGACACACCACCTCTGTACCGTGCCACCAGGGCATCCTCTGCCCCTATCGAAATTGGAACGACCTGTGGACGCAGCACAAAAATGTGCTCCCACGTCCAAACGTGCAGAAGTGTCACCCCAGCTCCCAGTGCTTACCCATCCATGTATGCGTACTCATGCAAATCTCTGTAAAGAGAATCCAAAAGGATGGGCCCCCACACAAACCGAACTGGCTTGTCCCGGACCATCCTCTCCCAACAGTATCCCCATCCAGGACTGAAGTACCGCCCTCGTCTGTCTGGGGCAACCAAACCCGAGATGATCACCGCAATCTCCCAGCGGAGGGAGGTGCTATCGCTCTGTCCCTCGCAATAAATGATATCTTGTATGGCGAGGACTCGGGTGCAGCAATTACGTCCCTCCTCCATATCATAAATCACTCGGTGGCCATGAATGGGCAACTGTAGTATGCGCCAAACATCCTCCAATGTGACAATCGCCTCACCAGTGGGAAGATGAAACGACGATGTCTCGCTATTCCATCTCTCGGCTAGCGCTGATAGCATCCCGAAGTGTGTGCGCACGGGCGCTATGTACGCAATGTGCCAAAGCCCAGCGGCTCCCAGTCAGTCCTAGTCTCTGTCGCTAAGACCCTGAAGAACAATCGCCAAGTCCCGCGACCGGTGCTCCCAAGAGTACAGCTCCCTAGGCCCGTCCTGCATCAGCAAAGTCAGCATGTTAATTTTTTTTGGAAAATTCCTGACCTAACGCTCCAAACTTGCATCCAGCGGCGCAGTTTGTGAAGGCGTTGCAGTTTGAGTTTTCTCAAACTTTGATGCTGGACTCAAAATTTTGCCATATAGCGCCGCCGCGACGCAATTTCACCCCCAGCGTCGCAGTTTTCTTGACAAGGGCACCGCTGCCGCGCACTTTTCTCAAACAGGCCTGCAAGTCTAAGCCGAGCCCGAGCCCAACGGTGGAGTTTTTAAACTCCAAATTGCACCGCTGCGGCGCTAAACTGGCCAAAAGCGGTGCACTTCAAACACCGAGCAGCGCTATAATAGCGCCGCTGGAGGCGAGCTCTCCCTAAATCTAGTAATAAATGCACTAAATTGAAAAAATGAAGTGTCAGTTAGGGTCACATATCGAGGCACTGATGCCTGGTGGCTGCTGGTAGGTCTGAACTCGGTTCGAAATGTGTAGGGGAAGCTATCGTTGTGCCATATCGTCAGGAGGTCAGAGCTCAAATGTCGAGGTTCGCTAGCGGAGGTGTGTGAAAATGACTTGAAAGTGATCCCTTGGGCCCCTTTTAAGCCTAAAAATTAGGGTTTTTTGACCCTCTAAGGCTGTCCTACTAGGGTTTTGGACCCCCGCACCTGTTTTTCGTTCGTTCGAGGCTTGTTTTTCATCGTTTTATTGCGTTTAGACGTTTTTAGCCTCCAGGACCACTTTCGGACCTCTCGGGCACTTTTTCACATTTTTTTCGCGAGATCACCTAAAAATTGAAATTTTCGTCCGATCTCTCAAGGGGGCATCATAATGGCATATTTTCTCTCGCCATGCATTAGTGGGGCAAGTTTTAAAATTGAATTTTTTTGGCTTTGATCGAGATCGTTTATTCTTTGAACCAGCACAACGAGTGCCTTGCTTCAAAGAGGGGCAAAATGTAGACATCGAAAATATACTGATTGACATCGTGCATCTGATCTTGACTTACTAACATTGTTTCTTCCTAAATCATCCCTCGGTCTAACCGTTTAATCAAATTCTCTTATCTGATTAAATTCATCAATATTCGTCTCTTAATTAAATAAATCATCTTGTTTAATCAAGTCACTTTCTCTTGTTAATTAAATCAACCCATCTGATATAATTATCCCTATTTAATTAAATAATCAATTTATTTGATTAAATCTCTAAAGTCTATCCATTAAATTAAATAAATTAAAACCTTATTTGATTTAATCTAACACCATCCCTTTTAATTAAATAAATCAAAATATTTATTTAATTAGCTCTTATCATATTCCTCTCTTATCTGATTTAAATAAACCCATAAATTTGATCAAATAAGTCACATCATCTAATCTCTGTTAAATTAATTAAACCCTTGATTAATTTAACCTCATCTCATGTCACATCCTCTAGATAATGCAAGTTGCACATGAAAATAGATTTAATTCATTTATTAAATCCCTATTTTCCCTCACATGGCATCTTTTTGGAATATTCTCTCAATTTGAATTCAAAAATTCCAAGTCAACATGTACATCCAACAAGGCATTTAAATTCTCTTACATGTCATTTGCCTTGAGCCAAGTGGCATTTATTGCATTTTCCCTTCCCTCTTACATGTCATTTCAACAAATTTGAATTTCAAATATTGGCATTTATTGGCACAAACCCCAAATCTTGCACAACCATCATCCATTCATAGCTTGACAAGTGGAATCATATCCTTGGATGAAAGTTAGTCCCACATTGCTCAAATTTGGGCTTTCATCCATCTTGAAATCCAATAAATGAAGAGCTCCTCTCCTCATTTCATCATCCACAATTTGAGTAAAGGTACTATTAAAATAAATATTCGAACAGCTCCCTTCGGGTTTCTTTTTATGAATGTGTGTGCACCGGCCTGTGAGTCGCCGAGTTTGGTCGGCTTTCCATCAAGTTTTGATCTCCTGTTGTACGCATCCTCTCTTCGCAGCTTCGAGGTAGCGGCTTCCCTTTCGGGTCCTGAGAGGCTGCGCTGGGCGTCCACGTGTCTCACTTGCGGAGATTCTTATTTCTTTTTGCCTTGAAGTCTCTTCGAATTGCGAAAGCCTTCTGCCGAGGGCATCACTTCTAAAGATTGTCAGAGAGGCCCACATCTTGCTACGTGGCAGCATATCGCAAGCTTTTCATGCGGGAACAAAATGAACAACCGCGGGTTGCGTAGTGCTTGCTCGGGGTTTTCTTTCTACTGTCTAACAGGTATTGGCGGGCCCTACCTTCTGCTAACTGGCAATCGTTCGCAGATCTTTTAACACGGCAGGGTGGTGAACAACCGCGGGCTGCGAAACGCTGCCACGCGTCTTTCGCACCCGGTTGATGCGGCTTTCTCTCCACATCAAGAAGGACCTCAGCTCATTGGACACTTGTTGCATCTTCACAATCTCTCGGCGGCAAGGAGAGAGGTTTTCATTCGGGCAGTGACAAGATGCCACGTACCTTACAACTGATCCTTGAGGCAGGCGATAGGCTGGCTGGCGAGATTATGTTATTGGATGCTGCTCTTCATGGTTTTTCAAAGCGGTGGATGACACTTGTCACCTCGGGTATGGCTGAGACCACTGCCATCATTGTGAAGGGCACGCCTGCACCTAAATATCCAGATGCTGTGTTTTAACTCGTTGCCATTGTAATGGCATTGAAAATCTTCTAATTCTGGCATCATTACAGGGGATTATGGAATCTTTTCTGTTACAGCTTTCTAAAGCGGTGGGAGTTTTCTCTCCAGCTATATATATACTCTCTCTGTCAACCAGAAACAGAGAGACGGTCCAACAGTAAATAGATCCAAGAGCTTTAAGAAAAAATGATACTGGTTTTAGCAAGAGACACCAGGCCTCTTTTACATGTTTATTTGCAAGAAACTTTCAGACTGTGCCCACTGTTCGGCCTTTCTGTTTTTCATGTTTTGATCAAACTGTAAACTGTGCCTTTTATTGTCTTAAGCATTTCATTTGACAAGACTTCTATATATTGAATACAAACTTGCTTATCTAAATCATGTCTAAATGACTCTTCTTAGTAGTAAGGATGTATGCGATATTATTTTATGTCAATAAATAAATTGTTTATGCTATAGCTTTAAGTTTCTGACGTTTTGGAACATGACAACACCATTCAGGCCCTTAAGTCTATGATTTATCGTGCCCATCAACAAACTTTGGCGCATCGCCTTGGATTAGACTTTGCTTCATTATATCCGCTTCCTTTTCCCTTTCCAAAAATCCATTATAGAAGAAGTCGACTTCTTTAAAATCTGGAGGTCACTCAGTTTGGCGCAAAAGGGTTCCCCTTGAACTGAGTTTCCCATAAGGCACTGTTATCTCGTCAAATTTTGGCATCAACAGTTTGTCCTTTTTTCTGGCACGCCCGGTGGGACCTGAACTAATGAAATTGCCTTATAGAGGGGTGTATGAACCATCGGCCTATAACTAGATCCCAGACTGCAAATAACCCAGGTTTACTAATACCTCCGCTAGGGACAGTCCAGGCCGTAAATCAGCTAGTAACCGTTTCATTCCCACCGCCCTTTCCTCTCACCATGTTGCCGACCGCGAACATAAACTATGTAGCATGGGATGCTGGAAGTCCCCTGGTGGCTTCGGTAGCGCCCGCTGTTTGGGGCGCTATCCCGGTTTCGGCCCTAAAAGCTCTTCCTAAATTTGCCAGGGACAACACAAAAACGCCAGCAGAACACTTGCAGGATGTAGCAGATGTATGTCTGATACACGGTATTATAGCGCAGAATGTAGCCCTGAGGCTCCTCGCTGCATCCTTCAAAGGTAAGGTCCTGGATTGGTACCAGACGCTGACTCCGAATTCAATTCGCATTTGGGATGACCTCGGAGATCCATTCTATGAAAGGTTCTCAAATGACGGAGATTGTTCTTCGTTATATTATCAGCTATCCGTCATAAGACAAGTGCCCCATGAGACCTTGACAGATTTTAATGCCCGATTTCACTCAAATTGGCAGAGGATTCCTGTGACTATTCGCCTGACTCCAGAACTGGCATTCATATTTTATCTGAAGTCTATTAACCCCGACATTTCTGTGATGATCAAGTCTTTGGGAGGAGCCACTTTACCAGATGCTTATGCTACCGCTATCAAAGCGGAGAATCATTTGTTAGATTGCGGGAAATTGCCTCCTCAACCTATTGTGTTGATATTTCCTGAAATATCAAACGCAACACAAGAGGTTGCATCGACCAGTGCGCCAGCAACTCCCCAGTTGATGTACTCATATGCAGCCGCTCCTGAAAACTTGGCTTCCACATCGGGTTCTCCCAAGGATGAAATGGGCGACCTCAAGGAGATGTTGCGAACTATGGCGAATGATATAACAACTCTCAAGCGAAACCAAACAACGCCTCCACGGCCCGCATATCAAAACTATCAATGTGGGCGGTCTACTTATCAGCAAAATCAATATGATCAGAGTGCGCCTCGCACTAATCCATCAGCGCCGACTACCAACCAAATAGTCCCGGTGCCTACGCTGCTGACAGGTGCGTCGCCAAGCTCAAGTAGAGAATTAACCGCAGGACAAAATAATCTTATTGATGACATCAATCCATGGTGTTTCCCCTGCAACGATGCTCATATGCCCCGAAATTGTCCACGTGGCAACTTACAACAGAAGGTGGCAGAGCAACGCAGCCAAGGTACTACAACAGAAAATGGAGAATACCTATGTACCTCGGCAATGGAGAATGCGGTCCTTACCGCGCAAATGCAAGGAATGTCTTTAGAACAAGAGTCTGATATTGCTCCTGATCACGCACTCTTCTCCTGGATGGAAGACGAGGAAAAGGTGTTTGCTAATGACACATCTGTAGCCGAAACGCCGCAGATGCAATCTGACTATAACACACGCTCAAAGAGGAGATTCACCGGTGAGCCTGTTGTTTCACTTTCGGACAGCCCGCAATGCAAAGGCGTGTCCGATCAAATTCCCGGCGCTTCGACCGTCTCTTCGCCTTCTCAACCACGAAAGGAGATTATTATAACAAAAGCAAAGGAGCAGAAATCTTCAAGCTCGTCACCTTTTAATGTGGTGGAGCAATTGAAGAAATCATCCGCTAATGTGTCCTTATGGGACATGCTAGCTATCCCGGAACAAAAAACTATGCTACAAAAGACACTTCAACAAGAGATCAACTCAGCACCAACAGAGCCATCTGCCAGTACGGAGGGGGTTTATCAAATGCCACTAGCTAAAACTCTTGCAGACAAAACGAAGGGATCCCATGCGGAAGGCGGAGGTAGGCCAAAACCTCAACCCTTCTTCTTGACTCTCATTGTAGGGAAGAAGCTATTACACAATACTATGATTGATTCTGGCGCTAGTACAACGGTTATGCCAAAACTGATAGCCGAAGCCTTGGAGCTCAGCTACGAACCTATGAAGAAGGGGGTGATGCAGCTAGATGGAAATAAAGTTGATACTGTGGGTGTCATCAAAGCACTTCCGTTAACTCTATTTGCCTGCCCAAGTATCACGGTCCCGCAAGATACAGTGATTATAGATGTTCCTCCTATGTTCGGTCTCTATCTATCTCGAGAATTTACTTCAAAGGTGGGCGGATATTTGTCTTTAGATTGGTCACATCTAATACTTAGGACCAAGCATGGTGCAAAAATGAAGATAGAATCAGAGGCTCTACATTCCGAACACGTGGCGGATGAGGCCTTGATCAATTTTGAGGCCGCACATACCTCCATCACCAAGCAGGACATGTACAATGTCAAACTGCTAGAGGAGGAGAAGGTGAGCGGAGACCGAAATGATAAGGAAGATGCTCTGTTGAGTGAACACATAAACAATGATCCTTTCAGGAATTATCATGCTACCGGATTGGGCACATATGTGATTTATGATGAAGACCAAGTTCTTCCGAAGGTTGTCAAAGAATCCGATGATAACCAAGCAAATGAGCTGTGGACGTTGTATTTTGACGGAGCGAGGAGCAAAGTTGGAGCTGGAGCCGGGGTATGTCTAATATCCCCACAAAATGAAAAGTTAAGGTCTTTCTGATTCCAATTCGCCTGTTCAAACAATGAGGCTGAATATGAAGGGTTAGTCCAAGGCCTTAGCCTAGCGGAACGAATGGGTATTAAGCAATTGATTGTGTTCGGAGATTCCGAACTAGTAGTTAATCAGGTCCGGGGAATCTCCACAGTGAAGAATGTCCGAATGAGATCCTATCGGCATCGAATCTGGGACCTAATTGAAAGTTTTGAAGGTTTCAATATCCTGACCGTTCCCTGAAAGCAGAATAACGAGGTAGATCGCATGGCGGTGATCGGTGCTCAGTTTGATCCTATCTCTGACTTGCTTCGGAACAAATTTTCAGTGCGAGTGCTTGTTCAACCAGCGATTCCCGACAATGATCAGAGTTGGCAAGTATTTGAGAGCGATGAGCACATCGCCTCGTTTATCCAGCACTCAGGGGAATTTGTTGATTAACTTCAACCAAAGATCACCGAAGTCTATGAAGAACAAATTATGCAGCTCAAGTCAAATAAACTTCTGAAAGGGTTAGTTACTCTCGAGAATTTTTTTGATTGTAATGACGCCCGAAATGATAAGCAAAAATTCGTGGCAAACAAAAGTGATTATGAAAACTTTCGGGTCTTTGATGACAGGAATCTTCGGGTCAGAAAAGATGTCTCACAGTGAGATAGAGAAAGGCTTATCAGTTTCTGTGAAAAATATGGAGTAGTAGCCTGGTCCTACGATGATCTGGAGGGTTACAATCCTGGCATCATTCAACATACTATTGAGCTAACAGAAGGTGCGAAACCAGTCTGACAGAAACAACGGCCAATCAACCCTAAAGTTGAGGCCTTGATGGCACAAGAGCTAACCAAACTCATTGAGTCACGTATTGTCTTCCCAATCAAACATAGTACTTGGGTATCAAATCTGGTACCAGTCCGAAAGAAGAATGGCGATATCCGCTTATGCGTGGACTTCCGAGACCTCAAAAAAGTATCTCTGAAGGATCACTATCCATTGCCTTCTATGGAGTCAATCCTCCAAACTGTCGCAGGATCAGAAATGTTCTCTCTGCTGGATGGCTTCTCCGGCTATAACCAGATTCGAGTTAAAGAAGAAGATCAGCACAAGACTACGTTCACCACCAAGTGGGGAACATTTGCATATGCTAAAATGCCTTTTGATTTATCCAATGCAGGGGCAACTTTCCAGCGGGCTATGTACATCGCATTCAGCGAACTGATCAATAAGTTTATTCTAATCTATTTGGATGACCTTACTGTGTTCTCTAAATCTAAGGATGATCATTTTGATCATTTGGAGTTAGTTTTTAAAAAATGCCAGGAGTTCGGGGTTTCCTTAAATCCAAAGAAATGTGTTTTCGGAGTACCGCAGGGTAAGCTGTTAGGGCATGTTGTGTCTAAAGAAAGTATTTCAATTGATCTTGAACGAGTAAAGGCTATCAAGGAACTTCCCCTTCCGGTAAATAAGAAAGGTGTCCAATCTTTTCTCGGCAAGGTAAATTTCGTCAGCAAATTTATTTTCAATTTTGCAGGAATGATTAGGCTGATATCTCTAATGTTGAAAAAGGATCAAGCTTTCAAGTGGACAACAGAAGCTCGAGAGGCTTTCAAAAAGGTCAAGGAAGCGATCTCCACAGCCTTGGTGCTAATTAATCCAGATCAATGCAAAGATTTTATAATGTATGCCTTAAGTAGCAAGTCCAGTATTGCTACTGTCCTGACTCAAAGGGATAGCGAAGTAAAGGGAGAGCATCCAGTGGCATTCTATTCCCGAACCCTAAAAGAATATGAGGCGAATTATAACTTCGTCGAAAGACAGGATTTTGCAATAGTAAAGGGACTTAAAAAGTTCCGCCATCTAATTTCCTGTAACAAAGTTCTGGTATATGTCGCGCATTCTAGTGTGCGAGAATATATCATGGAAGGAGAGATTACAAAAAAAAGGGCTAATTAGATTACCAAGATCCTGGAGTATGACATCGAGGTCAGGCCTACTAAGACTGTTAAAGGAAGAGGACTGTGTGAGTATATGACACAAAATGAGGAGATACCTGCCAAGGAGGAACAGCCAGAACTCGTCCTGATAAATGAATCAGGATCGGAAGACGATTAGCTGACAAATAGAATGAACTTCATGCAAACCGGAAGGTATCCGCCAAGCCTCTCATCCCAAAAAAGAAGGTATTACCGGCTTCAGAATTGCAGATATACGATGATAGAAGGATTTCTGTTCAAAAGAAATTTCAATGGTGTGCTCCTGCGATGCGTTACTTCAGGGGAGGCACAGAGGATCCTCGACGCATTTCACAATAGTGACGAAAGTGTACATTTCTCCGCCAAAACTACCGCCATCAAGGTCCTAAGAGCTGGATATTACTGGCCTACACTTTTCAGTAATTCCTACTCTCTGGTAAGGGCTTGTAAAAAATGTCAATTCTTCTCTGATAGAAGAAAAAATTCAGCGATGCCCCTCAAACCTATCGTGGCGGATGAACCATTTGCGCAATGGGGCCTGGACTTCATTAGAATGATCAATCCGGTTTCTAGTGCTGGACATAAGTGGATTTTAACAGCTACTGACTACTTCACAAGGTGGGCGGAAGCTGTTCCCCTTAAGGGGGCAAAAGAAACAGAGATTGTAGACTTCCTTGAAGCACTGGTGACAAGGTTCGGCCCTCCGAAGACAATCGTTTCGGACAACGCCAGAGCATTTCTAGGTACAAAGGTATGTCACTTTGCATTAAAAAATGGCATATTCCTTAAAACATCATCAAACTATTATCCATAGGGAAATGGTCTAGACGAGTCGACAAACAAAAGCTTAGTCTGACTCCTTAAAAAGGTTGGCTCAGAACACCAGAGGGAATGGCATAAAAATCTCCGAAAAGCGCTCTGGGCCAACCGCATAACTCCTAAGCAAGTCCTCAAGACTTCGCCCTATGAGCTGGTATATGGGAAGGAGGCACTGTTACCTATCTCCATGGAGATCCCAACAATACAGTTACTGAAATCCCTTGAGATAGAACAAAATGGAGCCATGGAGGTTCGGCTTGCCGAACTGTTGGAAGTACAAGAAAAAAGGGAGAATTCCCTAATAGCAATGACAAGCCGTCAACAGGTGGTCAAACGATGGTTTGACAAGAAGGCTTCCAACCAAGGTCTGAAAAGTGGAGACTTAGTGCTAAAATATGACAGCAGGGCTGCAAAGCCAGGTCAGCACGGTAAATTTGATAGCCTATAAGAGGGACCCTTCAAAATTATTCGAGCCAGGCAACACAAAGCTTTTGAACTGGAAAATATGGAACAAGAGCCGTTAGGAATCCCGGTCAATGGGATTCATCTTAAGTTGTTTCATTAGGCATTATGCTCTACCTTGTACAGTTGTAAATAACGATTTTGTTTCTTTTCCTGTGTGTGGCCTGTTCTTTTTTCTAAAATCAGTTGTCTTTCTACGCATTTGCTCATCGTCGTTGGTGGGTAAAACACCGGAGTTGCTTTACACAAAATACACTCATACATGGAGAAATAGCATACAAAACTAGCAAACCCAGAAGCAAAAAGAGCATGGATTTTCTTTAAAACGAGAAGTATATATTTATATATATGTTCTTTAGTTACAAAATGGCTGGGAGGCCGATTTACAAAATGTACAAGTATCTGGGTACATTATATATACGATAGCCTTTTATTAGGCTCATCTAAAACAGGAAAATTACATGTTGAGCAAGCAGGCAAGGGAGTTATTTATCCAAAGGAATGGTTGGCAGCAACTGACGTATTCATTGCAGCGTCCGCTTCTTCCTCGTCCACGGGCTCGTTGGCGGCACTGGTAGCATCATTTGGCACAACCGCCAGTGGCGGTGAGAACACCAAGTTCCTGAAGTCAGTGTACCAGTCTACGTCGTAGAAAGGTATCACGTTGTAGCTCTGAAACAGGAAGTGAAGGGCCTGAGTAACCCTCTGCTGGTGCTGGTCACGGGTCTGCAGGTGGAATCCGTTAAGAAATGGCAGCCAAACGACAACAACTTCTTCTTCGATAAAGCGACGCAGGTCGCTGGCTGTTGGCAGGCCTATCCCATATGTAGCATGTGCAACGATCTCACCAAGCCCATTCAGGTATTTCTTCGAGAAGATTTCCTTCACCAGCCTCAGGATAAATGGTCAGAGAACGCTGATGTCCAGCATGGATGCTACAAAGTGTGAACATATGTCGGTATTCACCCTATACTTATCCTTATATTCTACACAATCCTTGCCTAGGATCCACTTAATGGCTACCAGAACCAGCGAATGTTTGTTCTTCGTCATCCTTTTCAGCCTTCTAATGGAGATCTCACCTAAGAATTTCGTCTGTGATTTAAACAAGGTTAGACGAATTGGGGTATCCATTCGTCCTGACCTGTCCCTAAGTCTCCTAAGATAATGTCGAATTTGCTCACCACCTAACCTATGAAAGGACTTGCTTAGCAATCTGCTACTGACCTATCACCTCTTAAACGCTAAGTATGTTTGCTCGCTATCTACTGGCCTATTTATAGAAAAATTGACAAGACATATGCCAATCCGCCTCTAAGAAACGTGATGTATGCTGGCTGCCATCTCGAAGGCTGAGTCTGTATTTGTTCACATTTTGGGCTGGTACATGCATGATAGCATGGCTCAAGGCGTGCTTAATTAAATGAAGTTGATTAATTAGCTTTAAAAAAGTGGCACTTGTTGGTGAAAGGACGTATGGCCGTAGGCTATTGTGTCATATCTCAAGCACATCCCAGAGCCCAAGGTGATACTCGTATCTTTTTCAGGCGGTGATCGTTTGCTTGGCGTAATCATTCTGACCGGGATATTAATTGTCAGCGCATGTTAACGCAGGGTTGGAAGGCCAGTTGCAAGCTCAATTTCCAAGGAAATCAAGGCGTATCACACGATCTCTTAAAAGCAATGATGAAATTCGACCGCCTCGAAATAGCAATCAGTTCATCTTGCACGAGTTGTAGGATTAACGGTACATGCCGAATTAAATGCAAAAGGCTTGCTTTCACCTACCACCTTGGGAAAGGTTGCTATTATTGCAACGAAAAGGCTTAAATATTTCAAAGGCTTTTACAAACGCAGGGAAGTGCAAAGTGTTTTCGGTCTGTCTATCTAGAGCAAGCAAATTCACAGGCCATGAGCTTACAAATTCTGCAGAGAAAGAAAAATGTCAGAATCTTCAGCCCAGCAGATGCAGGAAGAGATTAGCCAGGAACTGTTCACGACTATTCGTTCTTCGGCCGAGGTATACGTGTACGAGGATGTAGCATATGCCACGCCTGGTATACCCGCGAAGACGAGAAGAGCCCACACGGAGGAGCTGAATAGACCCAAGGAATGGAGTAACCAGAAAAAGGTTAAAAAAAATGGGATAATATCTACGACCCAAAGCTTGCAAAGTACCCTAAATCTCTTAGAGAGGCGGCTTGTGCAAGGTTATCAGCAGCAAAGGCAGACCAATCCACGGCAGGTAGAGTCTAGTATAGCGGTCTCCCACAATACATGGTCTCATTGGTGCACTATTGCCCGGAGGTGGTTGACGCGGCTTTTCAGCGCTATAATCCAGATACCCACTGCATTGAAGGTCGCAATTTAAGGGTTCATATCAGCCCAGAAGCTATCTGGCACATGTTATGTATCCCGGATCCAAGCAGAAGGAAGAAGACTATCGAGCCTTTTCGCCCAAGCAAGGGGGGAGAAAATATGGAAGAAAATGAAAACCGGCTCCGATTTCTTGTTAGAAGAAACTAGTAAGAAAGGTATCGCGTCCGCTAAAGCACCAAGTATCCCATTATTGCGTGGTTCATTCCGCGATGATCTTCAGGACCCCATGTCCATGCTGGCATTTGTTTGCGGCCGAGACTCCGATGAGAAGATCGAGGCTTTTCAGCTGGGCCCTGCAATACAGTTTCGCAAGCAGCATGAACTCTTCTGGTATGATTTTGATGAGTTCATGGTTGAAGAAATGATACATCAAATGAAAAATTATCAAGCGGAAAAGAAGTTTAGATTTCTTTCCTATCTGGTCCACATGTTCCTGCACCAAAATCCGGATTTCTTCGCCCGATTTATTCCGCTATCAATTTTTGATGAGCAGAACAAAAGAAAGCCGGTGTCTACATGGACACCTTTCCTTTCCGCAACATATGACTATTATGCCTTCGCAGACTATTTCATAGCCCCGGTTTTGAATGATTTGATCGGAGAAGGTGATATCGTCCGGCTCACCATGGAGCATATTGGATTTATGCAAGGCTACACCCCTGCTTGTGACTGGTTCTTAGGCAAGGATTTCACAATCCTCCGAATTCAGGGTTTTACTAGTAAACCTTTTCTGCTCCTGGCTTGCGTCACCGATAGAGTGCTCGCGCTGGAGGTTTTCCGACAAGTATGTGTCATTGATTTCACCTTCTGTAGCAGCGAAAGTGTCAAGAAGAAGGGATTCTTCACTTGCTCGAAAATTTTCAAGTCGGTAACGTTAAAAAATAATCGCACAAGTTGTTAGAGGAAAAGCTGACACATCTAGGGTTGGTACTGGTAAATGATAAGTGGGAGTACAACCCTTTCAATGACCTGCCAAAGCCACATATGAAAGTTACCCATGTTCCCTGACCATACTGGGAGAAGCGGCTTAATACGCGGACTAATAGAGAGGAAGATTTTGTTGAATTAGCACAAATCCCTACACCGGATACCAGAAGTCCATGGCACAAGTTCTACTTTCCTGTGGCTGTGGCCAGGGACAATCTTCTGATGGAGCGCAACATGAATAACAAGTTGAAGAGGGATGAGGAATGAAATGATGAAAAAATAAGGGCTTTTTGGAAATATTGCCATGAAATAGCACAGTTGGATGCTCCTTATAATCAATTGAAGGACGACCAGAAATTTGATAGATGGTGGAATGAAGGCCACCCCAGCCCGAACTCTAGTGCTGACAGGAGCGAAGAGGGAGAGGGATCCGAGGAGCATGAAGAAGAAGCGGCGATATCATCCTCTTCGGCGCAAAAGGGCGAGGCTTCCAAGTAGACCGCCTATGTGGCCACTAATGTACGTTTTAATATATCAAGGGGCTCACTTACATGCACTTGGGCCGCTAAACCAGCTCGGCTAACGCCTCATCAGAAGGAACTGACTGCCGAAGTTAGTGAGGGTCCGCCTGCGAAAAGGCAGCGCACGGAAAGTATTATCGGAGGTGTTTTGCAAGAACCCGGCGGAGGAGAAGTGTCCACTGCTAGCCAAATGCCGAAGTTTTCGGGAGAGTCATAAACGATCTTGGAACCACCGCCGACCAGTCAACAGGTACATTTCGCTCCTTCTTCTCTTGCATCTCATTCCTTCGTATCCGCCCCTGCTCCGTTGGCAACTCCTGCCATAAGCCCGAGCCCTCCACCTTTTGTTTCTGGTCCAGCTTATTCGGTTGGATTTGCCCAGTTTTCACAGGCCCAACCATTTATAATTACTCCTCCGAGTATGCTCATGCCTACTGCTGCCGCTCAGACTTTCCTCACCTCGCTTTCGAAAAATGTTCCCCCTATCGGCCCCCATTCTTTTTCCGCTATGCTTACTGATCTTTTTCCATTGCAACAAGCTGATACCCAGTCAGCAACTATCATTCCCCGGCCAATTAGCCTTACGACTGAATCTATGATTCAACCGCTACAAATGCCTAGCCCTGCTGATAGTTCTCAGGCCAAGATATGGAACGTGCCACACTTTTCTCCGCAAACTGTCACTCTCCAAAAGAAGAAAATGCGTGCGCCTATGAAAATTACCTATCCCTATGCCCTACCTTCTGGTGTTCCTTTCGCAGGTGGGCTAGTTTCATCACCAGCCGAATTCATAGCACAGATAGATTATGGAAAGGAAGCGCGCGTAAATAGAATGAGGCGACGTAAGGCAAATGATGACAATGCTCCCGTCGAGCCGAGAGTACAGGCTTCGTATGATGAGGCCCGACAAGAATTAAAATTTGCAACCATGTACCCAAGGATAAGCAAGCCTCAGGGAGAAATGCAACCCGAAAATTATGAGATCTATGCTGTCGGACTTGACATGAAGATAGCTCGGCCGCAAGATAAGGTCGAAATCATGGAGGAGACGCAACGGGTGGTCACTTCCAACTTCCTCAAAACTGGTCGCCAGTTAAAGAAGAAAGATGAGCAGCTCAGGGCAGCTAAGGAAAGGGTGAGCTTTCTAGAGACAAAGGCTTCTCTGGAGGAGCAATCGGCTAACCACTCCCGAGCTGAAAAAAATTGGAATAAAGAAATGAACAGCTATGCGGAGCAATTAGCGTCTGAGAAAAAGAAGAAAGCAGAATTAGCCGAGGCCCTCATTTCAAGAGACGTGGAGATTTCTTCGCTTAAAGCCTCTCTGCTACCTGCCCCTGCCCAACCTGATGTCATCCCGCTGGTTAGGAAATTGTACATTTCTCACTGGGAGAAAGTCAAGACCTTTTGCCTAACACTGCAGCCTACCCTCTGATTCATCAACGAGGCATCAAGACTCAATCAAGAAGCTCACGACATAATGGAGCAGTTCCCACGTTTCATCCTAGAAAAGGTTCCTGAGGCAAGGGACTTGCTCAACAAGCTATACTCCGTCTCGGACGAAATCCTTGCTGAGGCAGGTATCGAAGATCGAGACATTGCTGCTCAAATTGCCAATAAATTCATCCATTGTCACTCCGCTTTCCAGCGCACTAAGGCAGCGGTGGCTTTTCTAAGCAAGGCGCTTGACGACATACGGGGAAGTTTCTCTAAGTTAGGCAAGCTGGGGCTGTCATCCCCGTTCCTTGAGGATGGCTCCATTGCCACAACTACACAGATTGCGGAGGCTATTGAGCAAAAGGAGAACGACCCGGAGGCATTCAGGGAATTCGGCAGCTCCCCAACGACAGTCGACATTGAGGCAATCATTCATCCACTCTCCCAGCTGCTTTTCCATATCCAAGCAGGCGCCGGCTTACCTGAGGTGCTGCCTCACAAGGAAGCTATTGACCTCTGCGGGGCACAAGAAAATTTGCGCAGCATGGCAAAGCTGTCCGAAAGTGAATGGTCGCCCTTGCAGGCTGCTCTTTCCAAACTCTAACTCCATTCGCCCTATGGATAAAAGCTCTGGTCTGCAGAATTAGAGATTTTTTGGGTTCTACGTTTCTGGTCCGAAACGCCCCTGATAATAGCCAAAAGCTGTTAAAATAAATATTCGAACAGCTCCCTTCGGGTTTCTTTTTGTGAATGTGTGTGCGCTATCCTATGAGTCGCCGAGTTTGGTCGGCTTTCCATCGAGTTTTGATCTCCCGCTGTATGCATCCTCTCTTCGCAGCTTCGAGCTAGCGGCTTCCCTTTCGGGTCCTAAGAGGCTGCTCTGGGCGTCCACATGTCTCGCTTGTGGAGATTCTTATTTCTTTTTGCCTTGAAGTCTCTTCGAGTTGCGAAAGCCTTCTGCCGGGGGCATCACTTCTAAAGATTGTCAGAGAGGCCCACATCTTGCTACGTGGCAACATATCGCAAGCTTTTCATGCGGGAACAAAATGAACAACCGCGGGCTGCGTAGTGCTTGCTCGGGGTTTTCTTTCTACTGTCTAACAGGTATTGGCGGGCCCTACCTTCTGCTAACTGGCAATCGTTCGCAGATCTTTTAACACGACAGGGTGGTGAACAACCGCGGGCTGTGAAAAGCTGCCACGCGTCTTTCGCACCTGGTTGATGCGGCTTTCTCTCCACATCAAGAAGGACCTCAGCTCATTGGACACTTGTTGCATCTTCGTAATCTCTCGGCGGCAAGGAGAGAGGTTTTCATTCGGGCGATAGGCTGGCTGGCGAGATTATGTTATTGGATGCTGCTCTTCATGGTTTTTCAAAGTGGTGGATGACACTTGTCACCTCGGGTATGGCTAGGACCACTGCCATCATTGCGAAGGGTGCGCCTGCACCTGAATATCCAGATGTTGTGTTCTAACTCGTTGCCATTGTAACGGCATTGGAAATCTTCTGATTCTGGCATCATTACAGGGGATTATGGGATCTTTTCTGTTACAGCTTTCCAAAGCGGTGGGAGTTTTCTCTTTAACTATATATATACTTTCTCTGTCAACCAGAAACAGAGAGATGGTCCAACAGTAAATAGATCCAAGAGCTTTAAGAAAAAATGATACTGGTTTTAGCAAGAGACACCAGGCCTCTTTTACATGTTTATTTGCAAGAAACTTTCAGACTGTGCCCACTGTTCGGCCTTTCTGTTTTTCATGTTATGATCAAACTGTAAACTGTGTCTTTTATTGTCTTAAGCATTTCATTTGATAAGACTTCTATATATTGAATACAAGCTTGCTTATCTAAATCATGTCTAAATGACTCTTCTTAGTAGTAAGGATGTATGCGATATTATTTTATGTCAATAAATGAACTGTTTATGCTATAGCTTTAAGTTTCCGACGTTTCAGAACGTGACAACACCATTCAGGCCCTTAAGTCTATGATTTATCATGCCCATAAGCAAACTTTGGCGCATCGCCTTAGATTAGACTTTGCTTCATTATATCCACTTCCTTTTCCCTTTCCAAAAACCCATTATAGAAGAAGTCGGCTTCTTTAAAATCCGAAGGTCACTCAGTTTGGCACAAAAGGGTCCCCTTTGAACTAAGTTTTCCATAAGGCACTGTTATCTCGTCAAATTTTGGCGTCAACAGTTACCATGCTCAAATATCTATCAAGTTTCATACCATTGAGTTTTTAGCTAGGTTCTTTTGCAGATTTAGCTTGGAGTCTTCATCATTCATCATCAAAAGTGGATCACATTTCTTCATCAAATCTACATTTGAAGCTTGCAATCATAGGAATTGGGAAAGGGCCAAATTTCCACATCAAATTGGCACCAATTCCCCCATGGGATTGAGAGTTTGCTTACTTAATTAGGATTCAATCTTGTTTTATGATTTCATAGTGTTTTTTTACATTTTCTTCCTAATTTGAGTTATGTTAATGAATCTCATGGGGAATCCATGTTTAGGCTTGCATTTCCTTGTTTAACTTGTTTAATCATGTTGTTTTGCAGGTACTTAGGCTTGGGTTCGCACATAGCATAAATCAATGGAGAAGAATAGTCAACAGTTCATTTTTGTTGGCTATTGTGAGAATGTGAACGAATACAAATTGTTTGGTCTTGACACACGAGAGGTAAATTTTTGTCATGATGTTCAGTTTGTTGAGTCCTTTACCCAAATGTATCCTCCTTCAGCTTCTTCTTCATCACAACCTACTCAATCTTCTTCAATTCAGGATATTTTGCTTCTTGAGGATGATTCTGATGATGGTCTTGATCCACTGCCTTCTAATCATCCCACTAGGCCACAATGGGATCGTGTTACTCTTGAGGAGCCTAGTCCTCTTGTTGGTGATCCCACAGAATACTCGTCGCACTCATTCTCAGAATTCAGGGATCAATCTTTTGAGTCATGCCATTTGGATGATCCTCAAAAGTTTTCAAATGTTTTAGGTATTCTTGAATGGGATAGTGCTATGGCTAAGGAGTATTCTTCTTTGATGAAAAATCATACTTGGTATCTTGTTCCTCTTCCTAAGGGAAGAATGTTGGTTCGCTTCAAGTGGGTGTATCATACAAAATATGCAACTAATGGTTCCATTGACAAGTACAAGGATCATCTTGTTGAAAAGGGGTTTTCTTAAGTTGAAGGAATTGACTATTTCGAGACCTTTTCTCCTCTTGCCAAAATGGATTCTATTCATCTTGTTCTTGCTATAGTTTCATCACAAGGATGGTCAGTGTATTAGATGGATGTGAAGAGTGATTTCTTGCATGGGAATCTTCGTGAGGAGATCTATATAGAGCAGCCACCAGGTTTTTTGCAAGACTCTTCACTTGTTTGCAGGCTTTGACATTCATTGTATGGTCTAAAAAAGGTCCCTTGATCTTGGTACAAGAAGATGGATAGTTTCTTGTTTACTTTTGGGTACACTCATCGCCATTTTGATCCTATAATTTATACTCAGAGACATGGAGAGGATCTTCTCATTCTTGTGCTCTATGTGGATGATTTGATTCTCACAAGGAGTTCCACTTCCATGATTCAGAGTACTCAATGAGCATTGATGGGGTGATTTGATATGACTGACCTTGGTCTTTTGCATTACTTCCTTAGTCTTTAGGTTCATAAAACTTATGAGGGGATCTTCATTTTCTAGCAGAAGTATGCTCTTGATTTGATTCAGAGATTTGGAATGTCTAATTGCAAGCCTGCCCCCACTCCTTTCAGTCAGGTGTTGTATTGTCTACTAGTTGTAGTACTCCTACAGTTGATCCTACCTTATATCGACAATTGGTTGGAGTCTTTTGTACTTGACACATAGTCATCCTGATATTTCCTTTGTGGTTGGACTTGTCTCTCGCTTCTCTTAGGAGCCTCATTAGAGTCATTGGAAGGCTACCAAATGTATCTTGAGATATAATCGGGGAACTACTCACTTTGGCATTTATAATACATTAGGAGATTCTCAGATTGTGGGATTCACTGACTCGAGTTGGGCTGGTGATGTCAATGATTGAAAGTATACTTTTGGATTTGTCTTTTACCTTGGTTCTAGTTTGATTGCATGGTCATGCAAGAAGCAAACTACTATTGCATTATCATTGACAGAGGTTGAGTATCGAGGTGTTGTTCTTGCTAGTCAAGAGGTGTCGTGGCTTCGTCAGTTGATGACTGAGTTTGGATTTCCTTCCACTCAACCCACTACTCTTTGGTGTGACAACTATATTTCTATCCATATTTCTCATGTGCAACCCAGTGGAGAATAATTTTACTAAGCATATTGAGATCCACATGTAATTCATTAGGTAGCTCATCTAGGATGGTGTTCTTAGCTTGGAGTATTTGCCTACGGAGTAGCAGGTTGTCGACATATTCACTATACCTTTGGCATCACCTCGTTATCTTTAGTTGTGATCAATGATTAGGGTGAAGGAAGTTGTCCTTAGGGGGGTCTTGATGATTCCTCCTTCCTTCTCTCATTTTGTTTGCAATTTTTCTCTCTTTTGGAGAGGAGTTTTCTCCCATAGGGTTTTTCTCCTTTTCTCCACTTGTGAGTTTTTTTTGTACATAGGTACCTCATCACGCCTTGTTACCAGGACCCACCTTTTGTATAATTGTATTGGTTTTTTTCCTCCCTAAGTTGCACTTAAGGGGGGGGTGTTGGTGTGATTAAAGTCTTGTACCTAGTTAATTATTTACTAGGGACTTAGGGGACTTATTCACATGTTAAGTTTACTTAGGATATAAGCTTTCTTCTAGAATTCTTAGTTTTCTTATCTATATTTTACATTATCCCATGTAGTTATGAGTTAGTTATCTCTGTGATAGGATTAAGACACTTGTTATGATCTTTTCTAATCCTATCTCTCACCTTGCCTTTATAAGCAAGACATCTCTTGCATATTTTGCATCTTGATCATATTGTATCATATTGTAATTCTTGTTTGGTGGAATAGCATATTTCATTGTTGCTTCTCTCTATTACTTGTGGAGGTTATTTGGTGTTGCAAATTAAAGATCTTGGTTATGCACTTCAATAATTTCAAATATAAGCAATTTAAGGAAGTAGCAAATGAAAAATAAATGGTAGCTAAGGAAGTTGGAAATGTATTTAACAAAAAGTAGGTTGCTATTAGTAATTAGGTAATGTCTTTCATCCATAACACTATTGTTATAACTATCCCATTGTCCACTCCTTTACCAAAATACCAACCAATTGATATGGCTCAAGTATTGAGTCAATTGAGGGATCAAGTGCTAGTTAGGGAGTTGTTGAGGATCCCTAAACATAAAGAAAGAGCATTTATTTTTATTAATGCTCCTAATATTTGTAATTATCCAAGTAAACCTATAGGAATTCCTAAAGATAATAGATAAATATAATGTCCAAGAGGGACCTAGGATTTATTTGGGCACTATATATACAAGTAATAAGAAAGTAAGTGATCTATTTTACACATATTTTCTAGTAAATGGTTGGTTGGTACATAATTGTATGCCAGATTATGGAGCATCCAATAATGTGATGCCTCTAAAAACCATGAATTGGCTAGGCCTACATGTTTTAAAACCTTTTGGAAAGTATTTTTTTGTGGATTATAATGAAGTAATGTAATTGGGGTAGTTAATGATGTTGAAGTGTAGCTTGATGTATACCTGTTGGTAAACAAATTTGTCACTATGATATTTTCTCCAAAAATGGCCCTATTTTCCCAAAGAGTAGTGACAATTGTCCTAATAGTTGGAGAGATTGTTATAGAATACTAATCTTCCTTTGCATTTAAGAGGGGCAACTCAAACTTGTATGATGGGGGTATTTGTAGTTTTTACATACTTTTAACCTGAAAGCATATAAAGGAGAAAAGACAAAACTAAAGGAAAATGGGTAATAGAAACCTCAACAGTAGACATATGAATACCAACTAAGATTTCACAACTGAATGATAGATTATAAAGGGAGATTTTAAATACGTTTTGATATTCAATGATGACAAAGGATGGAAAAACCTCAACATACAAAGAGATAAGCTACTTCAACACATTCAAATCAAGATACCAAGATATGCTTGTGTTTCATCAATTACATAGATTATCAATGGTTTACACAATTAAACAAAGGGATCAAGCCAATTTAACATATGAGAAATCAACAAAAATAATTTAGAAACACATCTAGGACATATGAACCAAATGCATTCTTTATTATCTTTCTAAAATTATACAATTCTAAAAATCCATCATGTACAAAGTATGAAGCCAAAAATTCTTCATATAATCTCTTTAAAACATTTTATCAAAGTTTTCCCCTTTGCAAAAAAAATCCCTTTGCAATATCCAAGCCTTGTATTTATAGGCTTTCCTTGATAACTAACTAGTAACCACCTAGTAACTACCTTTTTAAAATATAATAATTTATTACTATTTTAGTTAGAATTTACTCTTCCTTTCTATAGAGAAGGGGGATTTTCCACTCACGAGTTCTCTTCATTCAGAGAGCCTCACGGGGCGAACTTCCCTAAATTACCTCTGGAACAAAATGAGAGTTTCAGAATCCGAAAGAGCAGGACACAGATTTTCTAGACAAACTGACAAGCTCTTGATCAAAGGACGTCAGCACGGGATACAGATGACAGCGCGGCGCGTTGGCATCTTCGGACCAGAGAATGAGTTTATCACATAAAATGGCTAAATGAATGCTAACAATTCAATTACTAAGAAATTACAAAATATAGGAAAATGGCGGAAAGTGATAGAACTGAAATAAACAAAAATAGAAATGATAGAGATAAGGAGGAGAAATGAAAGAAGATGCTCACAACAATCCAAGTAATGAAGCCTCCAGCTAGTAGATATCTTCAAAACCTGCATGCGTAATATCTGGAGAAAGTGTTGGGGCTGTATAGGGATTTTCCTTAGTCAAACCCCCATTTTGGTGTTCCCACCTCCACGGACAGCCAGATAGAAAGAGAAAGAGAGAAATGAGCAAAGCGTGTGGTGAAATCAAAACCTACTCAAGAGTAGAACCTGCACCACCAAGTATGAGTGATAAAAGCAATCCCCGCTCGAGGAGGAGAACCTGTATCACAAAAGAGGTGATAAAAGTAATCCTCGCTCAAGGATGAGAACCTGTATCACAAAGTATGAGATGCAATAGCTGGGGGATATGGAATCCCAGGATGCTCAAAAGTGCAAGCAAGGATTAGAAATCCAAGGGGAGAGGTAAAGAGAGTTGCAAGGGCCAAGAGTGTTGTTGAGAAAGCTGCCAAGAGAGATTGAGAGTGCTTAGAGCTATTGTAGCAAGCTATATGGAGCTATGCAAGCAAAATAGCAAGATGGGAGAATGTTTGAGAGAGGAGTCAAGAAGCAGAAGAAGCTAGAATAACTTAGAAGACCAAATGGAGTGAAAAGAATGCTTTTAAGGAGAGAAAGGAGGCAAAAAGAAGCTTCCCGGGCGGTTACAAGGAATCATGAGCTGTTACCACTGACCAAAGGAGGCAACAAGTGGAAAACATGCACGAAAATGGTCATTTGAATGTTGAAACATCGTAGGATGCTAACGCAATGCGCAGACGTCCACGTGGCGTGCTAGTGTCTGGAAACGTCACGCTACAAAATGACGCAAATGGGAAAATCATAAGGCTTGATGCAAATCTGACACACAAGGGTAGCTACTGAAAAGGGGTGCTGGAGCATCCTGAGAAGGGAAAAAGGCTGATGCAGGGGATAAAATGAGCCTACTCAAGATGCTAAGGGAGTGGACACTAAAACGGATGCAAAAAATCATGTGAAATTGCAAGGGGTGTAATTTTATGACTATACATTTTTACCCCACTTTAACAGGCATATGAATCTATGCTAATATACACACTAAAGGAAATCTACTAAACATAAAATCATATGCAAAAAGGATATTGTAGAGGAAGTAGATAACTCTTCAAACCACGGAAGCATGCCCCAGGTTGAAGACCTACAAAACCAATGCATTAGACAAGAAAAACCTACACCAGACAAAGACGTTAGAACATAAAAGACTAAAGGATTCAAGTCAGCAAAGTAAACAGACCTCGATGTAAAAGGTTGTCTCAGTATTATGCATCATCCCCAAATAATAACATAGAAGAAATATAAAATGAGGAAAGGAAGGGAATATACTCGGGATGAAGAAAATGTAAATCTTCGATTCGGTATATACAATTGAGAAGAAAGGAGAAAATTTAAAAATGTAAGCTCCTCATAGGGCTCCAAACTGCAAGGAAGCATCCCCCAAGATCTCTCACATGGAGGAAGTCGAGGAAGCACCCTACAGACCCGCAAGGAAGGTGTACTTCAAGATCTCTCACATGAAGGAAACTCAAGAAAGCACCATACAGACCTAATAACCCGTAGGGAAGTATCCCCCAAGATCTCTCACATGGAGGAAACCCAAAGAAAGTGCCCTACAGACCCGCAGACCTGCAAGGAGGTATCCTCCAAGATCTCTCACATGAAGGAAACCCCAAGAAAGCACCCTAAAAACCTGCAGACCTATAGGGAAGACATCCTCCAAGATCTCTCACATGAAGGAAGCCCAAAGAAAATTCCCTACAAATCCGCAGACCTATAGGGGAGCGACCCCCAACATCTCTCACATGGAGGAAGCTCAGAAGAAGCACTCCACAGACCTATGGGGAGTTATCCCCTAAGATATCTCACATGGAGGAGACCCATGGAAGGGGACTCTACAAAGTCAAAAAGTGACTTCACAGGTGCACCTGCAAAGTGAAAGTGGCCACACGGGCAAGTAAGTGAACAATCACGCAGACTGTCGATAGATTGGAAAGCTTTCAAAGGGGTCCCTTAGGAACCATTCAAAAGAAGTGGGGTCCACTCAAGGGATATGATGTTTGAAAGTGTATAAAGAAGAGAGAGGGGGTCCTTAAGAAGGACACACGTCTCCAAAATAAGTTATCACTGCCCCCAACACATAGGGGAGGAGAACCATGCAAGATACTTAGAACATACATGATAGAGGTAGAACTCGATATCACTTGTCATTTGAGAAAGAGGCAGGTGCATCAGCAAATAAATGAGTGATGGCACCTGAATCATAAAGTTGTATTTTATCCTTCAAGGCCTTACATTAACTAGTGGAATGGCCAAGCACTCGATGGTATGCATAGAAAGAATGTTTTTCTTTATCATGTTCATGAGATTTCTTGTCTGTAGGAGAAGGAAGAGTGATTAAGCAGGCTTTCAAAAGCTGCAACAAAATACGCTCTTGCTTAGATAAAGAATGAGGAGCAGGAAGCAACCCTTTCTCTTGAGGAGAAAAGTTTGACTGCTCACAAGAAGAAGGCACAAAGGTAGCAAAAAATAGAGGATCCACATGGAGAGCATTGTTCTGACAATAGGGATTATACTCTTCTACGAGATCACCATCATCTTTCTTGACAAGATTACCAACATTAACCTCTTCAATACAAGTGTGATCATCTTCCTCAAAAGGAGGATCAACACTAAGAACATTACAATTTACATTCACATTATCTTGCGATATAGAAGAATGACCATTTTTGATAGTGAGTTCAGATGATGTTATCGAAAGGTCTGAGTGGATTGGGTTGACTTTATATTCTCTGGTGAAGGATTTTGTAAAGTATAAAGAACCCCAATCATCACCAAGACATGCATTCCTTTGAGAAGTAGGAAGGGAAGACTTAGGATTTCTCGCTTCAGAAGGATCTTCTTCAGGGACATATACCTCAAGAGCACCCTTTGTAGTACTACTAGAGTAAACATCGACACATTGGAAGACAATGAAGGAATAAGACTAGGCATAACCAAAGCCTGACCGACAACCACCATCTCACATAAGTGCATAGCATTAGGGTCAACCTTCACTATGACTACTTTATTATTACAAATGAACTTAATAGATTTATGTAAGGTAGACGGGATTACACCCATAGCATGAATCCATAATCTACCAAGAAGAAGGTTATATGGTAGCTTTTCTGACATAACATATACAAGGGTAGGTACGGTAATGAGTCCCAACCTCAAAGGCAAGACTATTGTGCCTAGGGCTTTTCGACCAACATTATCAAACCCACGAATAACAACAAAAGAAGCAATGAGAGTATGTCTAATGCCAATTTTATTAATCTTAGGTAATAGATCAATGCTAAATGCATTGAATGCCGAATTAGCATCAATGAGAGTATGTCTAATGCCAATTTTATTAATGTTGACTATAATCTTTAGAGGGTCTGTTTGCTTCTGTACTTCCGGAGGTGGGAGTTCTTGTGGATAGAATGTAATATTTGGTGAATTCACACGAATATAAGCTATCAACACATCAACATTTGTCGTCCTACTGGAAGAAGGCAAGAGGATCTTTTGCAAGGCTTCCTAAAGTATACCTTGATAAACCGGAGCAGACTGAAGCAAGTCCCACGGTGAGATCTTGGCTGGAGTAACGCGAAGTTGCTTGACAAGATTGCAATCACTAGGTGCTTTAGTCATAGGTTTAGGAGATTGAAGAAGGCTTGGTTTTTTATTCATTCTATTCTCATAAGTATGGGATACCGCTCTATAAGAGGGAGCCTTAGAAAGATTAGGAGGGTCACTATCAAATTGAACACCATCGATAGAAAAAATCCTTTTAGGAGAAGGACTAGCTGGAGTCACATAAATGACTGGTCTCTTAGGCCTTTGAGGGGCAATAGAGACAGATTACATTTACAGAATCATCACAACTAGTGGAATACTTATTTGAAGACATATTCTAAACATCGATCCAAACAGGATCAAATGTGGAAGGAGATTCATCGTTCGCTAATGCATCATCTCTAGAGGATAGTGCATCAAAACAAAGATGAGATTCATCATTCACAAATGCAACGTCTATAGAAGAGAGTGCATTGGAATGGAGAGGAGATTCATCATTCATGAATGCATCATCTCCAAAAGAGAGTGCATTAGAATGAATAGAAGGTAGAGTAATATTAAGAAAGGTATCAATGATTTCATCTTCTTATGACAAAATATCCTCTGAAGCCAGAGGATTTTTGTGAGAAGGATCAAAGATATCAAGTTACATAGGCAAATCCAAGTCAGCGTTACATGCATGAAATGGAATATCATTAAAATTTTGAACGAAATTAGATATTGAACTAATAAAATAAGATATTAAATTCATTATGATTTTTTTTGGTATTTTCTATGTTCTAGTAATTCTCATTTTTGGAGGTCTTCAGAGTGGAATTTGAGGTCGAAACTTGTGTCGGTCCCTAAAATTCAATTGCCGAAGGCATTGGTAAATTAGGGATTGAACTAGTTCTGTAGGAGACCTTTCCAACGGTGCAAACGGTTCTAAATTTTGAGCACTGAGTCACAAGTTATGACCTCACCAAGTAGGGGTAAATAAATTCCTAGTGTTTTGAAAAATACCCTCTTCACGTCGGGTTCACCAAAATGTAGAAAAGGGGGATTTTCTACTCACGAGTTCTCTTCATTCAGAGAGCCTAATGGGGTGAACTGCTCTAAACTACCTCAGGAACAACAATGAGAGTTTTAGAATCCGAAAGAGTAGGACACAGATTTTCTGGACAAATTGACAAGCTCTCGATCAAAGGAGGTCAGCACAGGATACAAACGATAGTGTGGCGCGTTGGCATCCCAGAGGCATGTTGGCATCTCGTACAAACTAGAGAATGATTTTATCACAGAAAATGGATAAATGAATGCTAACAATCTAATTACTAAGAAATTACAAAATATAGGAAAATGAAAAAAAGTGATAGAACTGAAATAAACTAAAATATAAATTATAGAGATAAGGAGAAGAAAGGAAAGAAGATGCTCACAACAATCCAAGTAATGAAGCCTCCAACTAGTAGATATTATCAAAACCTGCATGCGTAATATCTAGAGAAAGTGTTGGGGTTGTATAGGGGTTTGCCTCAGTCAAACCCCCGTTTTGGTGTTCCCACCTCTACGGAGAGCCAGATAGAAAGAGAAAGAGAGAAATGAACAAAGCGTGTGGTGAAAGCAAAACCCACTCAGGAGTAGAACCCACACCACCAAGTATGAGTGATAAAAGCAATTCCTGCTCAAGGAGGAGAACCCGTATCACAAAGTATGAGATGTAATAGTTGGGGGATATGGAATTCCAGGATGCTCAACGGTGCAAGCAAGGCTTAGGAAGCCAAGGGGAGAGGAAAAGAGAGCTACAAGGGCAAATAGTGTTGTTGAAAAAGCTGCCAAGAGAGCTTGAGAGTGCTTAGAGTTGTTATAGTAAGCTATATGGAGTTGTGCAAGCAAAATAGAAAGATGGGAGAATGTTTGAGAGAGGAGTCAAGAAGCAGAAGAAACTAGAAGAACTTAGAAGACCAAATGGGTTGAAAAGAATGATTTTAAGGAGGGAAAGGAAGCAAAAAGAAGCTTCCTGGGCGGTTACAAGGAATCTCGAGCCGTTACCCTTGACCAAAGGAGGTGACGAGTGGAAAACATGCACGAAAATGATCATTTGAACGTTGAAATGTTGTAGGACGCTAGTGCAGTGCGCAGACATCCATGCGACGCGCTAGTGTTTGGACACTTCACACTACAAAACAATGTGAACGGGAAAATCACAAGGCTTGATGCAAAGCTGACACGCAAGGGTAGCTATTGAAAAGGGATGTTGGAGCATCTTGAGAAGGGAAAAAGGATGATGTAGGGGATAAAATGAGCCTACTCAAGATGCTAAGGGGATAAAATGAGCCTACTCAAGATGCTAAGGGAGTGGACACTAAAGCGGATACAAAAATGCATGTGAAATTGCAAGGGGTGCAATTTTAGGACTATACACTTTCTAGAAAAAAAGCTTTTATTCTAACCTCTAATTACAATAAGTGACATAAGTCACTTTTCCAAAAAGATAATTTGAAACCTACAACTCCAAAGAAAGAATAGTTATTGGTTTTTTCAAGGTGGGAACCATGTATTCTTACAATCTGCAAGTTACTTGCTCATCAATAATTTGGTCTTTAATTACATGTACTCTAGTCACATTTGCTAACCATCACTTTCCCTTAAGAATATAATACATTGAATGACGAGGAGGTTTGTATAAGACATGATCAATTTTTTTTACTCATTTTTATTACCATCTTCACAAGAAACATTATGAAAGCGAGTCTACATTTATAACTTTCTTCACTTGGCATCTCCAATAATCTCCACAAAAAACATTGTGCATGTTAGAAACCATGGAACTAGTTCATATGACCCATACTAATTTCTCTTGCAACAACCTCAGAGATGAACTTGGTTGTAATGTGACAATCAACACATACTTAAAGGTTATTGAAAACTAATATTGATTAGAATGTGAGTGATACATTTAAAATTCAATTAATATTATCTCGTGACTCTTGATGGTAGATGAGTAATTATTTTTCCTCCGTTTCCACACCATTAAGTGTATAATTCTCGAATATATAAATATCTCGATATCTTCATATTCCAAGATAACTCGCTCAGTTTTCCATAAATCTCCTATACTCTTGAGGATCATTGGTCTCCAATGTAATACTCATACTATTTTGTAAACTTGAATTCAACTATAAGTAAGTTTTTTTTTAATATCTCTTATCTTTCATCAATATTCTTACAATTCGAATATCAACTCAATTAGTTTTATCAATTTCATATCCAAAATATCCAAGTTAGGTTTTGAGTTGGCTATCTATTGATGAGAAAAAGTATATGCCATGGCTAGTTCACGTCTAACAACTTCCTCCTTATGTTGTACCCTTGCTATAATTTGTAAAAAATCTAGTGAACTCAAAGAAGATTGCTCAAGCACATGAAAAATGAATTTGCACAAAACCAACTGGTTTATTAGATGAATACAATGTACATAAATAGGAAAGTGTTTGAGCACCCAATCTCCATGAAATGAGGATAGGAATCCTCATTCATGGAGTGGTGGCAGGTTTTCTCACACAATTGTAGTATGAGGTGTCAAAATTTAGTCGACACCTCAATATATCTCCTAACTAATTTGACACCTTGCTTGTGCAAGTGTTATGTACATAATGAACACCTAAGTAGGCTTAAAAGTGTATGTATTTGGAGGCATTAAAAACCCCACATGAAGTATGGCCAACTCTTGAGAAATTATTTTGGAAAGTTGATGATATCAAAGGCCATGAGTTAGAAAATGAGTTAATTAGCTTAAGTCCAAGTGATTAGAAAACATTACAAGAGTACTTCACCAGGTTTAAGTCACTTCTCTAAAAACTAAAGCAATGTGGAATAGAGAAGAAAGATGATCAACTCATCTTATCAACTCTTTCCAAATTGGGCCCTTCTTGTTTAGTTTTTGTGTCAACCTTCTATTCTACAAAGAGGGATTTGGGTTTAAATTGGTCAATGCCAAAAATATATGACTTTAGTGTTGATATAATTAGAGAGCAAGATAAACTCATTCAAATGGGGACCATAGTTTCCTAAAAGTCACATGCATTAGTAGCTAAAAGTTGAAAATCTAAGGCATTGAAAAAAAAAGGTGAAGAAAGAAAAGATAAAGAAATACAAGGAGCAATAAAATCACAAAAAGAGGAAAATACTAAAAACTATGTCAAATGTTCCTTTTGTAAGAAATTGGGACTTACAATACTAGATTGTATGAGGAAAAAAGATAAACAATCTCACTCAAATCATTGAGGAAAGTAAGATTGTAAATTCTGAATCTTTGTCATCTTCAGATTCCAAAAAGGCAAAAGAGAAATCAAAAGGACATGTTCTCTGGAGAATTGTAGATTATTGTATTTCTTCTCTTGTTTTTATAAAGTTTCTTTTATTTCTCTCTTTTTGGAGGATAGTATTTTCCCTTTGGGTTTTCTATCTTTCTCCATCTTTATGAGAGATTGCATTTTATATGGATACCTTATCAAGCTAGTATCTGGGACCCATTTCTTTTGTGCCCAACTAAGCTATGCTTAAGGGGGGTGTTAGTGTAATTATTGTTTACACACAGGCATTTAAGCCTACTTATATGTTCATTATGTACATGACACTTGTATAAGAAATGTGTCAAATTAGTTAGGAGATCTATTGAGGTGTTGACTAACTTTTGACACCTCATGCTACAATTGTGTGAGAAAACCCGCCACCACTCCATGAATGAGGATTCCTATCCTCATTTCATGGAGATTGGGTGCTCAAACACTTTCCTATTTATGTGCATTGTATTCATCTAATAAACTAGTCGGTTTTGTGCAAATTCATTTTTCATGTGCTTGAGCAATATTCTTTGATGGATCTGATACCATGTAAAAAAATAGTGAACTCAAACAGATCAACCACATTGAACCTCAAATATCCAACCACATTGACCCTCAAGTTGTTGCCATAATTTCAACCCCGTACCAATTTAGATCATAAGATAGACAATTTACCCAATTATCTGACGCCCTCCATTTGATCATGTTGCAACTTTTGAACAAGAACTTAATCTAGTTACCTCTTATTAGACCTATGGACACAACTAAACCCCTACCTTCAAGTTATAATCCAAATGCCTTTTTTCAACAACATCGCACAAGTGGACATGATAAAGAGTGATGCATGCATCTTAAAAATCAAGTGCAAGACCTCATCGACTCTAATCACATCTAGTTGGGTGGTGTTAATGATCAAGGAAATAAGTATGTTGCCCCATCTATTCAAAACTTGCAATTTTTTACCAATCCAATGCCAAACCATTCATCCAACTTTGTGCAAGCTTGTGATGTTAAGAATGATGGATGAATGTTGTTAAGACTAATGGAATGAATGATGATAATAATGATAATAAGAGTGATGATGAGGATGGCCTACAAGATATGGTCACTCTCATAGATGTTCAACCTCATAAGGGTCAAACTACTTTGTTACCCAACATTGCTTTCACCCATTTTGACGCATCCATACATGCACTCGATGGTCCTCTTTATATCACCAGACATATTAATGACAAGCCTACAACTAGGATACTCATTGATCCTGTGTGTGAAGAGAATGTGATCACTGAGGAATTCTTATTTGTGCGTGAACTTTATCAAGATTCTTATGAACAATAGAAAGCATGGTTGAAAATTCATGATGGTTTTTCTCGCCCTATGATAGGTTTGATCACTCTTCCTCTTAAAGTTGGACTGAAACAATTAAATGTATCATTCTCCATCATCCCAACGTCAAACCAATTTTATGTGAAGTTAGGCTACCCATGGATAGCTCCATGAATGTTGTCCCATCGGTTATTCACAAGTGCATAAAGTTCCTATTTGAAAGCGAAATATTTACATTGCATCATAGTGGGTTTAATCCTTTGTCCTCCTGTGGAAAATTTTCATTGGATTTATTTTGGCCTCAACCTATGGAACTTATTAAGCCTTGTGAGGATTTATTTTTCATGTCATACCAAAATTTAAGGAAAAGCGCATAAAAAAGTTATCTCTTACTAATATCCTTGAAAATGATAAGACTATAATTGTTCCTTCTCCACCAGTTATGGATGAGCCCATGCCCAAAGCAAAGACCCTTCCAAGTAACCAAGGTAAATATGTCATAGTTCCTCCACCCATAACATATAAAAGACCAAGAGACAATTGAATGATCCTTTGTATCCCTCTAAAGGTAAACAAGTGTATAGACCTAAAGAGACAACAGTTTCCCAACCCCCAGTGGTTCCTTCAATTCCTCCCTTAAGGGAAGAAAAGAGACCAATGGTCAAGAAACCCACTCCTAAACCATCAGAAATTAAGAATTATGCAAGAAGAAACCAAAATGCTAACTTAGAGTGTAGACGTAGGCTTCATGCTATTACTCGTCAATTGTAGGAAATAATATAATAATACATGATAGTAAAACACCTATATAAGCCACCAAATAAGAATTACAACTTTCACCAAAATAAGAAATGGAACTAAAACTAGAAGTGAAACAAGAACATAAAAATGCCATTGTCATAAATCCTCCCATTGTGATTAATTTGGATGATGAAGATGAAATTGCTAAATTTGATGAACAAGTGCATAATGAGCTTATTATTTTGTTTTCAAAGTCTATGAGTTTAGATTGGGGCAATCGTGATGATCCTCTTGATGAGAGTGACCCACCAAGTGTTGAACCTGGAGATGCTCCTAATACAACACTTGTTGTAGTCCCTTTAGCTAGTTGTCTACCTTCCTTATATGATGAGCAAGATTGGGATGCAGATGACTTGCTTTAGGTTGGCTCACATGTGTGGCACTCCTTTATGTTTGTTTCCTACATTATTTGTATTTGATTGCATGTGATGTGATCCTGTGCTGTGCTACTTGGTGTGTTTTTGTGTTCATGATTTTTCTTTTGATGCCCTTGTAGCTTTGTTTGCACAAGGATACAAAGGAAACAAAACTGTCATGACATTCTTCTATTTGTATCTCAATTCTTCTATATGCCATAAAATTTGTATTTTATTTTGTCTTGTGTTTTCCTTTTGGAGATGATGCAAGGCATCAAGATATTTTGGTCTCTTCCATGTTGACCCAAAAGTTTTTTTTTTCTCTCTATGTGGCATTCCTCCATTATGTTTGTTTTTCCATGAGTATTTGGGAAATGATGTCAGTTCCAAGCTCTATTATATCGCCATAGCAAAGATATATATTGACCCCAGATCCATGGATCCCTTATGTGTATTGGATGTTGTGGTTGTCACTGATGTCAACACTATTAGCATTGTTGCATTAGAAGTCGTATATGTCGAGGATATTGAGAAAATTGTAATAAGAAGTGCTACATGTTGTTAGTGGTGAAGTGAAGTTCTTTCTGTCGGTGTGTTCAGTACGTTATTGTTATGAGATTGTGGACTAAAGGGTTTCTTGTTGAGTATGTCTAGTTTATCCACATTGAATTTTAGAGATCCACATGAAGATTTGATCGAGTTATGGAGATTTTCATTCTGACAAAAAAATTTGTCGCTTCAATTAGTGTTCCTGATTGAAGATTTTGTGATTTCAGTAAGTTTAGATATTGCAAATGCTTCTCTGGAGTTTCATGATGCTTGTGGATGTTTCTAGTTCATTCTCTATCTTTGTGGCATGTCTGCATTGATCGTTGTGCTCGTGATCCAATATTTTCTCTTGCATGTTCATGTTTTACATGTTCTTGGCCGACAAGGTGTTGAAGTGTGTTGTGGATCTTTGAGGAAAATTAATTGAAGTGTTTTCGTGTTGGAGATGTTGTTTTCGGTCTTCACTATGTTATGGATGACCTTGGTTGATTTGCATGAATAATCTTTATTTGTTTTGGGCTGACTGTTTGTAATTATTTTATTATCTTTTTGTGGTCGACTTATAGCAATGTAATTTCTTGTTGCGGATATATAAGAGTGATTGTTTGAAGTGTGGAAGAGGTGCGAATGTGAAGTGTATGAGTCTTGTGTGCAAATAAAGTTCAGATCATTCGAAGGCAGAGCAAAGAGTGAAGAAGTGTTCATGTGCTTAACCGGAATTGTAACTAGGCATTAGCAGATGTTATTTTCTTAGTTCAAATCCGAATGGTTTTAATCTGAATCTTTCTATAAGATATTGTGTCTTCCTTGGGCAGTAAGCCTTGTTGTATTTGAGTAGTGAGCTCTAGGTAGTGTGCCTAAATGCATGTGCATTCCCCATTCATATTTCCTTATACTTTTAATAGGGTATAATCTTGTGGATTGACCTCCACCATAGTTTTCCCCCTAACAGGGTATCCACATAAAAACCTTGGTGTTATGTGTGCTTTTGATGTGTTGTTTATTTATTCTTTCATGATTAATGATCAGATTTGAAATTAAGGTTAATAAGTTGAATAAGTTTATGATTCGATGAAAAATGATTCACCCCCCCTCTCAATCATCTGCCCTTGAGTTGCCAACAATTGGTATCAAAGCTTGTGATTCCTTTGAAAATGTTTTAACAACTTGAGGTGATCCAAGATGGTGACTTATAAGAAGGATAGTCCTAGATTTGATGGAAAAAATTATTCTTTGTGGAAAGCTCGAATGGATTTCCATCTGAGATTCATTGGTGAGCCCTATTGGAGCATTACAAAAAATATATGTTATTCCATAGAATGGTCCTACTACTTTTGTTGAGATCAGGGATGTTGAATATAATATCAGGGCTAAGGAGGCATTGTTGAGTGCTTTGACTGATACTAAGATGAAAAATGTGATGGATCTGAAGACTGCTTATGAGATTTGGAAGAAGTTAGAATCCTTGTATGAAGGTGATGCAAATGTGAAGATTGCTAAGCTACAAAGTCTGAGAGGATAATATGAAAATTTGAAAATGGGTGATGATGAAAATGTTACTACTTTCATGCAAAGAGTAAATGAACTTATGTGTGTTATCAAATGTGTTGGTGGATAGATAGATGAATCAAATATTGTTGCTAAAGTGCTTAGATCTTTGCCCGATTCTTACAAAGTCAAGGCTAGTGCTATTGAAGAACTCTGAACTGTGACAAATGTTACCAAAGATATGTTGATTGGTAAGCTTACTACTTTTGAGTTGAGTGAATTTGGTGATTCCCTTCCTAAGGTTGAATCTACATTTAAGGCTACTACTTTTGGAAGGGATAGACATAGATATGATCCAGGTGAAAGTTCATCAAGAAATACATTCAAATATGAGGATGAAATGAAACAACTGGATGAAGAAGAAAGAGAGCTTGAAGAACTTGAAGCATTGATTGTGAAAAGAGAAGCTAGAGGACAAGGTAATTATAAGGTAAAGGTTCCTATTAAATGTTTCTCTTGCAATAAGATAGGTCATTTTGCATCAAGGTGTCCTGAGAAAGTTTCCAAGCCAAGATTTAACAAGCCTAAATGCAAGTGAAGATGAATTTGTGTTTATTGCTATCAAGGAAAATAATCTGGTGTCAACTGAATCTACTAGTTGAACAAATGTGGAGAAAGCCCTATCCGCTTAAGTTGAAGAGAAAGATGAATGGGTAATTGACAGTGGTCGTTCTCATCATATGACAGTAGATAAAAATAAGTTTGCGAATTTGGAGAAGTATGATGGTGGTGTTGTGAGATTTGGTGATAACATAACTGGTGTGATCTGTGGAAGAGGATGCATTTCTCTTGATGGTAATCATAACACTAATGATGTCTTGTATGTTGAAGATTTGAAGTATAATATTTTGGGTGTTAGTCAAATGGTTGATAAGGGATACAATCTTCAGTTCATGGATGGTAAGTGCAAAATATTGGGAAATTCTGGAAATGTGATTGCATCAGGTACACACACAAAAAAGTAATATCTTTCATCTGAATGTTGCTAGTAAAAGTTGTTTGATTGCTCAAGTTGATGAGAGTTGGTTATGGCATAGGAGAATGTGTCATGTTAACTTTGATAACATTGTCAAGATAAGTTCCACTAAAGCTGTGAGAGATCTTCCTAAGCTGATGAAACCTACTAATGCCATATGCAAAGAATGTCAGCTAGGAAATCAAACAAGAATTTCATTTTGAAGTAAACAACTAAACTCAAATGGATTGTTGGAACTTGTGCATACAGATTTATGTGGTCCTGCTAGAACTAGAAGTTTACAAGGTTACAGATACTTAATGTTAATTATTGATGATTATTCAAGGATGATGTGGGCTACTTTCTTAAGGGAGAAATTTGAAGCTCTGGAAAAGTTCAAGATCTTTAAGGCTATGGTTGAGACAAAGACTAGTTTGAAGATTAAGTGTCTGAGATCAGATAGAGATGGAGAATTCACTTCTGATGAATTTAATTCTTTTTGTGAAGAGCATGGAATAAAGAGACAGTTATCTGCACCACGAACCCCTCAAGAGAATGGAGTTGTGGAAAGGAAGAACATAACAGCTCTAGATGTAGCTACAACCATGATGTTGGAAGGAAATGTGCCTCATATCTACTGGAGAGAAGTTGTGAGTACTGTTGTGTACACACTTAACCGGGTACAAATCAAAGGCGATACTAGTAAGACTCCTTTTGAACTATGGATTGGTCAAAAGCCTATTGTTAGATATTTCAAAATCTTTGGAAGCAAGTGTTAAATCAAAAGAGATGAAGATATAGGAAAGTTTGATGCTAGGAGTGATGAAGGAATCTTTCTAGGTTACGCTACTAAAAGTAAGGCCTACTGGTGTTACAAAAAAAGACTAAAGAAAATGGTTGAAAGTGAAAATGTTAAGGTTGATGAAGACATAGCTGCACTATCCAAAACCTGTGGATATGATTTTGATGATCAAAATGACAGTACAAGCAAAGGAAAGCAAGGTCAGACTGCAAGTCAAGTTCAAATCATTCTGATGAATCAAGAAAATCAAGAAGGAGAAACTGATGGAAGAACAGAAGAGAGATCAGAAGAGCCTGAAGTTGAATAAATTCTAAGAAGACTCTGAGGTATGTGAGATTGAATCATTCAGAGAAACAAATCATAGGTGATAAGAACAAAGGTGTCCAAACTAGGAGAAAATTTGCAGAAGAGTATTGTTTGTTTTCAAAAATTGAGCCTAACAATGTGAATGAAGCATGCAAACATGAGCATTGGGTTGAAGCAATGAAAGAGGAACTGTGGAAAATTGAGAAAAATGATACATGGATTCTTGTTCCCAGACCTCAGGATAAGAATGTAATTGGAACTAAATGAGTCTTTAGAAACAAAATGGATGAACAAGGTGAAGTGGTTAGAAACAAAGCAAGACTGGTTTGTAAGGGATATTCTCAAATGGAAGGTATTGATTTTGAAGAAACATTTGCCCCTGTTGCTAGAATTGAAGCTATGAGATTGTTTCTTGCTTATGTTGCTTATAAAGACTACAAGGTTTATCAAATGGATGTCAAGTCTGCTTTTCTAAATGGCGAATAGGAAGAAGAGGTATATGTTGAGAAACCCAATGGATTATAGTTGGCTGATCAGGAAGATATAGTGTGTCAATTGAACAAAGCATTGTATGGTCTTAAGCAAGCCCCTAGAGCATGGTATACCAGATTGGATAAGTACTTGGTGAAACTTGGATTTAACAAAGGTACTGTTGATAGTAATATGTATTTCAAGAATTATGATAAAGATTTGATTGTGGAAGTTTTTGTTGATGATATCATATTTGTAGGATATGATAGCTTGTGCATGAAGTTTGCTAATGAGATGCATAATGAATTTGAAATGTCAATGATTGGAGAGATGAAATTCTTCTTGGGATTGCAAATTACTCAGTTAGATAAAGGGATTTTTATATCTCAATCCAAGTATGTGAAGGAATTACTGAAGAAATTTGGTATGGAAGACTCAAAGCCTGTTGGTACACCCATGGTGACCGGATGCAAGTTGAAAACTTATGATGATTCTTCAAAGGCAAATTAGACAAGATATAGATCATTGATTGGTGGATTGCTTTAATTGACTCAAACTAGGCCTAATATCATGAATGTTGTATGTATTGTTGCTAGATTTCAAGCTAATCCTAAAGAATCTCATGTGACTACTGTGAAGAGAATTTTCAGATACTTGAAAGGGATAGTTGAATTTGGTCTATGGTATCCTAAAGATGATAATCTTACTTTGAGTGCCTTTACTGATGTTGATTGGGTAGGAGATGTGAATGGTAGGAAAAGTACTAGTGGTGGAGCATTTTTCTTGGGAAAGACGCTCATTTCATGGTTGAGTAAGAAGCAAAATGCTATTTCTTTATCTACTGCAGAGGCAAAATACATTGCTGCTGCTAATAATTGTACTCAAGTATTGTGGATGAACAGATGCTGAAGGATATTAGAGTTGTGTATGATGAGCCTATTGTTACATTCTGTGATAACTCAAGTGCTATTAACATTTCTAAGAATCTAGTGCTACATTCAAAGACCAAGCATATATCTATCAAATTTCATTTTTTGAGAGAGAAGGTAAGTGAAAACGAAGTTAGATTGGAGTATGTGCCTACTAAGGAGCAGATTGCAGATATCTTTACAAATTCATTGCCTAAGGATACTTTTGAGTATCTCAGAGGGAAGTTAGGGGTGATTACCCCTCCTAATCAGAACTAAGGATGAATTGCTTTGCATCAATCCACGCATTTCATGATCATATTTTGATCCTTGTTGATGTTGTGGTGGTTGCTACTCAAGGGGAGTAGTCATATGTTCAGGAGTTTAGGTGTTCAGATATGTGGTTCAAAGCTTGTATTGAAGATATCTTTGTCATTGATGTCAAAGGGGGAGAAGAGTAATGTGAAAAAAAAACTACTGATTATCTGGGGAGAAGAGCCTTGTGGGGAGAAGATCATGTGAGGAAAGAAAAGTCAAAACTTAAAGGAAGAGTAAGCGTAGTTGTGTTGATTGTATTTTTCACATCATGTGTTGCCATCAATTCCAAAGGGGGAGATTGTTGGATGTTGTGGTTGTGTTGTTGATATGTGGTTGTCATTGATGTCAACACTATTAGCATTGTTGCATTAGAAGCTGTATATGTCGAGGATATTGAGAAAATTGTAATAAGAAGTGCTACAAGTTGTCAGTGGTGAAGTGAAGTTCTTTCTATCGATGTGTTCAATATGTTGTTGTTATGAGATTGTGAACTAAAGGGTTTCTTGTTGAGTATGTCTAGTTTATCCATGTTGAATTTCAGAGATCCGCATGAAGAGTTGATCGAGTTATGGAGAATTTCATTCTGACAGTTTTTTTGTCGCTTCAGTTAGTGTTCCTGATTGAAGATTCTATGATTTCAATAAGTTCAATTGTTTCAAATGCTTCTTTGGTGTTTCATGATGCTTGTGGATGTTTCTAGTTCATTCTATATCTTTCTGGCATGTCTGCATTGATCGTTGTGCTCATGATCCGATATTTTCTCTTACATATTCATGTTTTTCATGTTCTTGGCCGACAAGGTGTTGAAGCGCATTGTGGACCTTCGGGGAGAAATTAATTGAAGTGTTTTCGTGTTGCAGATTTTTTCGGTCTTCACTATGTTATGGCTAACCTTGGTTGATTCGCATGAATAATATTTATTTGTTTTGGGCTGACTGTTTGTAATTATTTTATTATCTTTTTGTGGCTGACTTATAACGATGTAATTTCTTGTTGTGGATATATAAGAGCGATTGTTTGAAGTGTGGAAGAGGTGTGAATGCAAAGTGTATGAGTCTTGTGTATGAATAAATTTTAGATCATTCGAAGGCAGAGAAGAGAGTGAAGAAGAATGAAGAAGTGCTCATGTGCTTAACCAGAACTGTAACCAGGCATTAGCAGATGCTATTTTCTCAATTCAAATACGGATGGTTTTAATCTGAATCTTTCTATAGGATAGTGTATCTTCCTTGGGAATTAAGCCTTGTTGTATTTGAGCAGTGAGTTCTAGGCAGTGTGTCTGAATGCATGTGCATTCCCCATTCATATTTCCTTATACTTTTAACAGGGTATAATCTTGTGGATTGACCTCCACTGTGGTTTTTCCCCTAACAAGGTTTCCACGTAAAAATATTGGTGTTATGTGTGCTTCTAATGTGTTGTTCATTTATGCTTTCATGATTAATGATCAGATCTGAAATTAAGGTTAATAAGTTGAATAAGTTTATGATTCAGTGACAATTGATTCACCCCCCCTCTCAGTTGTCTACCCTTGAGTTTCCAACAATGTGTTCATGTCCTTTGTGTTGTTCATTGCATTACATTTGGGGGCAACCCCTTATCACGCGGTAGATTTATTTGGAAACATATAATTGGCACAAGGATTTCCAAATAGGCTCTCATGACATTTTATCGCTTGGTATTTATCATTTTATACCTTAAAACAATTTCTCACTGAAATGTGTTTTGCAATTTCTTTAAGGTGGGGGCATACATTGGCATTATTTGCTTCACTTTGTTCACACACATTGGACTAGGTGGTGCATTGACATTGGAATTTTTGCTTCACTTTGTTCACAAGCATTGAACATAGAGATGTGTTGCCATAGCAGTTGGATCATTTTCATAGCACCTTATTAGAGTTATCAGGGAATATAACTCTTGGTATGGTTTACATCCGTACACACCTAGTGAATATTGAACTACACTAGACCTAGTGTGTTTCTCATTTGTTTTGGGGGCTCACCTAGTGAATATTAGACTTCACTAGCCCATGTTTCCTTTCTATTTGTGATTCACCTAGAGATTGTGAAAGCTCACTTTCCTCAATTGTTATACCTTGACCTTCTTCTTTTGCATCACTGACTGTATTAGCAATCCATTCTTCAAATTTTGGAAAAGAATCACCTCTAATCAAATCATGACGTGTGCACTTTTGAGGTCGATGTTGCATCCAAGTTTGATTCTCTTCCTCATATTTTCTACATAGAAAATTAACGTACAAATAGTAAGATTAATAATATAAATGTGTAACTGCAATTGAGTAAATAAATTATTGTGTAATTTTTTTTGCCTACGCCACTTATCAAACGAAGATGTGTTTTGAAGAATATATGCATGTATCACACATCTTTCTTGATGTGATAGCTTGAAGCGACATTCATTTCCTTCTAATACTTCACATGCAACTCTCTCATCTTCGTCATCATCCCATACACGTCAATTGACATTTTTTAAATCCTTCATATATTATGTGCAAAATCCCATGGCCTCTTGCATTGAATATCCCTCAAACATGCTACCTTTCGGTTTTTCCCTAGTGCGAACAATTTTTTTAAAACCTTCATATATCCTTCTATAGGATACATCCATCTCGTTCTTACTAGGCCACAATGCTCTAGTTCATATTCTAGATGTATCAAAAGATACATAGAAATGTTAAGATTATTAGTGGAAATTCCCGTTCCAATAGACAAATGACTTCAACAACCTCCTCCCTCAAACTATCAAAGTTTAAAGGATCTAATACATGTAAACTCATTCTCTTTAATATTAGGCCCAACCTTATAATTTCCAATCTGGGCCCCTTTTCCAAACTTGATATATTTACCACAATAGGTAAAATATTATCGATTATGACATGATAGTCATGGGTCTTGAGGCCTCTGAAGCTATTAATGTTAGTTTGGCTTCTAATACTACTACTTACATATCCAATGGGAAAGTGAGTCTGAGACATCAACTATTAGAATTATGCACGTTGTTCCTTTGTCCAGACATAAGGAGCACTAGGTTTTCTATATTTTTTATCATCATATTTTTCAAACCCAAAATTGTGATGAATCTTTAGTTGTCAAAAGTATTCACGTGATGAAATAGTATCCAAAGCACCGAAAATAGTTTCTATAACAACATAGGCTATATTTTTCTCAATATGCATAAAGTCAATAGTATGTCTAATAGCTATATTCTTAAAGTATGGTAACTTATAGAATATGCACAACCATTTTACACCGATTTCATTACATGGATCATATCTACTACCAACAATCCCATCATTTTCAATTATAAATGACATTATTTTTGTCCATTCTCAACAATGTAATCATTCATTATTAGTAATAGTGCTTCATGATTCTCTTCTTGACAATTGAAAGATGTTTTTTGTCGATGATATGGATGATCCATTTTAAGGTAAGCACAATGTCCACAATAAATACACTTACGCAAACTTCTTGAGTGCCTCACAAAATCCTTAAAGTTACAAGTACGACATCCATGGTATCCATGAATAGTGAGACCAGACAATGTGCCATATGCATGAAGATCATGAATTATAAACAATAAGGAAGCTCTTAAAGTGAATTTGATTGAATGGCCATCCCTTAAAGATTGAATTGCTTCAATTCCTTTCCATAATTCCACTAGCTTATCATATAATGGCTCTAGATAAGCATCACTTGTATCTAAAGTCGCACTTTTCTTTCCTGGTATAATCAATGATAACATTAAGAAAAATGGTTTAGTTGCTAACCATGGAGGCAAGTTATAATTTATTAAAAAAACTGGTCAAGTTGACCATTTATTACTTTGATCTAAGAATGGGTTCACCCCATCTAGAGCCAAACCCAACCTTATATTATGAGGATCTTGAGAAAAATTAGGCCATCTATTATCAAATTCCATCCACGTCTTAAAATCAGACACATGTCATTGTTTTCCATTTGTGCTCTTATTTTGGGCATAAGTTCAGCAATGTCTCTGCACCTGTACATTTAGAGCAATCATGGGATTATCAGAAAGTAGCGAAGAACCTTTCTAGGAACCACAACTAATTTCAACCCTTGTCTATACCTCGCTTCATGACATTTCAAACATTCACTCTCACTTTAAGATTATTATGAAATAATACACAACCATTCACACATGTGTGGATGTTTTCATATCTTAAGCCTAGCTTAGTGATTTTCTTTTTACATTGACTTTGTTTTGTTGGCAATGTGGAGTCAGGTGTTAACAACGAACTTAATAATGCCAATAATTGATCTACACTCTCATTTTTCCAATCAAGCACCACTTGCAAGTTAAGAATTTGAAATATTGTTGTCAAATGACTTAATTTGCAATTAGCATACATAGGCTTTAAAACATCCTCCATCGACTTGGCCCAATCATCGTTTAGACCCTCATTCAAAATTCTATCAACTTCAAACCCTTTGTCTAACATTGTTGTCTCTTCATCTATGTTTCGTGCCACTTTATCTATGTTTGTTGCCTCTTCATCTCTCACACTCTACAATTCTATTGTATCTTCATAATAATTGTAATCCCAAGGGCTTATACCACTATGCCCATATCTTATAATGTGTCAATAAATCACATTTCTTTTTTTCACCTTTCCACCAAGATAGTCATTCCATGAACATGGATATTTGTCCATGTCCCTCTCATCGGCTACTCTCATCATATGCATGGTATTGATCTGTAGTCAACCTTCGACATTGATCCATCTATAATGTTTTGCATTCCAACATTAATTTATTTTCCTATTTCAATAAAAAATAAAAATCTAAAAAACTCAACTTACTGAATATCTAATGCATGTAAACTCATTCTCTTCAACACTCTTTAGCACTTACCAAAAATTCAAAGCACTTCACAAAATTAGGATACAAAGCATTCTACAAAATTAGAATTAGACCACTCTATAGGATACAAAGCACTTTGCAGCAATTCAAATTCAAGAAATATAGTTGAGCATCACTTTACAAAATTAGATGTTCTGCCTCTACATAAATCTCTATGGTCAGTCTTGTGCATTTTTACTTGTAGGATTCTTAGCTATCAATGGCTAATTAGTAGGAAACATAGCAATTACTCTGCCCTCATTTTGTTTCCCATGTGCAAGAGGTAAAGATTAAAAGTATATGCTATAAACTATCTATTACTGGCACCTCGCCATTTATATTTCTAATATAAAAAATATTCGTTGTAGTTAAAAAAAACAATAATGGTCAAATTGTAATACAAAAAGATAAGGAAACTTTGGGGTGTTTGTATACTATTTGTTTGCATTTATAGGAGCATGATGTAATTCTAAAAATCTTGTTGACCATGTAGAATTATGTTCAGTTTACATGTCATCTACAATGTGCATAAAAGAAGGTCGTGATGACTCGAAATAAACAAATGTTATTTTTATCCATGTTTTATTGAGGGCCTTCTTCAAGTCTAGATGATAATTGAAGAAATGCTTTGGCAATGGAACACAAAATTTATGCTTGTTCTATTGATGAACCACAAGCATTTAAACATATGGAAATCTTTTCAATGTTAATGAATACACAAACACTAACAAATAGGCTAGTGAATTCTTTGTTGTAACTTTGAGGATTACTTACTAGCATAAATTATTAACATGTTGAGATAAGATGACTTGTTCTAACAATTGATACACTCCCATGTGTGGACATATAGTATCAATTAAAATAGCTTGGTGACCACATTGATTTGATGAACTAGCATAACTTTCAACTATGCCATATGAGACCATCTTATAGGATTTCATGCAATTTATAGATTAGGCTTGCACACAATGTTACCCAAGCATTGAGGTCTAGGCTAGGGACATGAGCCTGTCATTTAATGGAAAAGTAATAAAAGGAATTGAAATTTGGATGCATGTTACAAGTTCAATTCCCATATGCTCCAAAATGCGTAGAGAAAACTAATGAAAAAATAGTCTGCTAAAATTAGAATTTCCTGTATGGTTTTGGTACTCAGTTGCCTATGTAACTATTGTAAGTTACACCAACCAATAAAAAACTAATTATGATGTACATGCACTACCCATGCCATGAAGACTTAATGAAAAGGAGCCTCAGGGATTAGGTTGGTGAATTGGTTACAAAATTAGAAATTAATACCATAACCATGCATGATAACATGGAACACAAATAGACAACTTCAAGATATGGTCACTACATTGTATTGATTATACAATGAATAAAAGCATCCAATTCTTTCACAAATCAAGAACTCCAAATTATTACATGGTAGTCAATGTCTTATGACAAGATACCCTCCTATTTATGTAACTCATGTCTTATAATACACTGATTTTGTTCTCCTAGCTAGATACAGTTGCCAATCAGAAAGCTATAGATTTTTTTGTTTAATGTAATGAGGGTTTTGAATTACCTTTGAATTTGTTGCAGAGGGAATCCCCAAATTTGACTTCACTGCAGAGGGCCTCACCGACTTCAAATTCGTTGCAAAAAACTTCAAATTCCTTGCCTGCCTTTTTAGAAGTCTCTAGGTCCTCTCCAAACAAGCTTTATCGCCAATGCAAGTAGTTGCTATACTTATTTGCTAAAACCCAAAATGCCTCATGCCATCAAATTAGAACATAAACCCTCTCTGGTCGGCTCCAACTCCATTAATAATTAATAAACCCTACTTCTATTTGTAGAGGTGCATTCCAAAAATAATGCAAATTGTACTCCCCACTCCCCCATCGAATTACCTTTGCCAAATTTTTCACTCTACTGTACTCCCCACTCCCGCCAACAATTTCCCAATTTGTTATTAACCCTGCACGCAATACAACCCACTCCTGCCAATAATTTCCCAATTCGAAATATTTTTTTTAATTACTCACTTTAATATCATGTTCTCTAATTTTTATTTGTGTGACTAATTATTTAGTTGAGTTTTTTTACCCGACAATCAAATTAGTCATTTATAGCTATGTTGCAAAAAAATTAGTAGAATTTAGTCATTTTTAGTTGTCGTGATTAAATTTTTTAGTCACATAGTCATTTATTTGCCAAATTCTACTACTGTCTCTATATCGCCGGATATATTAATGAGAAGCCTACAACTAGGATACTCATTGATCTTGTGTGTGTAGAGAATGTGATCACTGAGGAATTCTTGTTTGTGCATGAACTTTATCAAGATTCTTATGAACAATAGAAAGCATGGTTGAAAATTCATGATGGTTTTTCTCACCCTACGATAGGTTTGATCAGTCTTCCTCTTAAAGTTGGACCAAAACAATTAGATGTATCATTCTCCATCATCCTGACATCAAACCAATTTCATGTGAAGTTAGGCTACCCATGGCTAGTGTTGGTCATTTTTCTTGTTTAGGAAACAACTAACCAGCAGGTCTGTGCAAACACCTATGAGCATGCCAAGCTCAATGCCTGAATGTTCGCTAGACAGATGGCCAACAAACGAGATGCAACACATGTGGCTGCTATCTCCTTCACTTCGGGCTCTGTAAGACCCAGGGGGGTAATCCCTTGAACAAAGCAGATTCAATCTCCTGATGTCAAGCGTTGAGGACCTCAAATGGGGCTAGATTCTCAGTAGCTCAACCTTGAAGCAACAAAGAGGTAGGACAAGACATCAAGCAAAAGATATTCAATGATTTATATGAATTGTTTTCTGAGAGGGACAAGGCTGGAAGACAGACTAGTCCCTAATCTGGGGTCATGGAGTCACACACACAAATGTAAGACTTTCTGCAAATGGACCTCAACCAGTGGATCTTGTTTTGTTGATGCCTTGCATCAACTATCAGTGCCTTACACTGATAATCCAGCTCTTGTTACCAGTCAGACTCTTCTTACCTAATCCAGCTTGCATACAAACAATCACTATCACCTGCTCAAAGGGTTTTAACTACTCCCTTGAAGCAGACCTATCAACAAATGACACAGTCTCATGAAATATGAGAAGATGAACAAAGGCACCTTATGCATTCATTCAAATGATCAAAGCATACAAGCATGGAGATAATCTGATGGCATATGCATGAGAGACAAGCATCTTCATGTGTTCCTTGTACAAACTGATTGTATTTACAGAGAAGTTCAGAATTACAGACTATAGACTCAATGCATGACACAAGACTAAACCCTAGCCTATCTCAGACCAATCCCAGAACTCAGAAAGTGGAACTGAACACAAAGTTCAGAACCTCTCATCCTAGCCATGAATTCTCCCTTTATAGGAATAGGGAGAGCAACAAGCAACCGGCCAGGGAAATTACATGTCAGCAGTTGATTGGACAAACCCTAAACAACACACAGGCCACATCGCCAGTCCTTCACCCGCCTCACAGGATCACATTAAATGCTCTGTGCTAGGTGATCCCAGGGAAATCTCGATGCAGATCCGATCAGGTCAGAAGAAGCAGGTACAGGGATGGGCAGCCATGGCAGTCAAACCAGGAAGGTATACCAGTCACATCGCTCGAGGATATCCGTGGGCGCAATCATTTGCAAATCCAGAGGCCACAAATACAAAATCCAGTTGTTCCAACCACTTCTTCTCATCGAAAAAACCCACTGCCTTGGCTCTGCAATAAATTCCCACTCTGCCGCACCAACCAGCACCAACAATCGAGGCTCAGGACCAAATCGGGGTCATCATGCCGATTCTGTGAAATCTTCATCGCCATTCTCGAGCCACAGGCCAAGTGACCAACCATAATAAATGCATCCTTGGTTCAATCCATGTCGGCCACAGCTTCCAGCAAACCAGTCGGCATGACACCGCGGGGTCGGGAAGACAACACACCGAGAACCCAATGTTTCATCGAGAAAACATACCATTCGGTAAGACCGGGCACACTCGGCCAAACATCACAGCGACAACAATGCCACATCAGCGAGAGAAGGCACAATCGGCAAGAGATCATGTCGACACCCCCAACAAGAAGCACCATCGGCAAGAGAAAGCGGTGTCAGGAAGACCTCAGGGCGACAGCAAACGGTCGGTGAAGAGATACACTGAAAAGCCAACCATATCGACAACACACCATCCGATCGGGGAGACATCTGGCCGAAGAGAACATGTTATATCGATCACTGAACACAGTCGGCAAGAGGCTAACAAGTTGGCGAAACATCCTAGTGGAGTCCATCAAGTCGGGGAGAGTCACACCGAAGTCACCGCGCATATCGGCCAGACATAAGGAAGTCAGGGAGACCTCCAGCCGAAGTCCGCATATTGCACCAGAAGCATCATAAAGTCGGGGAGAGATGGCCGGAGATGGCCGGGTCGGGGTGACATCTTGGTGAAGTCACTGCGGCTGAAGGGAGGTCACACCGAGCATCAAAGGGGCCGTCAAAGTCAACAAGACAAGCAAGGGTCGGGGAGACATCTCCCCGACACAAAGAATACAGGCCGATAGGAAGGGGTCTTGGGGAGACATTACAAAGTCGCCCAGAGATCACAACGAAACCAAAAAGTCATACCGAGAGAATGGCGGGGTCGGCGAAAGCGGTAACCAGGGGTCGGTGACGAACGGAGAACAAGGCACAAAAAGACATAAGTGGCAAGTGCATCGGCCAGGCAGGTCAACGAACAAAAAGACAGGCCAAAAGGGAACCAAACTGAGGCGGAGCTGGAACCAAGAAAGAGGAGTTGGAGCCAGAGCGGGGGACAAAAAGGAACAAAAGAGACCGGGACCGAAAACCATCCCGCTCCCGCCTCCGCAAAAGACCGTGGAGGCAGAGCCTCTTTTTTCTTGCACTTGTTCTTCATCATGCTGACAATGAGAGTCATCAAAGAACTCTAACTCCTCTTCATAGACCGTCCAACTATCATCATCATTCCAATCTTGCTCATGATCGGGCAACTCTGGTCCAGAGGTGCAATCTAATCTCTAACTGAAATCAGTGTCATCATGATCTGTAAGACCACCATTATAAGGGGCATCAGACTCACTTGCATCATACCCTACATCTTGTAGGTCCTCATCAGTGTCAAGTTCGATAGGAGTTTCCCACAACAACATAGAGTTGTTGTGTGCATACCTTTGATATTCGGTGGCTAACAAATCTGATACTTGTTCACAACTTAGTAGGTCAATGTTCTGACCTACCCTCTCAACCACTTCTTCCTCTTCTTGACCTCCACCAGGATTGGATGCAATACCAAGCAGTAAATCAGGATATCCCAAGGTATCTACAAAAAGATTACCTTCATGAGGATGGACCTCCATATCCTCACAGTCAAACTTGATATCCTCTAGGGTACTCCCTGCATTAGCAACTTCATTTATCTTCTCATGAAGACTTGTGTCAAGACTACACTCATTTGTGCACTTGAACTACTTAACTGTCTCATCACATTGCTGATTACACCTCCCTTCTTCAAAGAGCCAGTCCAACTGATGTTCCTCTTCGGGTTTTTGGCTTGGGAGACTCAAACTCTGATCTCTGGCTTGGGGCACCACTTCTGCAAGTTGTTCAAACACAACTTCTTCATCATCTGATGAAGCATCATCAAAGGTATCAAGGAACAAAGTCTTGAGTTGATACCATGAACCAATGGAGTGCACTGGTAAGCAAGCAAACCAATCATCGACCACACCTTCTAAAGTTCTTACAAAAAACTTCATGACCACATCCTCTTTTTCAGACTGACAGTATTCCATGAAATTAATGAAAAATTTGCATATGTATTGATGTTGAATCTTCAATATCACCTCTAAATTTGAGTAAATGTTTATTAATTCCCCAAGGGACAAAATGTGGGTAACCCTGGATTCTATCAAAATCCAAAGGGTTGTATTTTTCACTATCATACACCCCTTTTATGAAGACAAGACTGTGCCTTAAGCATGGTATCATAGCTTGTAGAGGGAGCATTCAGACAGCAATGCATTTTGCAAATGAAACCTATCCCTCTACACTATCCAGTTGCAATATTCAAATATCCCTTGATGACAATGCTTGATCTCACCAAATAAGGGAACTAAAGTCTTTTCAATGTTTAAAAGCATGAAGAATACCTGGAAACGTTGCAGCTCTGGAACTTTCTTCAAATATTCAGCAGGTTCACCTTGACAAAGTCACCACCTCTTTAACAGAGGACAAAACTTCAAATGGTATGAAGCTCACACACATGTACATTCTTCTTTGAGTTCGTTCCACCAACAGAGCACCATAAATATTTCAGGCTCACTACAAAAAGACTTCCTCCAGGCCTGAAATTCTCCAAACTTTGAACCTAACCAACATGGCACACAATATGACTCTTTGATAAGGCACTTATAACAGGATTTCTGAGTAAAATCCCCAGCGGAGTCACCATCTTGTTGGTCATTTTTCTTGTTTAGGAAACAACTAACCAACAGGTCTATGCAAACACCTATGAGCTTGCCAAGCTCAATGCCTGAATGTTCGCTAGACAGATGGCCAACAGACGAGATGTAACACATGTGGCTGCTATCTCCTTCACTTCGGGCTCTACAAGACCCAGGGGGTAATCCCTTGAACAAAGCAGATTCAATCTCCTGATGTCAAGCGTTGAGGACCTCAAATGGGGCTAGATTCTCAGTAGCTCAACCTTGAAGCAACAAAGAAGTAGGACAAGACATCAAGCAAAAGATATTCAATGATTTATATGAATTGTTTTCTGAGAGGGACAGGGTTGGAAGACAGACTAGTGCCTAATCTGGGGTCATGGATTCACACACACAAATGGAAGACTTTCTGCAAATGGACCTCAACTAGTGGATCTTGTTTTGTTGATGCCTTGCATCAACTATCAGTGCCTTACACTAATAATCCAGCTCTTGTTACCAGTCAGACTCTTCTTACCTAATCCAACTTGCATACAAACAATCACTATCACCTGCTCAAAGGGTTTTAACTGCTCCCTTGAAGCAGACCTATCAACAAATGACACAGTCTCATGAAATATGAGAAGATGAACAAAGACACCTTATGCATTCATTCAAATGATCAAAGCATACAAGCATGGAGACAATTTGATGGCATATGCATGAGAGACAAGCGTCTTCATGTGTTCCTTGTACAAACTAATTATATTTACAAAGAAGTTCAAAATTACAGACTATAGACTCAATGCATGATACAAGACTAAACCCTAGCCTATCTCAGACCAATCCCAGAACTCAGAAAGTGGAACTGAACACAAATTTCAGAACCTCTCATCCTAGCCATGAATTCTCCCTTTATAGGAACAGGGAGAGCAATAAGCAACCGGCCAGGGAAATTACATGTCAACAGTTAACTAGACAAACCCTAAACAGCACGTAGGCCACATCGCCAGTCCTTCACCCGCCTCACAAGATCACATTAAATGCTCTGTGCCAGGTGATCCCAGGGAAATCTCGATGCAGATCCGATCAGGTCAGAAGAAGCAGGTACAGGGATGGGCGGCCATGGCAATCAAACCAGGAAGCTATACCAGTCACATCGCTCGAGGATATCTGTGGGTGCAATCGTTTGCAAATACAGAGGCCACAAATACAGAAGCCAGTTGTTCCAACCACTTCTTCTCATCAGAAAAACCCACTGCCTTGACTCTGCAATAAATTCCCACTCTGCCGCACCAACTAGCACCAACAATCGAGGCTCAGGACCAAATCGGGGTCATCATGCCGATTCTGTGAAATCTTCATCACCATTCTCGAGCCACAGGCCAAGTGACCAACCACAATAAATGCATCCCTGGTTCAATTCATGTCGGCCACAGCTTCCAGCAAACCAGTCGGCGTGACACCGCGGGGTCGGGAAGACAACACACCAAGAACCCAATGTTTCATCGAGAAAACATACCATTCGGCAAGACCGGGCGCACTCGGCCAAACATCACAACAACAACAATGCCACATCGGCGAGAGAAGGCACAATCGGTAGGAGATCATGTCGACACCCCAACAAGAAGCACCATCGGCAAGAGAAAGTGGTGTCGGGAAGACCTCAGGGCGACAACAAACGGTCGGTAAAGAGATACACCGAAAAGCCAACCATATCGGCAACACACCATCCGATCGGGGAGACATTTGGCTGAAGAGAACATGTTATATCAATCACTGAACATAGTCGGCAAGAGGCTAACAAGTCGGCGAAACATCCCAGTGAAGTCCATCAAGTCGGGGAGAGTCACACCGAAGTCACCGCGCATATCGACCAGACATAAGGAAGTCGGGGAGACCTCCGGCCAAAGTCCGCATATTGCACTGGAAGCATCATAAAGTCGAGGAGAGATGGCTGGGTCGGGGTGACATCTCGGCGAAGTCACCGCGGCCGAAGGGAGGTCACACCGAGCATCAAAGGGGTCGTCAAAGTCGGCAAGACAAGCAAGGGTCGGGGAGACATCTCCCTGACACAAAGAATATAGGCCGATAGGAAGGGGTCTCGGGGAGACATTACAAAGTCGCCCAGAGATCACAACGAAACCAAAAAGTCATACCGAGAGCATGGCGGGGTCGGCGAAAGCAGTAACCAGGGGCCGGTGACGAACAAAGAACGGGGCACAAAAAGACATAAGTGGCAAGTGCACCGGCCAGGCAGGTCAACGAACAAAAAGACAGGCCGAAAGGGAACCAGACTGAGGTGAAGCCAAAACCAAGAAAGAGAAGGAGTCAGAGCCGGAGTGGGGGACAAAAAGGAACAAAAGAGACCGGGACCGAAAACCATCCCGCTCCTGCCTCCGCAAAAGACCACGGAGGCGGAGCCGAAACCGACACAAGATAGAGAAGCCACGGGGCCGGGAGCGGGACAAAACCCGAAACAGGAAACTTGAAAAAAAGTTCCAAAATAGATTCCCCTTTCGATCCCGCGCTCGCCAAAGGAAACCAAAAACAAAGACAACCGAAGAGGTGGAGCCGGGGCCGGAATGGAACCCGAAAGAGAAACCAAAGGCCAAAATCCAGATTCCGATTTCATTCCAGTTTCGCCCCCACCAGATAAAGAAAAACACAAGGCAAGGCAGAAAAGAAAGATCTGGCCATCCGAGACATGAACCCTTGGCATGCTGAGCTCAACCCTGGTGGGAGCCCATTTACCCCACGTGCCAAAATGATAGAAAATTCCCAAGCTAAAGACTTGTCAGGAAAATCAAAGGCAAACAACTGGAAAATGAGAGACAAAATATTTACAATGCATCATAGTGGGTTTAATCCTTTGTCCTCCTGTGCAAAATTTTCATTGGATTTCTTTTGGCCTCAACCTATGGAACTTATTAACCCTTGTGAGGATTTTTTTTTCAGGTCATACCAAAATTTTAATAAAAAGCGCATAATAGGGCTATCTCTTACTAATATCCCTAAAAATGATAAGACTATGATTGTTCCTTCTCCACTAGTTATGGATGAGCCCATGCCCAAAGCAAAGAACCTTCCAAGTAACCAAGGTAAATATGTTACATTTCCTCCACCCATATCATATAAAAGACCAAGAGATAATCAAATGATCCCTTTTTCCCTCTAAAGGTAAACAAGTGTATAGACCTAAAGAGACAATAGTTTCCCAACCCCCGACGGTTCCTTCAATTCCTCCCTTAAGGTAAGAAAAGAGACCAATGGTTGAGAAACCCACTCCTACACCATCACAAATTAAGAATTGTGCAAGAAGAAACCGAAATGCTAACTTAGAGTGTAGACATATGCGTCATGCTATTACTCGTTAATTGGAGGAAAGAATATAATAATGCATGATAATCAAACACCTATGCAATCCACTCAAGAAGAATTACAACTTTCACCAAAATAAGAAATGGAACTAAAACTAGAAGTGAAACAAGAACATAAAACTGCCATTGTCATAAAACCTCCCATTGTGATTAATTTGGATGATGAAGATGAAATTGCTAAAATTGATGAACAAGTGCATAATGAGCTTAATGTGTTGCTTTCAAAATCTATGAGTTTAGATAGGGGCAATCGTGATGATCCTCTTGATGAGAGTGACCTACCATTTGTTGAACCTAGATATTCTCCTAGTACGACACTTGTTGTAGTCTCTTTAGCTAGTTGTTTTCCTTCCTATATGATGAGAAAGATTGGGATTTAGATGAACTGCTTTAGTTTGGCTCACATGTGTGGCAATCCTTTATGTTTTTTTCATGCATTCACTGAATTTTATTGCATGTGATGTGATCTCCTATGTTGTGCTACTTGGTGTGTCTTTGTGTTTGTAAGTTTTCTTTGGATTCCCTTATATCTTTGTTTGCACAAGGATAGGAAATGAAACTATCATGACATTCTTCTATTTGTATCTTCATTATTCTATATATCGTAAACTTTATCTTTTATTTTTTCTTGTGTTTTCCTTTTGGGGATGATGCAAGGTGTCGAGATATTTTGGTCTCTTCCATGTTGACCCAAAAGTTGTTTGTTTTCTCTCTATGTGGCATTCCTCCATTATGTTCATTTTTCCATGAGTATTTAGGAAATTATGTTAGTTCCAAGCTCTATTATATTGTTGTAGCAAAGACATATACTGACCCCAGATCCATGGATCCCTTATGTGCTCATATCCTTTGTGTTGTTCATTGCATTACATTTGGGGGCAACCCCTTATCACAAAGTAGCTTTATTTGGAAACATATAATTGGCATAGGGCTTTCCAAATAGGATCTCATGACCTTTTATTGCATGGTATTTATCATTTTATACCTTAAAGCAATTGCTCACTGAATGGTGTTTTTTCAATTTCTTTAAGGTGGGGGCATACACTGGCATTATTTGCTTCACTTTGTTCATAAACGTTGGACTTGGTGGTATGTTGACATTGGAATTTTTGCTTCACTTTGTTCACAAGCATTGAACTTAGTGATGTGTTGGCATAGCAGTTGGATCATTTTTGTAGCACCTTATCGGATTCATCAAGGAATATAACTCTTGGTATGGTTTACACGGGTACACACCTAATGACTATCAAACTTCACTAGACCTAGTGTGTTTCTCATTTTGCTACCCTGGCATTGGTACACACATATTGAATAGAAGACTTCACTAGACCTAGTGTGTTTCTAGTTTGTCTCGGGGGCTCACCTAGTGAATATCAGACTTCACTAGCTCGTGTTTCCTTTCGATTTGTGATTCACCTAGAAAATATTAGAATTTTCTATTGTGTGTCATGAATGCCTTAACATGGCCACCAAGCATAACACACCTTGATTTTTAGTGGAGCTATGTATTTCATGAGTGTTTAACATAACACACCTTGATAGCCTTGTAAAACTCATCATATTGCATGGACACCTAGCATAAAACAACTTGCTAGCTAGTGGATTCATGTAGCTCATGAGTGATTTGGCATAACACAACTTGCTAGTCCTCATGGGAGCATTCCTGTAACTAACATTTATTCAATGGATGATATTTAGTATTTGAGACAAATTTAAGAATGAGGTCTCTTTACCTTATCAACTCGAATCCTTTTAAGTACTAACCTTGTGTTTTTTTATGTGTCTTTTGCATTTTTTCTTCATGTTTGCATTGTGTTTACATTGTGTTTGTTTTCATTTCAATGTCACCTTTACATTATGTTATTTTGTGTGTCTTCATCTTGTATACTTCATGTTTTCGACATGCATGTTTGTGTATGTTGTCTTACTATATTTCATACACGTGTGTGTTACTTTGTGCTCATGTTGGTTTTCCATGGGATCTTGGATCATGGGGGATTATGCACTCCCTCTTGATCCATTTTCATCCTATCTCTTCAACATTTGGATAATTGAACCCTTCTTGACATATACTTTCTACTTTATTGCGATTATAAGCGTAAGTTGATACTCTCACTAAAGTGGGGGCTAAATGTAGCATCGTAAATTGTCACCCTTGATAATTTCACACTATTTTTGATCCTCCTAAATTATTGAGCCTAATTAAGTCCCTAATTTCCTAAATTATATATTCTATAGGCTATTTTTACCGTTTTTCAAGAAATTGCAAGCATTGAACAAGTGCATTAGTTTAATGTTTTACCCTTGACACCCTAAGTCCTGGAAAATAGGGCCAAGACTAGGACGCCCTTGGGAATCCCAGTCCCCCTATTTTCTCAGTATCTAAATTTGAATATGTTAGTGTCGACATTTTAACATCTAAAATTCAAATTGCAAATGTCAGCTATTAGGATTTAATTTGTGGGAAATTGAATAAATGCCTATAAATACCTAGTCATTGCATCATTTGAAACCTAACCAAAAAAATATTGAGAAAAGATTATTGTCAAGAGTAGTCAAGAGAAAAATTTCAGAGCTTTATTGTAGCAATTCAAGATCCTAACATCATGCCAGATTCTATGTGAGTTTATATGTGTGTATGTTATCATTGTTTGTGAAGGATAACCCTTGTTGTAAGTATCCAAGCAATTCAAGTCAATCGAGAAAGTAAAGATTCAAGACCTTGAAGTGATGTGCATGAATTCAATCCTTCAAGGAAGCCATCGAAGGGTGGTGAGTTGTAGCACTTTGAGATTTCATTATTCCTTCATATCATTTGTCCATTTATCATTGGCATTGCCATTGTGGAAGTGGAAACACTAACACGAGGTTTGACTAAGGTAAGCCCCTAAATGGCACAACATTTCTTCTCTTTGTGAATGTGAAGATTTCAAGTTTGGAGAGGATTTAAGAAAGCTTGAATATTGTTTATTCATTGTTGCATTCAAAACTCTACACCTTGTCAACTCATGAAAACTCACCTGCAAAATTATCCAACATTGATCCAACAAGTTTGCAAGCGGAAATAGGGATCTCAGATGTGGCATCAGAGGATTGAAAAAGCAAAGCAAGACACCCCTACAAGGACTCAAAATCCCTTGGGTGAATCTGTCTTCCTATATAGACCAACATAAAACTTTCAATATAGGTACACAACACTCTTCCCTTTTTGGATCTGCCTACAAATCCCTTTTACAGTATGTTAATTGTCAATAGCTTGTATTTTTCATAGTAGGGAATATAGTCTAATTAGGTTAATCAAAACAAATCAATTCCAGTCCATTCTAAGACCCTAAAAGATGTAGATCCAGGTCTGATTGGCTCACCTTCATGGTTGAAAGTCACTCTTAAAACCTTGTTGATTTGCATCCTAATGCACCCTTAAAAAAGGAGGGCAAAATTAATCCTAGGTTTAGACATTAAACTTAGGGTTCCCTTTTTCTATGTTACAGTAATATTTGAAATGCCCTCTTCTTTATTTCATATGGATTTTTATATTTTAGAGATGGATTATTAATTATATTTAGTTGTTTGATATATTATCCTTTGTGTGTGTGTGTATAGCTCATATCCTATTATAATTTAAAGTGTTATTTTTCTTGATAAACTATCACTTTGTAATACACTATATTAAGCACTAGTAGCAAAAGTTTATGGTCAACCATGTACTCAAAATTAAAATAGATTTCACCAATAGATTAGGAGTAGGGTTACTAGTTGTATGCACCTCATGATTCAATGATTCATGTAGGGAAGCATTTATAGCAAGCCATTAAATTTATTATCCTAAGGAATCATATTTATATACATTCATCTTTCCTTTATGAAATGATGTTCTTATTAGCTTAAAAAGAGATTTTATGTGTAATATATTATATTTTGGTCTAGTGATAACCATTAAGGCCAAGTGTACATTGGGTACTACTACAAATTTTTAGTTTGTTTATATTTATTTATGATGAATCCTACTAAGGATACCTTTAGGAACACCCTCTTCGATCTAGTTGAGTGCAAATTGAAGGAAAGACTATCCACTCTCAATAATTGACCTACAATCATTCATATTCTATTGATGATTTGATTAATCCACCTTTATGAAAGGAAGTAAGGCACATGGAAGTACTCTACTAATATTCAAAGGAGAGTATTGTACATATTTTAATATTTAACAATTACAAAAAATAGAAAACATTTAAATAAAAAACAAACAATAAATACCATAACATAGGTGTACTTGGGGAAAACCATTTTAGGAGAAAATCTCACACTCCAAAGTAGCTCAATGTATTATTCAATAAAACATGATTACAATGCACTTGCAAAGCAATACTTCATAAGACTTGATGAGACTAATTAATAGCTAGTTTTCTCTTGCTTAGTTCATACTTTTTCAGATATTTCAAGTTGTTTATTTCATATACATTCTTGAACTTATATATCTTTTTATATCCTTCATGCAACCTAAACTAGATTTTGATGTGTGGAAATATGATTATAATATGTTAGTATTTTCATGGATAAATGTGTGAATGTGAATGATATTTGATATGGACCAGTGTTTGATTCATGGTTATTAATGGTGTGTATATGTTAGATGGAACTAACTATTTGCAGCTAGTAACCTGTAGCAACTGGAGCACTCATCTCGCAACCAAAGGATCATGAGCAGAAGGGGAGAGTCCATATTGATGAACGTGCAATAGTTCTAGAATGAATGAAGGTGATCATTAAAAAGGTCAAATCGTGAGTCACCAAGACAATGAATAAACGTGACTAAGGAATAAGGGGTCAATATAGTTATGCTCACATGACAGTTTGACTATGTCTCTATCAAAACTATTTGAGCAGGAGTCTTGCTTCAACTTCCTTTATGTTGTTATTTTAATTATAGTTTAGTTGCAAAAGACTCATTCACCTCCAATTCTTGAGGAGAGTGGACACTACATTTAGTTTTTTGTTTTAAATTTAGTTTTGATTCCTTATGAAAATAAATATCCTCCCACACCTATATTTGGAGATAGATGGTTGAGGAATAAATCAAGTTAGAATTGCAATTGGAGTATATTTTTTAGTTTTCATGCTTTAGCAAGACAATTGTTAGTTTATTATTGTAATGAATATGGATTTCTGAATGGTAAATCTATTGGATATTCCTATCATATTGTGAGCATTCAATTTTCATTGCAATAAAGATGTTTTTAGTATACTATTATGATTAGTTGATCCAATAGCTTGTATTTGGTTTATTTTGTGGGAATAATAGCTTGAGCAAGGGCCACTCAAGGTATTGTCCACCCACTTCAATTTTCATTGTTATAATAGATGTTTCATGTTGTATTCACTTCAAATAGATTCATGGTTGTATGTGTTTTGTAACATTTCTTTGAGTCAAGCTTCAAGGTAGTTAATTAGTAGAGTTGTGAAGATTCAATAGTTAGTAGTATAATTCATTGCAGAGTTTGGGTTCTAGCAGTTAACTAGTAACAACACAAGCTAAGAGTACTCATAGCATAGGTGACATATTAAGTTATTTACTCTATTTTGTAAGCTTATGCTTTGCTTTCCTTTTTAGCATTTCCAATTTTATGCACATATGTAAACCACCTATATTCAACAATATAGGAATATAGAGTCCCTAGGTGCACATACAATGCCAACATCATCACAATCTTACAAAGCCATGGTCGATAAATAAATGAAGTCTTTATGAGGGTTTGGTGAATTGTTCAATTAGGAATCTTCCCTCTAAATTGAGTGTTTATCCATGAAACACCAATTTGACTGAACATTAGAAAGGCCTTACATTTTTGGCACCATTTTCAAGGTTGGTGCTACACTTAGGATTCTCCTATGTTATTTCAAGCTTTCATAGTTAGTCCTTTATTTTCAAGCAATAGGGTAATTAATTTCTAGTTCACCAACAACGACATATCACTAACATTTTGTAGGACCCATTGATCTAAAGAGTCACACCTATTGTATGTGAAGGCGAAAAGATGCTTTGGGAAGATTTCTCCCCTCAACACACCAAGCTTTGGAGGATATTAGTGATCAAAGTGAATAAAGCGAGGGTATTCCTGAAGAATAATTTTCCCCAACACCAACATCCACATTAGACATAGAGGATACTCCTCCCACATATATTATCACTATGGCTAATGCAACAATGGAAGACCCACCAGAGCATGTAGTCTTTGAGTTCCTCATTACCAACTCAGAGAGAATAACTGCCTTGAAGAATATACCTCCTTCAACATTACCTATCTTTTGTGGGTTGGTCATAGAGGACTCAGATACATTCTTGTTTGAGTTTGATGTGCTTTGTAGAAGTTATGATTACACAACAAATGCACATAGGCTAAGACTATTTCCTGCAACATTGAAGGATGTTTCTCTAAGATGGTTCATGGGTTTAGGAAGAGATGTTGTTCCAAATTGGAATACTATGAAGACCAAGTTCCTAGAGAAGTATCATATTATTGTAGAGGAACTGATAGGAAAAGAGGTGATATTTTTAGAATGACACAAATAGAAGATGAACCATTAGAGGACTATGTAGAAATATTCTAGTTCTACTTAAAGAAGTCTCCACAAAATAAGATCTAAGATGAATCCCTAAAACTAATATTTTTAAGAGGAATTAATGATGATTGCATGGATGCCCTTAACCTTATTAGGCCAAGAGATATTTCACAATTACCTTTTGAAGAGATATGCAAGGTTTGTAGGAATGACAAGGTACTTTACTAAAAGGACTAGAGTAGACAGGATATCTCCAATCAATAAGACATCTAATGGAGTCTCTAGAGTGGAGTTGAGTAATCTTTTATCTAGAATAAAGGAATATATCATCAACCATTTGGCTACATAGTTAGATACTCTGCATATAAAGAAAAAGAAAGAAGAGGTAGAGGCAACCCTTACATAATATTGTCCACATTGTAGACAGAGAAAAGCTAATTGCAAATGCAAAAGAGTGGCAATTATTTTTGAGGACAAACAAGGGAAATTGGACTTTCATGCACTGGAAGATGAATATGGAAAAGTGTTTTGCATTGCTCAGAGGAAACCATGGCAGCCAAGACAAGGTATGCCTCCAGACCCTTTGACTTATGATATGGAATTTCTACTTAGCAATCCAAATTTCTCTAGTTGGAATTCTCAACCTTGGGAAAATCCACAAAACTAATAGAAAAATCCTCAACCAAATTGGAACCAAAAATAGTATAACATGTGGACACAAAAAAAATTCCAAGGATCTAACTACAATCCCTAATGTCCACTTCAACAAAACCAATGGCAACATTAGTAGAAAAGAGTTCAGTAGTGGAAAAACTAAAACTTGAATTATCAATAGCCACAACAACAAGTGATTATGCCAAATCCAACACATACATCATCATGGCCAACTAAAGCACCTCAAATTCCAACACAACCTGCACCTAACCCAAATAACAAGCCTGTTCAACATGCCTATACAAAGGAGGCTATTCAATACCCTACTTAGGGGGTAGAGGTGAGTTATGTCCACCTTAGAATAGGAAAAACATCGGTTGGGCCTTCATCCCCTCAAATCACTGAGTTAGTTGATGAGGAACCCCCAGTAGAGACCTTGGAAAACCAACCTAAGGAGACTACATCAAATAAGGTTGACCCAACTAATACAAGTCCAAAGACTCTATTTCCTAAATGATTAGTTATTCAAAGGCATCAAACACAAGCCATAATTGATATGTTAGGTCAACTTAAAGATGTTTTCATCAAAATCCCCCTCATTCAAGCAATCAAGGAGGCACCTATTTACACTAAGACAATGTGAGAACTATTCCTAAAGAAGCCAGGTAGAAAATGAAGACCCTCAAACTGTACATGTCATAGGAAAACTTGTAGGCATTATGCTGGGAAACATAACTATCCCCAAGTATGCAAACCCTGGGAGCCCTGTAGTAGATGTCAAGATAAATGACACTCTCATAAAGAACACCTTGATTAAATCAGGAGTAGCTATTAATGTGATGACTAAAGAGACAATGGAACTATTATAGTTAATAGAGCTTAGAACTACACCCATTGTCTTACAATTAGCAAGTAGGTCAATAGTTAAACTTGAGGGTATAATTAAAGAATTGGTGATAACACTAGATTTATCGTAGTACCCTATAGATTTCATGGTATCACAACCTAAATATAATCTTGTAAGTTATCCCCTCATCCTAGGAATACCATGGCTAGTGATAAAAGATGCATTTATAGGTTGCAAATCTAGGAATATGATTATCTCTAATGGGAATGTCACTAAGAAGTTGGTCCTTTATCCACCAACCCAACCACATGCAGACCTAGAAAAAACCATTTGGCCTAACCTAGATGAGGAAGATCAATATTCCTTGCAAACACTAATGAATATTGAACACAATCCTTTATTAGAGGACCAAGATGAAAATGATTTGATAGTAAACATTATGCAAAACAACTATGGTAGGGACCTATAATATCAGGATTGTCTAACATGTCTTTAGGATCCCCTACAAAATGTCATCCATGCTAGTTCATCTGAGTTACTATCTCAAATTTTTCATACTTTTCTACCATAGCAATGTGTTCCAAATATAGCAAGGCTTGACCTTTCATCAGTTCAAACATCATCCAAGACCTTAGAGATAATTTCTAGTAATCCATTGAATATTAGTATTCAATTGACTGAGACACAATAGACTTCATTGATGAATGTGTTGCAAGCACATGCAACTTCCTTTGTATGGGATTATCACGATATGAAGGGGATAGACCCAAACTTGTTCATGCATAGGATATATCAATGATGGTTTTAAACCCATAAGACAACCCCAAAGGAGAATGAACCTTGCAATCAAAGACATAGTTAAATCAGAATTGCAAAAATTGCTAGATGTAGGCTTCATCTACCCTATTTCTGATAGTGAATGGGTGTTACCTCTAGTGATTATTCCAAATAAAGGAGGAAAATGGAGGGTGTGTGTAGACTAAAAAGAATTGAATGTTGCCACTAGGAAAGACCACTTTGAACCACTACCCTTCATTGATCAAGTACTTGATTCACTAGTTGGTAAGCAATACTTCTCCTTTTTAGATGGATTTAGTGGCTATAACCAAATTAAAATTGCTCCAAAATATCACAACAATACAAAATTTACATTCCCTTGGGGCACATATGCCTATTATGTCTTTCCATTTAGATTATGTAATACACTAGCCACCTTCCAAAGAGCAATGTTGAGTATATTCTCAAATTTTGCACATGATTCCATGGAAATTTACATGGATAGTTTCACAACCTATGGGAAAACATATGATGAAGAACTTGGAAACTTAGAAAAAATCCTAAAATGGTGTGAAGAAAACAACTTATCCTCGAGTCATGAGAAATGCTTCATGATGATGACACAAGGAATTGTGTTGGGACATTTTGTCTCAAATGAAGGAATACAAGTGGACCCAAACAAAATCGTAGTGATATCAACACTCCTTGTTCCTCAAAGACAAAAAGATGTTAGAAGTTTTCTAGGACATGCTAGGTACTATAGGATATTTATCCAAGACTTTAGTAAACTTGCAGCCCCACTATATGTTTTACTGTCCAGGGATGCAGAATTTGACTGGATAGATGCTTGTCAAACCTCCTTTGAAGCACTCAAGGCAGCCTTGACCAAAGCCCATATCTTGTGAGGAAAAAATTGGACCTTACCTTTTCACATCCATACAAATGCTTATGATTTTTCCACAGGGGGGATGCTTGGACAAAAGGAAGGTAACAAAGAGTATGCCATATATTACATCAGCAAGAATTTTCAAGGGAAAAAACTCAACTATACAGTGACAAAGAAGGAGATTTTGGCAATAATTAATGCAATCAATAAGGTTAGAAATTATATAATAGGCTATTCAATGTTCATACACAATGATCACACAATAATAAGGTATCACATGAACAAACTAGTAGTTGGAGGAAGACTAGTTAGATGGCTACTGTTACTACAAGAATTTGATATCACAATTGTTGATAAGCCAGGAAAAGCCAATGTAGTTATATAATTCCTATATAGACTAGCAACCAAATCAAAAGAAGATGTTGTTGATGACTCATTCCCATATGAACACTTGTTTTCTCTATCTTTGCGCACACCTTGGTATGCATATATTGCCAACTATCTTGTAGCAAGAAAAATGCCACCACACTTCTCACCTAGAGAAAAGAGACAATTAGTCCAAAAGAGCTTTCCATACTCTTGGATAGATGGTTATCTATTATACATAGGCCTAAATAATATAACAAGGAGATGCCTCAAAGAAGATGAGGTCTATGATATCCTCAAAGCATGCCATGATGAACCCTGTGGGGGACACTTTGCAGAAATGAGGACAACACTTAAGATTCTCAATACTGGCTATTATTGGCCAACTCTTCATAAGAATGTAGTGAATTATACAAGGGGTTGTGATAGGTGTCAGAGAATGGGAGGGCTAACAAAAACAAATGAAATTCCATTGCAACCACAGTTAGAAATAACACCATTTGATGAATGGGGATTAGACTTCATTGGCCCCATCTCACCAACATCAAATAATAAAGAGTACATACTAGTCCACACATATTACCTTACAAAGTGGGTAGAAGTTAATTATTTGCAATTTGCAAGAGATGGGAATGTGGTAAAATTTCTATATGAAGACATATTTACAAGATAGAGTCCCAAGAGAAATTTTCAGAGACCAAGGACCCTAGTTTACATCAAAGTTTATCACAAAGTTGGTTCAAGAGTGTGAAATCAGACATAGGAAGTCCTCACCTTACCACCCTCAAGCTAATGGGTAGGTGGAAGTCACAAATAGGGAGATTGAGAACATTCTAACCAAAAGAGTACAAATTCATAAGAAAGATTGGGCAGCCAAGTTGCTTGAGGTAGTTTGGATCTATAGAACAACTTGGAAAACTACAATAGGGTTTACACCATATGAGCTGGTGTATGACAAGAAAATAGTTTTTCCTATAGAATTTGAGTACAAAACATTGAGGACAAGAATAACACTGTGCATGGAGTTGACACCAACATAAAAGGAGAGACTACATAACTTGAATGCACTTGAAGAATTCAGAATGGAAGCCATTCACCACACTAAAGTTGTCCAAAATCAAAGAACTAGATGAAATGATCAATTTATCAAGTCGAAAGAATTAAATACAAGATATTGGGCTTTACTTTATGAATCTAGGTACAAGGACTACAAGGGAAAGTTATAGACAATATGACTTGGCCTATATTAGATACAATAGGTATTTCCTAATTAGGCAGTATGATTGCAAACAATTAATGAAGTCAAATTCTCATCACTGGTTAATGGACAAATGCTTAAGATTTACAAGAGGCCATTACGAAAGGAAAATTTCCTTATTTTATTAATTCAGAAGTATGGACCTCAAGATGATAATGAATCTGACATGGAGAAATGACCTGATCACAAAGTTTTAGCATCAGACAGTACAAGTTCCACAACTAAATCAATTGGTGGGCTATATAGCCCACCCACTAATATTTCACAAGCATAATCTCACACACAAAATTCACATGCACACACTGTACAAGTGATAATAATAACACATTCATTTTTCTTTCGAGATAGTCAAAGCAGTGGGGACCTGTAGCTTCATGCCTAAAGGTAACAAAATTCAGAATGAGACCTATTATTGAAGGCACCCATAGTACTTATCTGACAATAGTTTTAAAATTTCTAGCCAAATTAATTACCTATGCAATATTACCAACTCTATTCCTCTGTACATACAACTTCACATCTATCATTTCACTCCATGCATCCTATTACACTTGATCACATACATTTCAAATTCTTATCACCATTTTTTATTTCCACGCACCATACTGCTCATTTCACCTTCCATCATTCATACATATCATAGCCTTTCCATATCATCATACATCACTTGCCATGCATTTGAAATTAAGTCAAGACACATCGAATCTCACTGTGAGATGTACTCTACAAATTCCCATGAGCTAAGTTTCAGTTCAACACATTTCTACGAGTACATACCTTAATTTACCATAATTGACATAGTTGATTATTCATTTCTTGTATGTTTATATATTAATTCTTGCATGATTCATATCAATTTTGATATTTTCAAATCATTACATATCACCCTTTGCCAAGAATCATCCAATTAAGTGCAGACACTTAATACCATTAGTTGGGGGGAGGGGTACTTTCTTGATTTTCAAAAACTTTTCTCAATTAAATCTCTTGTCATTTTGTTTCCCCATTTTCAAACATTGCAAGCTTAGAGGGGAAGAAAAGGGTAAGAACTAGCTGAATTGAGAAAATATAGTATAGTGGAGTTGGTGTATGGAAGTGGTGTAAAACCAAGACAAAGCAAAATTGAGGAGAATTGGAGAAAAATTGAAGAACAAATCATTAATGTGAAGAGAAAAACACTACCATGGGTGGTGACATTATTCAAAGGGAGACTTTAGCACACAACCAGTTATTGGAGGATAGGTTATATTTGTCTATCTTTCAATAGTCTAGTTGGTTGGAATACTTCTTGAAATTGATAGAGTTTAATGAACCTATGACAAAATAGTTTGCTTCTACTCTGCAAAATGATGAAGTCATTATGTAAGGATTAAAAGTGGATGCTTTTGAGGTTGTCATAGCTAAGGTATCAAGAGTTCCAAGAGAGGGAGAAGAATTCCCAGTGAGGGTAGATGCCATCACTACCAAGATTGAGTTATGTCAACCAGGCAAGAACCTAGATTCATCATCCCAAGGTACAAAAATATTATCCTTACCCTTGCTTTAGGCCTCAGTAGCTACTTATATAGTCAAATACCTAACCTATGATGGTAGGAAATCCTTGTTGTATATAGTGCAATTTAAGTTGCTTAGTCATCTTCGTCATGATAGGAGAGTAAATGTTTCAAATTTTCTTTATAATTTGTTGAAAAGAATGGGTTCTGAATAGACAAGGAAAAGGCATGATACATGATTATTACATTTCGCTTGGTTACACTACTGGTACAAAGAAGTTTGAGAATTCAGTTTCCACATATTTCTTTGGAAAAATTTCTTGAATGTCACGATATTAATGACCTTAAATGACACCCAATGAAGCAAATAGGGGCCAAGAACAAAATATGGAAGACCCTACTGTTGCAGAGATGTAATTTACCTTTGTCTCCCATGTTGCTTCACCTACCCATAGCATAGGGGAGCCAGAGGAGAAATATTTGCAAGACACTAAGCCTACAACTCCTAGTAAGGAATCCGTAGTAGGGAAGCCACAAGAAACACCTACTTCTAAGAAAACACCAAAAACTAGAAAAAGGAAAAATGAATCTTCTTCTGCACCTACAAGAAGGTAGAAGAAATCCACATAGCCTAGGCATTCACATTGTCTAAAAAGGAAAGGTTCCATGAGAGGGTCAATTAAGAAATAGGGAAAGGAAGATGTTGTGATAGTGGAGATAAATTCAAAATTTAAGGGGGATGTCCTTGGAAATGTACATAAACTAGTCAAACAAGCATGGTATTTCACAAGCACCTCTGAATCTAATTCAGAGGATGCATTTGTCGCAAAGAAAATGAGGAAAATAACCCCACAAAGTTTTGATAGTGAGGGTTGTGAATATACCATTGGAGATGACGATTAATTTGTGGAAAAGGATGAAGAGTTGTTTATTGAGGAAAGAATTATTAAGAAGGAATTGCAAGAAGCTCTTGAAAGGATAAAGCAACTAGAAGAATTGGTGAATTCATATCAGTAAAAGGATAGTGAAAGGGACCTAAAAATCAAGGAAATAGAGGAGAAATTGCATACATTTATGCATGGGTCTAAATTAGACATCCTTGTACAACTTGGCATTGTTAAGGAAAATAATAAGGAAATTGTATCTACAAGGAGACCTCCTCAAATTAGAACTCCAACTGGTCCCACTATAATGTCCTTAGGGTATGAGTTGTGGAAAAGAACCAAGGAATTCTCTCAACAATGGAAAGATTGGGAGAAGGAAAAATAGACATGATAGCTTACTACACTAGGGCCCTTGAGAAATAGGAAGCAGAAGTGAAGAGATTGATAGTAAGAATTGAGGAAATAGTAGATAAAGTTGCACAAATACTTAAATAAAAACCTCTTGCTAGGGTATATGCATTATATTTGCAAGAAAAGTACTTATGTTTCCAATTCAATCAGTTAATTAGTAGCTTGCCAATTGCTTTAAATAAGAAATTTTTGTTTCTAGAAATTTTCTCTGCTTCTACACCAGAGATGCAAGATCAATTATGTGAGTTTTACTTGCATAATCTTGCTCTGCTAGATGATACATGATGGAACCCATTAATATTTGTGGGAGATTTGTAGATTAGAGCATTGGCCTCTTATTTCAAGAATGAACAACAAAGGGGTGAGATAATGCAGGACTATATTGAAAGAGAAAATCTATTGCTTTTCATATCCGCAAAGAGTCAAAGGATCTTAACGCAGTTGTAGAATAATGGATAGATCTTCTAAAGCATAAGGATGTAGGAAAAAAATAATGAACATTAGAGAAAAATGACTATGTCAGGATGCAACAACTAGCTACAGGACTCATCCACCATGCCTTCAATTTTGTACAAGAAAGATGGACAGAGTTAACTCCTGAGTTGGAAAAGAAGGAACCACACTCCTTGTACAACTTTGTAGCCATGCTTGAAATATCTCATAGATATATAAAAATTTCTAGAGATATTGGATTAAGTGGTTAGCACTTACCTTTCATCCACCCATGCTCCTTTATCCAGTAGCACATTAGACAGGGAAGAAGCACACATAATAGGAAGGGGCAGAATATGTAAAATAGGCAAAGGCTTTCATGTTATTGGGGTTACTACTTGAGATAGATAAAAGGAGTGGACGTAGTTGTAGATTTCAGAGAGATGAATTTATAGTATAACATTCGCCATTGAAAGAATGCTCAAGGACAAGAAATTGCTCTAGTTGGGGGTAATGATGAGACTAATTCATAGCTAGTTTTCTCTTGCTTAGTTCATACCTTTCAGGCATTTCAGGCTATTTATTTCATATACATTCCTGAACTTATATATATATTTATATCCTTCATGCAATCTAAACCAGACTTTGATATATGGAAATACGATTATAATATGTTAGTATTTAAATGGATAAATGTGTGAATGTGTATGAAAGTTCATATGAACCTATGTTTGATTCATAGTTATTAATGGTGTGTATATGTTAGATGGAACTAACTATTTGTAGCCAGTAAACTGTAGCAATTGGAGCATTCAACCCACAGCCAAAGGATCATGAGTAGCATAGGAGAGTCTAGATTGATGAACGTGCAACAACTCTAGAATGCATGAAGGTGATTGTTGACAAGGTTGGATTGTGAGTCACCAAGGAAATGAATAAATACGACAAAGGAACACTAGTAGAAAAACAACAATAAATGACTAAAAACTACTAAAAATTGCATATATGTGACTAAGCTTAGTCACGTGACCATTAGTAGTTTATTTCCAATCATTTACAACATGACCAAATTCATGACTAAACCATTTTTAGTCATTTATTGGTTGTTTTGATTGATCAATTTGGTATTATATTTAGTCGTTAATTTATTCATTGATTGTTGTTAAGTAGTCATTTATTTAGTCATGGTAGTCATTTTTTTTTGTTCTCTCAGGTTATCCCCATGACTCAATCCTAGCGGGTTCCCTTTACAGGGCGAGCTTGAGGCGAGACTAATCCTTGAGGCCATGCTACAATCAGCACCACCCCCAAGTGTGCGCAACCGGATAATAGAAGGGCTAACGAGTCGAACCCGAGACCTTAGGGAGAAAACCCAAGACTCAAACCAACTACGCTAACTCATGGGGGAAGTCATGGTAGTCATTTATTTATTCACGGTAGTCATTTATTTAGTCATGGTAATCATTTATTTTAGTCATGGTAGTCATTTATTTAGTCATGGTTTAGTCATTTATTTGAGTGAATTAGTGATTCAAGTTACAAATCAAATCTAACTTAATTAATACTCACAAATTTATACATATAAACTTCAAGTATCATAGATATTCAAATGTTGAGAGAAGCACCATGAAATGAATACTAAAATTCTTGAACAAATATGATTGATCAAACACAAACATATGAAAAATCAAGAGGGGCCGCAACATAGTATTTATGAGTTGAAAACCCTGTACAAGGAGAAAAAACCACTCTAAAAATTTACTTCATTAATCCTCACTGGAAAACCAAAACCTCACTAGTTATAGCCTCATTGACAAGTCAAAACATATAAATGACATGCCTCACTGGCAACTTGTCTCACCGACTATTTTACATCATTTATTGAAGAATTGAAGAATTCAAAAAGGCATAAAAATAAAGAATCACTATGTACCAATGAATTTCTTTTCTTGAAAGTTTCATTTGGATTTGAAACTCAAGATCCTTTACTTTTGCACCTACAACACAATGAATACTATAAAATGTGTTTCTCCTTATTCAAAAAAATATCCATCTCAGATCATGCACTGTTAAACAATGAATTTGTATCAAAGCATTTCATTTGCACTTCAAACGTCGAGGTTGTATATCCCTGCGAGAGGTCTACTGAGACATTCAAAGACCTTCATAATAAGCTCTCACAGACTCTTAGATGTTTATGAATCCCACGCACATGGGAAAAAACTAGATGGCGCATCTAGCCAAAACCCTTCAGCCTAAATATCAATATTCACATTCAAAACATATGAAGAATGAAAAAATCCATATACACACCGTAAAAATATACACTTCTACCCAACTATCACTATTATCATTCATGAAAAAACTCATTCAACCTTTTTCCAAACTGTCACCATCGGCATTCACTGTATCCAAGCATTAAAAATCCTATGCAAAGACTGTTGCAAAAAGAAGGAAACAAAACCATGTCTGAAACTATCTTGCTTTCGTATCAATGCAAGACGATTAAATGAATCTCAGTCATTCATCATTTTTTTTTTCCGTTTATGCTTTCCCTATCGCTATTGGTTTCCACTCCTCCAATCTCTTCCTCGTTGGTATTCACCTTTCACTTCTCCAATTTGGTGAGCTACAGCCTGAAAATAAGGTTTCGATGAGGGTTTTAGAGTATGTTTATTAAAATGAAATTACGGCCAAGATCCGATAATGAGCACATTTAGGTTTTTACATTATGGCATCCTTTACTTGTTTTATGTTGCTTTTTGTTGCTTTCCCCACCGCTATTGGTTTCGGCTCCTCTAAAATCTTCCTCGCCGGTATTCACTCTTCCTTGTTGGTTTCAACTATCACATGTTGCGTGTGTAGTAGGGGTCTATGTCCGCAACAAAGAGAGAAAAATGTGTTTATGGCCACATAATGAGTCACCCTGATATTGTGTTTATTGCACAACGATTAGGGTTTATTTTTCCTACTAAAGAGGATTTCAAAATGGAATCCAAAGTAAATAAATTAGAGCATAATTCTCCCACTTATCTTACACAGTAAATATTATTAAATATATTATAATATAATATTATTAAATATATTATAATATAATATTATTTAATATTATAATATAATATTATAATATTATATACTATTATATTATAATATAATATTATATTTGTTAGAAGATTAATCTTTACTTGGTAAAGGTTATTCTTTAATTGTAATTATTTATTAACTTGTAGGAATATTCCAAAGGAATCCCTACAAATCTTTTGTCTTTTTTGTCTCCTCACACATGTGTGGGGATGACTCTTCTTTTTTTTTGATGAATATACAACTATCTATATTGATTCAAATATAAAGATACATATTCACAAAAAAAGGGTGGGTGGTAAAAAGGCACACCCCAAGAGTCAAATGGGCAATGCCCAGAAAAAGCAACAGATCATATGGGCTAAGCCTAGAAGTCCAAAATTACAAAGCAAATAAAAAAGGCCATTAAGCGGCCAAAGCAGTGCCAACAAAGCTAGGAGGGTCTCAGTTATCCAAAAAATTTCCCCATACATCAGCGGGGTCTGGAGTGACATCAGGAGGAGGACCCCAACCATCATCAGCATCTTTTTTCTCTTTATCTTCTTCCTCGCGCCGGGGTGAGATTGCAAGCGCCAGACGCGAAAACGTTTTACTAGTGACTAGCCAACTAGAGCCAGAAGTAGGAGGGTCATCAGAGGGCCACCCGGAACCATCGTCGCTGCTCCTCGAAGCACCGCCAGAAGGCCACCACTGGCTAGCCCGCGGCAGAGGAGATCGATTTCGCCAAGGAGTGCGAGAATCCCGTCGAGGCGGGGGCTGGGAACGGGGACGCGCATAGCCACTCTACTGCTGGCCCCTGGAGGGAAATCGGTCGCGGGAAGAGGTGGGCGAAGTAGGGACCCAAGTAACAGTACAAGGGGCATTACCCTAGTGGTCCAAGAGAACCTGGAGGTGAGCAACCTCAAGTGCAACTTTGTTAGCTTGCACTTGAACCTGTAAAAGCAGATTTGAGAAAATCATAGCTTTAGCATATGAAGATACATGACTATCCATTTGAATATGTGAAAAAATGCAAGCATTTCTGTCTTTCCAAATATTGAAGAAAATTTCTACCCTGAAAGTGTGTCAAAGCTGGGTGAATTTTGCATGAAATCTGGGATAATCTCCTAGCAACACCATATGCCAAGAGAAAGGTTCTGGCCTAAAGGGCCAAATTTTTTTATGAATCCAAGTCCAAAGCTACTAGGCTCTGGGACAAAACCAGAAAATATGCTTAAAATTCTCAGCTTGCCCACAAAAAGGGCAACGAGGGTCCTAGACCCCTAGGTGAACCAATCGAGAGCCCACAGGCAAGCCCTGGAAAAGAATACACTAGACAAAGTGGGCAAGCTTTGGCTCAACACTTGCAAATCTCTTACGCCAGACATGAGCAGGAGATTGAAGAAGCCACCTCTGGTTCAAACTCTAAATCATAGGAAAATGTGGTGAGAGCCATCTGTAACCAAGCCGAGGCTTGTAGTTCTTGAAAGCGGTGTCTAGATACCACTTCCAGTCTTTCCATCAAGGTTTGGTCCCACGAATTCCAACCTTATGAAGCATTTCAGCAGGAATGGTATTTTCCAGACCATCATAAGTAGCATGGTCCTGGTTATGAAGCTTGTACTAGGCACGAAGAACTTCCCACGACATAATACACATGGTGGGTCTATGAAAGATCTGTTGTAGGGTCTGGATACCCTTTTTGTGAAATTTGAGCGCCTTAAGCCCAAGCGACTTAGCCAACGGCTGACCATTGCTAGAAAAAGGAGGCGACCATCAAACATTGTGCTGGTTGAGAGAGAGTCCATCTCGAAAATGATCCAACCCAACGAAGTCAGCGTTTGACAGCTTCCTAGGCCCGCCACATGCTTTTGGCCACAAATTTCCCAACAATCTGGACTGGTTCTTCAATGACCAGAATGGTTTGAAAGCCAATCCCCTTCCACGTAGATCTATGGACAGGGAAGTTGGATTGAATACTATGCCTGAGAAGAATTTTCCAAGCCTCGTCCCTAGTAAGGGCACGAATAATCCATTTAACACATAGAGCAGTCCCTTGCCGTTGAGTAGACAACAACCCGAGACCTCCTAAGTCTCTGGGAAGGCAGCAAAATTCCCAAGCCATACGATGAAACCATCTATGAGATTTAGAGGAGGCCCAAAGAAAGTCACGAAGTAGTTTCTCAAGCTTTCCATAGGCAACTTTGGAGGGGGCCCAGCAAGACGAATAATAAACATGGGTGGCCGCCAAAATTTTGGAACACACCTGGAATTTCCCTACCAAAGAAAGGGGCTTGGTAACCCAATAAGAAAGCTTTTGTTCAACTCTAGAGAGCAAGTCTTGCCAAAGCTCAGCCGAAGATGCCTAAAAGGCAAAGGGAATGCCCAAAAACTACAAAACTTCTCTAGGCCCAATCCACTTCCATCCTTACTGTTGCAACCAAGGCGGAGAGGGCAAGATAGACTGTCAGTAACACAAAGTTTTATGCCACTGGATGGCAAATCCGGAAGCAAGACAAAAGGTATTAAGACACTCAAGAGCCACCACAATGGAGTCTTCTTCCTCCAGAAGGGTGAGGAATGAGTCATCAACAAAATGGTCATTAACAAGCTGAGCCTGAGAGTTGGGCAGAGAAATGCCTTTGACCCGCCGCTGGGAAACCACATTGGCCAAGAGGTAACCAAAACCCTCGGCTGAAAGCACATACAAAGAGGGGGGAAATGGGCACCCTTTTCGAATGGAACGAAAGAGTCCAAAGGTAGAGGATTGATGACCATTGATGGTGATACAAGATGAGGCATCTGCAAAGAGCATTCGAACAAACTGAATGAAATTGAGCCCAAAACCCAAAGCTTGTAGCATAACAAGAATAAACGACCATTCAATGTAGTCATATGCTTTGGCAAAGTAAATTTTAATGAACACGACTTTCTGGTTTGAATGTCTGGCCCATTCCATGCCTTCCCAAACAATGATAATATTATCCAAAATAAATTTGGATTTGATAAACCCAGTTTGTTCTAGGCGCACAATCTGAGGTAGAAGATGACAGATTTTAAGAGCCAAAGCCTTGGCAATAATCTTGTAGGAGACATTAAGAAGCGTGATAGGTCTCTAGTTGCAAATGTCTTCTGGGTCACCCAGCTTAGGTATGAATTTTATGTTACCTTTATTAATTAAGTTACCTAGAGAATTAGAGTGAAAAGTTTCTAAGTAAAATTGATGCAGATCATGCCCAATATAGCCCCACATGGCTTTGTAGAATTCACAAGGGAATCCATCAATTCTCGAGGCTTTGTCATCAGCCATGGAGTAGACAACCTCTTTGAGATCATCAACTGATAATAGTTGATCACAAAAAAATTTATGAGCTGTAGAAAGCTTATCTGCAACAACAGTAAGACAATCCTAAAGGGCTTGCTATCACATAGGCGTGAATTCCTGTGCAGTGAAGACTTGCTCATAATGACGTACAAAGGCCTGGAGAATGTCAGGCAGTTCAAAAAGCACCTGAACGCCATCTTTGATTTTTTTAATGCCCGGGGATGAGTGTTTGGCACGCAGAGCCAAAAAAAACTCTTTTGAGGCACGATCACCAACTTTTAGCCAATGTAACGAGGCTTTGATTTACACTCCTCTAGCAGCATAGTTGTTAGCAATTTGTTTCTTATGCCTTAATTCTGCCACCCTGACTTGCAATGACGGAGAAAAGGGGTTGGCCGCCAAAGCCTCAGAAACAACACGGAGGTCAGCGATGGTAGCCTCATAAGACCACCGGCGAAAAAAGCTAGCTGGAGCCCATAAATGCACAAAAATATATGATAGCCTCATTCCACCAAGAAATCCAGCCTGTATGATGAGCTGGTCTGCACTCCAAATTCCAGAATCTGCGAATGTGGGCTAGGGTAGGCTTGTGGTAGAGTAAAGACGTGTTTAAAAAAATTGAGTTTTACACATACGAGGCTGTCGAGTCTCCCATTCAATGCGAAAAGAAATGGGGAAGTGGTCTGAAAAGGTCACATCCACTAACGACTTAATCGAGAGAGAGGAGTTGTCAAACAAGAAAAAATATTGCACTGAGATCATGGCACGATCAAGGTGCTTAAATATTATGTCAGAACCGACTTTGTAATTACACCAAGTGTTCCAGAGAGAATGAGAATGGCGACGACCAATATTGGGATCATAAAACCCCAATTTATTGCGCATGTAAAACCACGCCTCCCTTTCCCCAAATGTCCATCTAAATGGTAAAGTGCCATCTTTGTCAGACACCATTTCTACCATATTGAAGTCCCCACAGAGTAACCAGGTAGCAACTGGTAAAGAATCAACAATCCAACACTAGAGTAAAGAGCGTTCCACAACATCATTAGAAGCATAGACATTAATAATCCCGAAGGAATGATTATCAATGTTGAGAAGGATCCAGACGAGCCGATGAGTGGGATCACACCCGTGGTCAACCATAGAGGAGTGCCATCGTGGGGCCAAAAGGGTGACAGCTCCGCCACACCTAGCATCATGGGTAGTACAAAACATTTTACTGGCTAGCCAAATAGAACAACAAGCTGTAGCAAGCAAAAAACCAAAAATTTTAACTTCTTGGAGACAAAGCACTTCAACACCAGAGTACTTACAGAAGGTATCCCTGAAAAAATACTTTCTGGAGAGGTCTGTCAAACCTCAAACATTCCATGAAAGGAACTTCATGAGTGAAACTCCTCCATGTTTTCAAAACTCGATTCCTCTTCATTCAGAGAAGAGAAACAATTCTGCAAAAATTCTGGCAGAACTGATCCAATCTGGATGGACGGAGAGGACATCCTCTATTTTTCATGAACATATTCCCCTTCTTCCCTAGGAGGGGAAGGGCTACGAGATCACCTTTGAGCTCCCATCGCAGGAGAAGACACATTCGGTTGTGTTAACATGACAGCAACCGGCCAAAGTGTAGCCTTTGGCCTAGGCTATTGTGAAACATAATCAGCTCCAACTAGAGCTTCTTTCCCCTTCATAGAAGGTTTTGAAACATCTTTCATTGGCTCAGAGGTCACAAGACCCGACCCAAAACCAGTGGACTTATTCTTTCAATTCGTAACCATAGTCCATTTCGCATTAGGTTTGGTAGTAGATGCAACTGTCAAACGAGGCTTTTTAGCATCTCGTGGCGGAGAAGGTGTATGAGGCACTGCTAAAGGGCAATCCTTAATCTTGTGGTCCGCTGACTGACACCTATAACACGTGTTGGGAAAATTAAAATATGTGAACTTCTGGGTGTGGTGAAGAGATCCAATTTGGATATCAATGGAGTCTTTCGAATCTTTGGAAAGGTCCACTTCCACACAAACCCTCTTATGGGGTTAGGCCTGAAAGAACCTATTTGGCTCAATGCAAATAACCCTCCCTAGTGAGGAAGCTATACTATTCAAAAAAGGCACACAAGGCAAGGGTAGACCAAGGAATTCAACCCAGACCGGGACCCGCAACTTGGTGTCGTCCGAGACAACAAAGTCACGGGTCCATGCCTGGAAAACTAACAAAGAAGACTGGACATACCAGGGCCCATGACCTAAGATAGCCTGCACATGATTGACCTTCGCAAAGCGGAACAAAAAGAAACCCTTGGTTAAATTTTGGACCATATCAAGGCGGACCCCATGAGGGACCCAAGCCTTGTTAACCTAATATTTAAGCACACTTTCAGGGGGAGTTCTCCCAAAAAAATACCCAACAAGGGTGTATTGCTCAAGCCATTGATAGGCATTATCAAAATCCGGTAAAGGAAAAACCACATCAGCTGGTGAATCAGAACACTTACCTCATGAAAGACTTTCAGAACAAATTTTCGGGGACGTTTGTTCATAGGAGGAGCCATTGATTAATGTCGTCGAACTGCTAACACCAGCAAGAACTGTTGGGTTAGAGCCGGTTGAAGGCATATTAAAACAAAAAAAATTGCAATAAATGCAGTCGTACACACAAGAAAAGAGGGGCTTCCTGCGCAGGATGCACAGTATGATGCAAGAGGGGCCAAGGGTGACTGTAGAAAACACAAAACCCTAGCATAGCTCATTTTATTTTTAATTCCTTTATTAAGGAATATTTGTAGCCACCTCCTTAAGAGGTGACACATTGCACACACATAGATGAATGGTGGCATTCATTGAGTTGGGAGTTACATTCTAACTCCTCTTCTCACCTCTATTTATTGAGGTGCCTCTCCTCTCATTCTTCAAGATTCAAGCAAGCAAGCTAAGGCTAAAACTCTCTCTCTCTTTGTATTATTCTTTAGGCATTTTTCCTCCATTCATAATATTGGGGTTTTTTCTTGTTTTTTGCCCTTAACAAATTCTTGTGTCTCTCTTGCTTTGGTGGTGGTATCAGAGCTTGGTATTACTAATCTTTTGTGAGCTACATTGTTGAAGGTTTACCAGATTTTTAAGCACACCATTGGAGACACTCTCAAAAAGGAGAAGAAGAGCAAAGTGTCTAATCTTGGTTGTTTTTGTCTTCTAACCTATTTTTCTTGTGTGGGATTTCATTTCTAAGTTTGTTTTTTATTTATTTCAGATTTCAAATCTGTGCAGATTTCTATAGTTACATATTTCAAATATTTTGTATAAAGTTTTCTAAGTTTTTTTTTTTTTGCTAAATATCAATTTAAATCTGAAAACAAATCTTTATAATTTGCATGCATATTTATATTTTTGCAAAAAAATTAGAAACCCTCAAATAAAAGGCTATATTTCATTTTTTTTAGATCTATAAGTTTTTCTACAATATCAAGCTAAATCTGTAAAAAAATCACTATATAAAAAGGCTAATCTGCTTTTTTACATATCTGTAAAAAATTCTCCATATTTGCATGTTCAAATTTCTGTATGCAATGGGCACTTGGTCTACTGGTGAAGTTGAAAGGTTCAAAATGAGCCCACCAGGGATCAAGTCTTGCTGAGTGCAAAGCCCCGACACCCAAAAAAAGGGATGAGGTTGGGATCGTGCCCCAAGCGGATTTTGGCGGAGTGGATACCCCTCAGTCCTTGGCACTAAGCTCAAGGGGACCCCCTCGGGGGTATCTCCAAACAAACAAACAAACAAACAAACAAAAATTCTGTAAAAAAAATCATTTTTTTTAAATCTCTACAATTTATTCATATCTGTATATTAAATCTGTAAAAAAAATTCTCCTCTATTTTAAAAGTTTTACAAAATAAAAAAATCTTATAACAATTAAATCTAAAAGACTCGGCCCTTTTTCTTTGTTGTTTACATTTTCAATAATAAATTTTAAAAATTAATAAAAAATCGGAATCTAAATCTAAAATTTTCGAATAAAACAACCTTAGATTTATTTCGAGCTTTCGGCCTTTGAGCTGTCACTGCCCCCTCGTGCCATCACCACCCACCTCTCACCTCCCTCTCATGTTGTATGTTGTTCTTACTGCAAAGAGTTTTTTTAATTCTTTATAAAAGTTTTTTTTTAAATCTGTTCCCTAACTACTTTACCCGCCCAAAAATCCCAACCAAGGTTGTTTCACAAATGCCTGCCCCCTTTACCTTTTTAAAATTTAAAAGTTTTTTAAATAAAATCTTGAAGTTTTTATTGTGCTTTTCTTAAAAGTAAGAAGTCTTACTTTTCATTACCTAAATACTTTTAAGTAAAAATCATTTAAGTTTTTTTAATTTTTATTAAATTTTTCAAATTTAATAATTTTAATTTAATTTTATAATTCAATATTAATATTTTTTAAATCCATATTCTATTAATATACTTGATTAATTTCATTTTTAAATTAATCAAATAGTCTTTTTATATGTTCTAATATAATCTTTTTTTAAGATAAATTATTTTACAAAATTATCGTATTCAATTTCTAAAAGAGTTTCTTTAAAATTTCAATTCAAGTTAAAGGGGTTTATTTTTGAAAACCTTACATTTACTCAAAGAGGACTAATTTTTTCTTTTAAGCTTAATTAGTGTTATTTTCTTTCTCAAGTTGTAAAGTATTAGTGCTATTTTAGAATAAATTTTTTGTGCACTTAAATTTATTTACAATGTCAACTTTAATTCTTGAAATTAAATTAACTAGTTCTAACTATCATTCTTGGAAAACTCATATTTCTTTCATTTTTCATTTTAAACATCTTTTAGATGTAGCTACAGATCGTAAATCTAAACCAGATTCGTCTGCATCCAAAGATGAAATCGAAAAATGGAATCTTAAAAATGAGGAAGCCCTTGGCCTCATAGGTATCTCCATGTCACCCAAACTTTATGTTCACATTGGGACATGCACAACTACCTATGAAGCATGGGATAGACTCAAAACCATTTATGATAGTTCCAATGAATCAAGAAAAATTCAAATTCAAGATCAACTTGAAGATTTGAGGTACTCTGATTTTAAATCTATTGATGAATTTTTATTGAAACTGGATGCTTTAAATAGTCAATTGAGTGGTTTAGGAGTTAAATTAGATAATCTTAGATTAATTCATCTTATTCTTAAAAAGTGTCTTCCTAGACAATTTCAACAATTCATTACTAATATTCATGCTCAATTAGCTATTCCTTCTTTAGCTACTCAATTAACTTATGATATTTTTCGTGATTTATTAAGACAAGAAGAAGCTAATTTATTTTAGTTTGGTACTCTTAAGTCTAATGAACATGTTTTTTTGTCTAATCATAACCAAAATTTTAAACCTCATTCTAAACAACAACATTATAATTCCAAACCTCATAATAATGGCAATGATCCTAGAGAGTTTAACTCTTCCAAGAGACCACATTGCACTTATTGTAATAAGGATGGTCATTGGCAAAATACTTGTTTTAAAAAGAAAAATGAGAAAACGCTTATGAATCAAAATAATCAATAGTTTCATAACAATGGTAATCAATCTAGACGTGCTTTTACATTTAGTTTTAATGTTTCTAAACCTTTTGAATGGGTTATTGATTCAAGTGCATCTCAACATGTTACTTCACATAAAAAGTTTGTTTTTTAAATAAATTAACAAGTACTTTATTATTGGACTTGATCAACCCAATAATAGTGTACTTGTTTTACTCAATTATATTTGGAATATGCAAAGGGGATATTCATGTAGTCATGAATGCATGAATGTTGTCTTAAATGACTTATTTATACTTAATAATCCTTCACGTCATAGTATGCAATTCTCATTATTCCATCACATTTTTTTTAATATTAATTTTTTTAATTCAAGGTGGCTTGATTTGTGCCCCTTCATTTTTAAATATATCTCTAAGATCTTTCTATCCCACTTTGTGAGAAATTATCATTCTCTCTACCTAAGGCTTGATCTATTACAATATTTAAAACATGCTAGTGTTTCCTTCTCATCTACAATTATGTTGTTTTGATAAAGGGAATTTGTTTTTTTATTGGTAAATTTGTCTTTTTGATGGATTTACCTCATCTATATTTTTGAAAATTAAAATCTCATTGGAGTATTTTTCTTCTTGATGGATTTATTCCATCTATATATGTTTTGAAAATTAATCACTTTATCAAATCTCAATGGAGCCTTTACATATATATTTTATGCGCTAGTCGCATTTGCAGTAATGTTGCATAGGGAGCCCTATCTATAATGAATCATATATTTTATCAAGTCTCATTGGAGTTTTTTTGGGACCCATGGAAAATATTTCCATCCAATTTGATGGTATGCACTTACTTATTTATGATGAACTTAGATCTATTTTCTTAATTGATGGGGATCAAGTTCTTGAAACCATTATGTTTCATTATTTTATTGAAGGCAATATGGTTTTTTTAAAACCATCTTTAGGACTAATTTTTCAAGTCCTTTATTATTAATCTTGATACAATTTCCCTTTACAATACAATGATGTAGTGAGAGGAAACCCAGATCTATTATTGCTATGTCTATATATTGACATTTTATAATTTGGGCTATGCTTTCTTTCTATCTCATGGTTTCATTAGAAGTAAAAATGATCAAAATTTATATATTAAGCATAGTGAAAATGATATTGTGATTATTTATTTGATGATTTAATTAACACTTCTAGTTCTAACATTTTGATTAGTGATGTTAAGTCTCAACTCAATCAACAATTTCAAATGAGTGATTTAGGCCTATTACATTTTTTTTGGGTATGAAAAACACCTAGAGTGTTGGATTGGTTTCCAGATTTATGTCTAAACCACAACAAACTCATTTTAAAGTTGCAAAAATAATTTTAAGATATGTTAAAGGAAATCTTAATCTTGGTATTTTTTATGATGCAAATTGTGAATTTTCTTTAAAAGGTTATATTGAGGTGATCCCAATGATGGGAGATCCACTTGTGGTTATTGTTTCTTTGTTGGATCAGGTGCAATCTCATGGAATAGTAAGAAACAACAATCTACTTCTAATTGTTCTACAAAAGTTGAATATAAAGGTTGTACTAATGCATCCAAAGAAGCGTTATAGTTAAGAAGATTACTTGAAGGCTTGAGTCTACCTCAAAAGGATCCTACTCCTTTATATCGTGATAATCAAAGTGTTATTTTTCATGCAAGGACCAAGCACATTGCTCTTCAACATCACTTCATTAGAAAATTGAAGACAAGCAAATTTCTCTTTTCTTTTGTAAGGTGAAGATCAAGTGGCAAACATTCTCACCAAAGATCTTTGTAAAGATAAATTTCTCTTTCATTGTAAAATATTGGATTACAACCCATTGAAGGGTTTGATGTAACCTCCCCAAGTAAAGCTTAAGGGGGGATGTTAGAAGATTAATCTTTACTTGGTAAAGGTTATTCTTTAATTGTAATTATTTATTAACTTGTAGGAATATTCCAAAGGAATCCCTACAAGTCTTTTGTCTTTTTTGTCTCCTCACACATGTGTGAGGATGACTTTATTTTTAATTCCTTTATTAAGGAATATTTGTAGCCACCTCCTTAAGAGGTGACACATTGCACACACATAGATGAATGGTGGCATTCATTGAGTTGGGAGTTACATTCTAACTCATCTTCTCACCTCTATTTTTGAGGTTCCTCTCCTCTCATTCTTCAAGATTCAAGCAAGCAAGCTAAGGCTGAAGCTCTCTCTCTCTCTCTGTATTATTCTTTAGGCATTTTTCCTCCATTCATAATATTGGGGTTTTTTCTTGTTTTTCCCCTTAACAAATTCTTGTGTCTCTCTTGCTTTGGTGGTGCTTGGTTTGGCTACTTCAATCTATTTGGTAATCTCTTTCCTTCAAACAATTGTTCATTCATTAGTACTTTCCATTGCTCTTTTCTATTTCCTTTCAATATTATATTATAATATAATGTTATATAATATTATATTATAATATTATATTATATTATAATATTATAATATAATATTATATTATATAATAATATTATATTATATAATAATATATATTATATAATATATTATATATTATATAATAATATATATTATATATTATATTATATTATAATACAACCCACTCCCTCAATTCAATTTTTTTTTTAATTGTCCACTTTAATATCATATTGTCTAATTTGTATTTGTGTGACTAATTATTTAGTTATGTTTTTTACCCGACTATCAAATTAGTCACTTATGATGATCAAATTAGTCATTTATAGTTGTGTTGCAAAAATGAGTAGAATTTAGTCATCTTTAGTTGTTGTGACTAAATTTTTTAGTCACGTAGTCATTTATTTGCCAAATTCTACTAGTGGAAGAAAGGGTCAATACAGTTATGCTTACGTGACAGTTTGACTATGTCTCTATCAAATTTGTTTGAGCAAGAGTCATGCTTTAACTTCCTTTTTGTTCTTTTATTTACAGTTTTTTTGCAGAAGACTCATTCACCTCCTATTCCTAAGGAGAGTGGACACTTGCATTTAGTTTTCTAGTTTAAATTTAGTTTTGATTCCTTATGCAAATAAATCTCCTCTCATGCCTATATATCGGGATTGATGGTCGAGGAGTAAATCTAGTTAGAATTGCAGTTGGAGTATATTTTCAGTTTTCATGCTTTAGCAAGCAAATTGTTAGTTTATTGTTGTAATGAATATGAATTTTTGAATGGTAAATCTATTGGAGATTCTTGTCATATTATGAGCATTCAGTTTTCATTGCAATAAAGATGTTTTAGTCTACTATTAGGATTAGTGTAGAGAAGGGGGATTCATCACCCCTAAGGCTCTTAGGTCATGGAAGAGCCTAAGGGAATGAATTTCCCTAAACTACCTTAGACTACCTAATAAGTTAAAGAAGAAAGGACAAGCTGAAAAGGAAGGGAAAATAGGACTCTGTTCAAACAACCATTCACCCATAAAGATTGCACCATCACTCCAAGGTTTGCATATGCATAAATGTTGTCACATGTTCTCTATAAAAAAAAAATGTTCTATTGCAAATCAACTTACTCCATCATTAAAGTTAGCAACATTTGCAACATCATAGAGAACTGTCACTGTAATACAAGCATTGTTTTGCACACTTTCAAGATTGCTTTAAGGAGTTGAAGAGTGATACAATATCCAACTCCCCCTTACCTCATGTTGACCTTTCAGGCAACAGATGATCCCTTTTGTGCATTATGCACTAGTTTAGTATTTTCATTTCCATGGTCTTGTTTTCTCCTCCAAATCTGTGTGGGCCCTTTCTTTTTCCTGGTCAATGCATCTATATTGTTATAATCAATTTAAGGATTAAAGAAATAATTCTTTCTTGATATCCCAAACTTCTATGATCATATCTTCCATACCTTCTACAATTTCTTTCTATATGACCATAAGTATGACAACAATAGCAATAGCCATGAAATTGAGAATAATTATACTTGATAAATGGAGATCTTGATAGTCTTTTTGTCCTTTCATCAACCTGTTTTTCTTTTGTCTAAGCAACATCAATATGGTGACTGAGATCAACCTTCAATCTTGGTGTTTGCTTGACTGTAAACCTCTTTCCATCTGCAGTAGCAAACAATGTCTCATGTTTAGATTCGTCTATAGAGCTTTGTCCAACCTTATAACCCACTCTTGTAGGATCCTTAGAATGCTTTTGTCTGCCAATCATCTCATTCAATAGATTAGTACTACGATCAAATTTATGATTTTTACCTAATTGAAGCTTGACACTTTCAAGCTCTTTCCTTAATGCAACTACTTCTCCTTCAAGTTTTAGAAATTCAATCTTTTTAACCTCCAAATAAAACCTTACAACATCTGCTATCCTCTTACATTCTTCAATTTCAATTTTCTGACTTATAATCATATCATCTTTAAGAGTTAGTTGTTTTAACATAGAATCATTATCTGAACATTTCTTTAATGGGGAAACCTCATTTTCTAGTTTATTACACAGTCCATTCTTGTCTTTTAACTTGACTTCCAATCCCTCTTCAGTCCTTTTTCTATCAATCATCCAGGCTTTCAGAAATTCAATAATCTTTTTATCATCATTATGATTTTGTATTGCAACTTTATTGACATTAACACTTTCTTGTAAGCGTACCTTGAGATCCTGATTTTCCTTTCTAAGCCTCTTAAGTTCATCTAAGGAAGCAAGTAGTTCTTCTTCCAAATCAATCTCAAATTCATCACCTTCATATTCCTTTTCACTTACTAAGTGAACTTCTTCTCCAACTACAGGATCACATTTAGTATTAATTGGCAAGGGTGCTACTTCACTAGACTTGACACTAGTGTTTTTCTTCTAACTTCTGTTTCTTTTGCACTTTCCCATAGTACTCCTCTTAACAAGAACTTGGGTGGACTTATGCAAGGGTCTAGCTCTATACATCAATAGCAATTGAGATCAGATATATTTCCATTATGATTTTCAAAACACATAGTTTGTGACATGTTTGATAGACTTCCAAAAAAAAACCAAAATCAATCCTAGGTGGATTAGACCTATATGAGGACCCTATGCTCTGATACCACTTGTTGGAAGGCTGAAATCACTGAGAGGGGGGGTGCAACAGTGATTTATGAAAGTCACAAATTTTTCAAAGTCAAGATTGTAAGTTTACTTTTGAACAAAGAGGACAAATGACAGTATGTGAAGCAAACTTAACTTTTAAATCAAAACACCAAATGATAGTTCAAAGAACAAATTTGACTTGTGCATGAACAATATTGTATTTGCATGAACCATGAATTAAAGATGAAACATTAACAGAGGTGAAACTTAACACTTTCACATGTATCAGAGCTCACTTTAAATCAAAACCTTTTATGCATGAAATGTGCATTGACATATGTGAAAAATTGATATGAAATGTGGCATAACATTGAAAAATATGAAGGATTGATAATTGTACATTTGATAACACATTAAAATCATACTGATAAGAAAAAAATCACACACATAAAATCACCACATAACACAAAATTTGTCCTGAGTGGAAAAACCCTCTTGGGGAATAAAAAGCCACTTGAAAAATATTTCCTTTATTCACTTAGAGCACCAACTCTTTCACATTTAGGAGCACCAACTCCACAAAAAATCAGAAGCACCAACTACATGAGATACAAGAGTACCAACTCGTTTACAAAGCAACAAATTATAACATTCTATCAGAACCCTAGAAGTGCAATTTTTGCAACCCTAGAATTACAATAGAAGACTATGAATATCCTCATTAATGACATTGAAGAATGTTGTGTATCAACATCTTCCTTAAATACAATAATATAAGAATTATAATAAAATATTTTCAATACAATATTTGTTGTATCAAAATGTCTAAAAACATTATATTTCTCTTTTCAGATCCATGAGAAATGCCAAAAACCCATCTTATAAAGATGCAAGATATCATCTGTATATAGTTTATGTAACTGTCAAAGCAACCTCAAGTTATGGTTTCAATGAAAAACCCTAGATAATCCTTCTTAAACAACATTTCAGTTACAACCCAAAAGTATTTTCTTGCAAACCAACTCTTAAGCAAAACTTTACAGAGACTACAAAAAAATGAAACTATTTTCGTTACTGCCCAGTAAGCTCTTTTTCCTTTTCAAAACCAAATCCTTTATCAAAGTTAACAAACTATCAACAGAAATAATACCTGTTTTCGATGAAAAACCAAACTGAAAGACAAGTCTCAAAACCCAATAATCGTCTAGTTGAGTGAATCTAACTACCATAGTCCTTTCCTTCTCAAAACATTCTATATGCCAGCTAAGCTCATACAATGAGCTAATTTTCATAACCAAAGCATGTTAACTGAAGAAAAAAAAAGAATTTGCAGACCATAGAATACCACGACGGCTAGGGTTACAAACCCTATTCAAACATAATGAAATGATTTTTACAAAATAACATAATCATTTGAAATCTACATGCTTATCAACACAAATGATAACTCTGCCAAAATTGCCGACAATGAAAACATTGTTAATTATTAAACCAAAGAAATGAAAGTTGTTGACGCCACAAGATATCAATTACCTTATCATTTCCATAAGACTTTTCAACAAATTCAACTTCCTTTAATAAATATTGCAATGAGACCCGATTGCATATGTTCAATATGATTGAGTTTAGCAATAAAACAAAAATGCCAATCAATAATAATGCTGCCCCGATACCTTTATCACTTTACAAAGTGATTGCTTTCCATCGATGGGGTTTTAATCCCATTAACATTGTTGACAAATATATGTCAAGCACATATAAATGATTGCATCAAAAATGAATACAATGTGCCCATAACACAAGAATATGCTAAGCATTAATCAACCTGTATTGAATGTTGTCCCTGAGTATATCAAGTGAAACAAATATTGTTGTTTCCACCATGTGACTTTAAACAAAGTCAACACCCTGTTTTATTGTGATCAACATGCCAAAAAGAATGTCAATACCTCATGTATTCTCTAACATGTTTAATATGCCTTTGTATAAATCCTGAAACCTTATTAATATGAGGCCAAATAAATCACCTTGTTCAAGATGATTAATGTCAATTTATTTGACAATATAGATAAGATCCAATAAAACCACCTTTATTCAACATGCTAATATAATAATTCAAATTCCTTATAAGAAAATGCAAAATTCCAATTACCTTAGCAAGTTATTGAAGAATGTATTGAAAATACCACAAACAAATGTGTGGCTCAACTTCCTTAAATCATCATTAAACAAATCATGAATGCCTTAAAACAATACATTAGTGTAATAATATGAGATCGATAATGCACTAATATATCATTCAAAGACAAACTGATAATAACCAAATGAGTATACATGTGACTTAATCATCCTGTAACGACACCAACATATCATTCAACTACATCATCACATAACTACAACAAATCATCCACCAACGCATCATCAAATAACTGTGACAAATCATGCATCAAACAAGCTGAGAAATCCAAGTCAAAGAACCAATTTTGTCATCAAGGACAAACCAATATCATAAACAACTGAAAGCCAACACAAGTAACATCCAAAAACTCACAGAGTCTACTGATGACCTGAATGTTATAGTTTTACAATTTGACAATAAATTAAAGGAAATGCGAAGTATAATAAGAAGAATACTATGAAAGCTACTCTAATAGTGAAATGACAAAGAAAGAAGAAGAATGCCAACTTACTCAAGGTCTAGTTCGCTAGCTAGCTCCAAGAAAACAAACAAAACCTACACACACAATAACAGGAAAATGTTGGGGCTATGTTTGGAACTTGCCTCAGTCAAGTCCCCATTTCGATGTTCCCACCTCCATGGACAACTAATAGACAATGATATTATAGAAAAGTGATAAAGAAGTAGATAGAAAGGACACGATGAAGTAGAGAGCAATGATAACCTAGATGTTACTATACAAGAATGATAATGCCAACAAGTAAGTAATAAAATGGACACAATATCACCTTTCCTTCTACAAGTGCTCAAGGTCAATAGAGGAAGAAGGAGAGCATATCACCATGCCAAAGAGGTAGAGCTTCGTGAACCTGTAATGAAAATGGCACTAGAGCAAGAAGAGGTTGTAGAAACCAAGTAGAAAGCTGGTATCAACAAGAGATAATGACAATGAAGCAAGAAGATGCTTGAGAATGAGAGATCAAATTGAGAGAGAGTGAAAGAGTTCTCTTGATAATGAAAGAATTGAGTTGATAGAAGTTCAAAATGGGAAAAATGGAGGCAAATAGTTGTTTCCCATTGGTCAAGATTCAACAGCGAATGTTACATTCATAGGTGGCAAGGAATCATAATGTTTCAGCTACTTCTTGATGCAGGAATCTTGTCAGAATGGTAGCACGACGTGTGGACATTTGTGCAACATGTGTGCGTCCTCGAAAAAAATTCCCTCACTGACACAAAATGACAAGGACACACAGGCAAAGTGAGATAAAAGCGGCGAGTATTTACATTATTGGAATTGTAAGGCTAAAATGAGAGTAAATTAATGGGAATTTTTCCTAGGCGCAAATTTATGCCATTACATTTTTCCCCCGCACTTAGCGAGCATACGTGTCAGTGCGTATGTGAGCTAAAGTAGAAAGAGGTTGAAGGGAATATACTGATAACATTGAGGAAGTAGATCTTTGATCCAGTGTGCCTTGACATGAAAGAGGGAGCTCCACCAAGATGCAAAGATAACATGGGTTTTCGATCCTGCAAAGCCAATTACGATCTCACCATAAACATGTTAGACTATAGACAAAACATGTTAGGCGAAAAAGCTAATCATAAGAAACACATCCATAAGACATAAGAAGACACGAGCCAACATGATAAGACACGACCTGATCAGTTAAGACATAAGACACACATTGATCAAATGGATAAGCTTGTGGATACTACAAATTGTGTTGTAGGACAATCACATAAAAGGTGGGTCTAGTCAAGCTGCCCCCAAGCTAGATGCAAAGATATAAGATATCCGACACTAAGACATGTGACATCAAATATTAGATAGCAGACACAAATTGCAAGAGACCAAATAATTCTTTTGAGGTGAAGCCTTTCTAAAGGGCTTCTTTCAATAGGGAACCTTTCTAAACATCAAGACACCAAGGGGCCCTTTTGAAGGAACACGCCTTTTAAAAGACATGCCATTTGTTGCAATTGATTCTGTCATCAAGGAATCCTTTTGAAAGTTCATTCATCAAGGAATCTAGTGGAAAGAATGCTCCTTTTTCAAAGGAAATTTTTTAGACTCTTTCATTTTAGAAAAAGTGGTGCTTTTTCGAAAGGAAGTTTTTCAAACTCTCACTATGGAATCCTTTTCAAAAGAAAATTTCATCCAGGAGTCCCTTTTTGAGAGAATACATCATTTTGGAAAATAAGATATTTTTCAATAAGCGATTATTTTGTCAAGGAATTCATTGTAAATAAATTTGACACCAAGGAATCCTTTTGAAAGAATTTGCCAGTTGAAAATTAGAAAAGCATGGTAGCCCCCCTTAGGATGGTCTATGTTACGTAGAAGAGCTCATCACATCCTAAGGAGAGAAAGGAGAGGCAAATATTTTATGGCACACAAAACATGATGAGATGTATTCGTGGAATGTTGTAACACACGCGAGGGACAACACATAAGAACCACAACATCAAGAAGTAGACAAGCAAAGAGGAAGAAATCAAGAGATAGGGGGATTTGAGAATTTGGGGTCAGAATTGTCCATAGATATAAATAGATAGATATAATATGGTATACGTATGAATGGTCATCAATCCCCAAAGTTCTCAGAAAATCAAGAAGAGCACATGAAGAGAAAGTGAAAATAAAAATTGAATCAACATGGAAGAAGGCATAAATACCCCCAATGCTTTGCATTGTCCCCAATATCGAAAAAAAATAATATGATACATACAAGAAAGATGATACAAATAGAATAAGTGCATGAAAAAAATTTCATGCCTATATCTAAGTACCTACAAGGGTATCAAGGGTCCTCCAGGCAGGATCATAACCATAAAAGGACAAGCACAGGAGAGCACAAACACACAAACAAATCTAATCTACATATGTAGAAGAGGCACCACCCTAGTCCTCATCAACCAATAGGTCATATTTCTCCCAATTTAGATCATTATAAGGGGAGGGAGGATGAGCCTACAAGTGCAAGATAACAAGGGTAGTACCCTCTAACTCGCATGTAATAAGGGTCAAGAAAGAAGGCCCCTCGAGGTCTTCTTTATTGAGTTCATGTGAAGCAAAGGTCATTGATTTCACAAAAATTGAGGATAGAGTCGAGATATCATCCACTAAGTTGAACATGCACTTATTCGAAGTGCCTTGTGTCAACTTAGTAGGCGAAAGAGAAGGTGCTTGAGAGTCACTTTCAGGCTCAACAAAAGGGGTAGTGATAAACTCTGAGGAAGTAAGGGCTACCTTCATCACAAGGATGGTACAAGCCAAGATAGAACCACCCTCTGAAGGAGGGGAACCCCTCTTACGACCATCACACATGGTGAGGTAATCCTCCAAATTATGCTTCAACAGAGGATGTGAGATCCCCATTGTGGAATCAAAAGTGGAGGAGAAACTAGAGGCAACTATAGAAGACACCACCTTTGTATGAGGCATGCCAATGGGTTGCAATAAAGGAGTGATGTTTGAGAGGGAAATCAAAAGAGGAGGCTCCACGGAGGGAGTGATGAATACTTCTACCCTTTTTGGGTGAGCATTATTAGGACCCATCAGAGGAGCCAGAAGCAAGACATAAGTGATGGGAACTGAAGCATGAATAATAAAAGAAAGAGGAGCAACAAAAGGAGATGCAAAAATAGATGCAATTTCCACCCTCCATCTTCTGTGAGGTGGCGTGCTCCACGACTAGAGCCTTTTGCTTGCACTTGTGCTCATGCTCAAGATGATTACGTCGGCTACAAGAATTAAAGGATGCGGCCTAAGAAGAGGCCGAGGGGTTTCTACCCAACTACAAGAGCATCCTTCACAACTGTTTCTAGTGGAAGGGTGGTCTCTTGAGTAGGAGTAGGAGGAGGCACAAAATCATAAACAACTACAAGAGAAGCAGACACAAGAGTCTTGACGATGGGCCTCTTCTTTTTTTTCACCCTAGGGATAGGTGGAAGAATAGTAGGAGGTCGTGGAGGTTGAGAAGTAGGAAAAACCCCACAAGAAGGCCTCCCCTTGTCATAGATAGCAGGTTGGGGAGTCATGGGTAGAACATGAAACTAAAAAGCCTGACGCTTTTCCTTTCGCCATATGGGTACCATTGCACTTCTCATGCGAGGCCTAGGAGTGGGAATCAAAGATGCTACCATGGGACGAGAAGCAGAAGAAAGTGGAGAAGAAAGGAGAAGGATCTAGAGGATGAGCAATTTTCCCCTTCCCTTTTGATGGGGTCAAAAAAATAGATTACTACTACGCTATCATAGAAGCCTTTACAAAAATAGCATAGCGAGAGAATCAATAGCTAACTTTCAGTGTTGAGCCCCTAGTCTTATATTTAACATAAGCCTTATATAAAAAATCTCCCCTCAAAGGGAGAGGTCCAACCGGGGCAGGCCAGAAGTGATCCAAACAGAAGCCCCCATGTGACACTAGCGATTTATAGCTAGTGTCATGCACCACATGCACAGTGCCTTTGTGGGGTAATTTTAAGCATTTATGGATTATAGAGGCAACATTGTTCGTAGAGGCTAGCCACGAGATGCATAGCTTGACTCTGAATAGGTCAGACTTTGGGATCACAACAAACGACACATCAATAGTCTTGGGTCCTACTAAGACTAATAAAGAAATGGTACCCATAGGGGCAATAGAGATTCTATCATGGGTATAGAGAGTGGTATGTGACTACATATCTCTCCTTATGTAAACTCTTTATGAATAGAGTTTCCTCCGTTATCACATTTACCCAACTCATCGGATCAATTAAGACGCCAGCTACAATGTTTCCATTAATCTAGGTAGGAATGTATAATAGGGAAGGCTCCTTATTTAGTGGCTCATCATGCGAGGTGAAAGTTATATCAAGCATTGCACTCACATTCTCAATTGGGGGGATATGCGTGAATGAGACCATGTTCATGTAATCAAATGGAACCAACTCAAAAGATGTAGAAGATTGTGTGACTAATTTACAGAGTGAGAAGAGAATGGATCGGTATAAATTTGTAACTCATTGTTAGCCTTGGCTACAGATTTATTAGAATTTTATTTCTTCCCATTGAGACAAATAGTCCCGTTGTCGATGCGGACCTAAATCTCATGACGTAGGTGCATGCATCACTCGGTGTCATGTCTTTGTACTCGATGGAATTGATAGAATTGTTGTGCATCATACCATTTAGGGTATGGCTTGAAGAGAGGTTGGACTTCTGGAAATTTAAGAACTTTATCTTCTAACAACTTTTTCAAAACAATAGTATAGGATTCAAATAGTTTTGTAAAATGTCTATTGTGCCCTAGGCCTTTGTATTAAAATGTAGAGACCACATTTGGAATAGCCTTATTCTTTCCATAAACAGACACTATTGATTAGTTATCAGGACAAGAGTGTGAGGATGAACCCCCAAACTGGGCAACCGCCTGTTAATATTTGCACAGTGTTGCACATAGATGTGCAAAGGAAGGATATTTCATTAGGGAAAAATTCTCTTTCTAGTGTTTCTATAAGTTCTCGATGAAGACCTTCTGAACATTAGAGTCCAGTAAAGGATAAGAGATTTGTGAAAACAACGCTTGATAGCGAGCGATGAAGTCAGTTACCTTTTCGTGGTCCCCTTGGTAAATCTATTGGAGATTCTTGTCATATTGTGAGCATTCAGTTTTCATTGAAATAAAGTTGTTTTTAGTCTACTATTACAATTAGTGTAGAGAAGGGGGATTCGTCACCCCCAAGGCTCTCAAGTCACAGAAGAGCCTAAGGGAATGAACTACCCTAAACTACCTCAGACTACCTGATAAGTTAAAGAAGAAAGGATAGGCTAAAAAGGAAGGGCAGAGGGAGTGAGAGTTGATCCTAAGAAGATCAAGGCTATTGTTAACTATCCTACTCCTACAAGTCCCACTTAGCTGAAGGGGTTCTTTGGTTTGTGCGAGTTTTACAAGAGGTCTGTTAAAGGTTTTTCATAGACTACAACCCCACTTATAGATTTGACAAAGAAGGGGGAATTTGAATGGTTTGATTGAACACATAAGTGTTTTGAGCACTTCAATTAGTTGATGTCCTCATTTCCAGTATTGGAAATACCATATTTCTCCAAACCATTTGAGGTGGAGTGTGATGCTTCAGGAGAGGGCATTGGGGCAGTATTGATGTAGGAGAATTACCCCATAGTATTTGAGAGCAAGAAGCTTAGAGGTGTGGAGAAGAGTTATTCGATCTATGATAGAGAGATGTTAGCTATCATGCATGCATTGGCCAAATTTAGACCATACCTAGTAGGGGATAGATTTATCATAAAAAAAACCATAATAGCATCAAATAATTTATGAACCAGAAGGATCTTAATGATAGGCAGTAGAAGTGGGTTAGTCGACTGCATGCATATGATTTTGACATTGTTTATGTTAAGGAGAAGAAGAATGTAGTGATTGATGCACTTTACAAGAGGTCGCATCTGTGTTCTTTGGTTGAGATCACTGCTGATTGGAGGGAGTTGATTTCGGTAGACTATGCTAAGGATTCTTGGGCAACATAGATCATAGAGGGCACTATTCATGTTGATAGGTATATAGTGCTCAATGTTTTGATCATTTACAAGGAGAGGATATTTTTGGTGCCTACTTCATAGCTTAAGAGTAAGATATTTATAATATTTCATGATGCACCCATAGTTGGTCACCTAGGATTCTTCAAGACCTACATGAAAATCTAGGAAAGATTCACTTGGAAAGGACTTAAAAATAAAGTCCTTAAGTATGTGAGAGAGTGTCCTACTTGCCAGCAAAATAAGAATGAGCACTCTTACCCAGCTGGTTTACTTCAGCCCTTACCCATTCCCAATAAAAAATGGGAATATATCTCCATGGAATTCATCACCGGGTTTCCCAAGGTGTAAAAAAAGGATTGCATATATGTGGTGGCTGACAAATTAACTAAATTTACACACTTTTTTGCTATTTCAATGACATACACTGCAGTTCAAGTGGTTAATTTATTCTTCAAGGAGATTTTCAAATTGTATGAGATTCCCAAGAGTATAGTGAGCGATAGGGACAACAAGTTACTAAGTCTCTTTTTTCAAGAAATTTTTAGGTTGAGTGGGATAGAGCTCACTCCTGGCATGAGCTACCACCCATAGACAAATGGGTAGACATAAATAGTCAATAAATGGGCGGAGGGGTATCTTAGGAACTACGTATCATGGCAATAAAGAGCTTGAATTAAGTGGTTTCGTATTGGTGAATACTGCTATAATTCCACTTATCACATGTCCATTGGGATGCCACTTTTCATGGCTCTTTATGGTTACGAGGCACCTAACTTTGTGGATTTGCTTTTTAGAGATAGTAGAGTGCTTAAGGCTAGAGATTTGTTGTAGGAAAGTTGGGATGTCATGAAATATTTGAAGGATAACTTTCAATAAGCTCATAATCAACATAAGTTATATGTTGACCAACATCGTGTGGAGCACACTTTTGATATTGGGGACATGGTGTATTTGAGGCTTCAACCTTATAGATAGTCTTCTCTCAAGAAGAGTGGTGTCGAGAAACTTAAGTCTAGATTTTGTGGTCCTTTTAGGGTGTCTAGGAGGATTGGGGAGGCTGCCTATGAGCTTGAGTTACCATCTAGCAGTAGGTTTCATAATGTATTTCATGTATCCAAGCTCAAGAAGGCGTCAGGACACAATTTGGTTCCTTCATCATATTTGCCACCTCTTGATGAGGAGGGTAAGTTGGTTTTGATTCCATAGGCCATTAAATATTTTAGAGAGAAGACTCTTCAGAGGAGTATTTGGTCAAGTGGAAGAGATTTCCAGTGGAGGATGCAACATGAGAAAATGCGCAGATTCTACAACATGCAGAGTTGAGATTGTTTGAGGACAAGCAATCTTGGGAAGGGCAAACTATAATGTTCCCTTCCTAGCCTATTCAACAGTTTGGTAGAGTTAGCTTATTCAGTCATTCTTGTAGGCCAATGGAGTTTGGTTAAGGAACTTTGGTGACCGTTCATCCATCATGGTGTGGTTGGAAGTTGCGTATTTCCCTTTTATGGAGTGTTTTTGAATTTTTCTCCCATACTATTTTTAGTAAGTCAATTTTGGGCACCAATGAAGCCAGTTGTCATCCTGCTATTTTTAGTAGTGTCGATGAGAGTAGTTGATATCCATATTTCAATATTTAAATGGTCTGATGCAATTATTTTAAATAACATAAATTTATTAAATTTAAATTAAATATTTAACTTATGTTATTTTATAAAGTTACTTTATTAAAAGGGACCATGAGAGACATAAGGGAAAATATAAAGTAAATAATGTTATAACTTAAAGTGGGCACCTAGGGAGTCATAAGGGGGGCCTTTTAATTTAAAAATAAAATCATTTTAATTCCCCAAGGGGGTCATGGGGTTTTGGGAGAGCTTTATAAGGTCTTTTGGAGCTCATTCTTCTCTTATGTTAGATTAAATATTGGTTTGTTCTTGTTCTTGGAGGAATTCATTTTTCTAAGGGTTTGTGAGGATGAAAGCCCTTACAAGCAACATTATCTATGTTGTTGGGAGATATAATCTAAAGAATCTATTGGTGGTTTTATAAAAATATCACAATTGGCCTACATTGGTGTTCATTTCTTCTCTTCCTCAGTCATTGGAGCTTCGTATTTTAGAGTCCATTCATCAAGTCGGATTGGAGGAGGATATTTGGAGGTTTCTTGCTATTGTAAACCCTTTTGATGGTTGTACCTCTACTCAATCTAGCCATACCATTTTTAAGGAAGCTAGGGTAGTGAAACAACTTCCTACACTAATCTTGAGAGGAGGATAATGCAAAACTTTACAAATCTTTTCAATAGTTACAAAAACGTAAACAAAAATAAACATAAATATCATGCATACCACAACACAATGATTTATGTGGGAAAAACCATTTCAAGAGAAAAACCCCACACTCTGAAAGCCACCCAATATATTATTCACAAATCACAAATATTATAATATACTTGTAGAATAAGCTTCTCAAAGGAGTATCACCAACCAAAGATCTAGAGGTAACAAAACTTCTACCAAAATCTCAACATATATCACAATAGTCAGTAATAATACAACACCCTCATAAAATAGGGTTGCCTTCTAGGGCAAGTCAAGCCAATAAAATATTGATCGTCAGATATGAGACCTAATGATGAACGGTCCAAATTTACAATAATAAGATATACATAAAAATTGGCTTTTGGGGGCACTTCCTTTAAGCCCCCACTGAAACGCAGGACCCCTAGACCCCCCACTGAGGGGATGATCCCCTTGGACACCTTACGTATCAACATTACCTTACGCAATTGCAAGGTTGAGACACATTTTCCCAACAAATATCTCACTTGTTGAACACCTTTCAAGAGCAACGAGAGGGTGTATAAACATCATATCTTAATTACTAGGGGCCGAAAGGCCCATAGTCTCTGAACACCATCTAAAATTCTTTGTGCTCACATGATTAGTTAAATAATTAACAACATTCATTAAAGTCTCTACCTTAACCAACTTCACCCTACAATCTTTGACTATATCTCTAACAAAATGATACTATACATCAATTTTTTTGGTCCTGACATGAAACGTTGGGTTCTTAGTTAGATAGATCACACTTTGATTGTCATTGCACCTTGTTTTATTCCAATATTTGAATACAGTCTCTTAAGCCAAATAGATTCATTACAAACATGAGTACAACTACCATATAATTAACTTCAATAGTGGATAAAACAACCACACCTTGTCGCTTGTACTCATCCAACTAATTGCACCATGGTGCAGGGGAATCAATAACAATTCATGCCTCCAAGGGGAAAAGTTATCATTTTGTTTTTGTTTTGTGATGTGTTCATGCAATAAGGTCTATAAAGACCATTTCATTTTTTTGGGGTCCAATTAGTGGTTTTAGTCGTTGGTTAGAATCTAGATGCAAAACTTGTAAAAAGTTGCACAAATGTTGTCATAGTTGTAAACACATAGGATGTGAAAAGTCATAAGTTGTAAATGAGGCAAGTGGGGTAGTTGTAACTCAAAAAAATAGTTTTAAATGGTTGGTACATGTTTAAAAATTCCTTGGAGGGTGAAATCCAAGGTTGGAGAGGTTGTTGATGAAGTTTGGAGGTACAGACTTGTACGGCCTCACCATGGCCTAAAACCTATTGGAATTGGTGGTACTATGAATCTTCTTTATTCTCCTTTTTGTATCACTCCAATTTGTTACATTTAAAACAAGTTAGAGCCATTTTACCCCAGACAGCCTAAAAGCCTAGTTAGGGTAAAAGTGAGAAAACAAATCAGTTTTTGAAGGTTTCCATCCAAAGTAACCTACCTTGATTCTAAAATATGTTATATAGGGTCCAAATGGATGTCTAAAACTATGTTTACATTTGTGGTATCATGTCTATACTTAAAATTATGACAAAAAAACCTCAATTTGTTGCTCCTATGTTTTAAGGTTTTAAGAGCAAGTTGCCAACATTTGATGGTTTATGTACAAAGGACTATGTCCTAGTTTTTATATATGTGTTTTAAGGGAAAAAAGGCTATCCCAAACTAACCTTACATTTTGAAAATCAGTTTTGCATCAAAAGTTATGACCAAAAAGGTTGATTTGCTGCTCTCTTTTGACCTAGTAAGAAAGGGGGTAGTTAAAGTTTGAGTCCTTCCATACAAAGGAGCCCTATTTGATTTCTTGGTATGTGTTGTAAATTCTAAAAGAGTATCTGAATCTGTGCTCACTTTGTGGATATCAAGTCTCTCTTGAAAGTTGTGCCAAGTTTTGTCTTTTTGGAGTACTATAAAGATTTAGGTCTATTTGTGAAGGGACGATAGGTCGAATGAAGAATCTATTTTTTTGTGAATCATATTGGTCTAAACATGTTGTCCCCACTATGTCTAGAGTGTTCCAAGTGTTGGGTGGAAGTTATGAGGCATTGATGTCTTATTTGTGTTTTGTAACCCCTGTAGAGTATGTGTCAACTAGGAAGAGTTTGAGTTTGTGGACCATGGAGACTAAGTACATTACCTTATGTGGTTGAAAAAAAACATTGTGTCTACCTCTTCCTCTACATAAAATTGGTATGAGCCTGAAGATTTGGGAAAGATAATTTTTTGGAGCTTATGTGTTGTCTTTTTGTAGGTGGAAATAAGAACCTGAATGCCAAAAGACTAGGTAGTGAAGAAAGGAGGAAACCTAGGTGAGGTATCACAAAGACAAGAAAAAGCAAGGTGGAAGAGACTTTTCTTGAGAAAAAATAATGGGCATGTTGAGGAGAATAGACTGTGGAGACTTGCAGAGTAAGGAGGTACCAAGCAAGAAACAAGAAAAAAGAAGAGAAAAGTGAGATGAAAAAAAAGGATGAGAAGGTAAAACAAATTAATATTGAGCAAGAGATAATAGACTTGAGACAAGCCTTGGAACAATGTTGGGTGAAAATTATGTAATCAACTTTTCGATAGATTACACAACTAGGAATTCAGCCACAATTATGTGAGATATGAATCTCTCCTCTCAGAAAAGGGGTGGCGCCCTTCTTACTGCTGATGGAAGCGATGGTAAAACAAATGAAGTAATTACACAATGACACAATACTTACGAAGTGGGGGGGGTGTCACATTCATCCTTCTCTCTTTTTTCAGAGAAGATGTTTACAATGCTTCACTATTGGAAGTTCTCAATTCTTAATAACTTTAAACGATCAACTAGCAGTAATACCAATACCTCTATCTTGTCAAATCAAAGCGTAGAGATACCAGAAGTAATTAACAATAAACAAGTAAAATATAAGGGAAAGCTCATGAAGGCACAAAGTCATTTTGTAGCTTTATCAATGGTTGATTTGTGATAGATGTGTTGTTTGTTGAATTAGAAGCACAAAGTCTTCTTAGATGCAACAATTCCTTGAACAACATGAACAATTACAAGCGCAGAGTCTTGTAGATCATCCAACCAAAGTATCCAAAGTCTTGTTTATTGTTAATTACTTCTGGTATCTCTACACTTTGCTTTGACAAGATAGAGGTATTGGTATTACTGCTATTTGATTGTTTAAAGTTATTAAGAATTGAGAACTTCCAACAATGAAGCATTGTAAACATCTTCTCTGAAAAAAGTGAGAAGGATGAATGTGACACACCCCCCCACTTCGTAAGTATTGTGTACATTGTGTAATTACTTCATTTGTTTTACCATTGCTTCCGTCAACAGTAAGAAGGGCGCCTCCCCTTTTCTAAGAGGAGAGATTCATATCTCACATAGTTGTGGCTGAAGTCCTAGTTGTGTAATCTATCGAAAAGTTGATTACATAATTTTCACCCAACAAACAAATGGAAAAAAAATGAGAAAGAATGCAAGAAATAATGGACCTTGAGATACAACAATTTTTTGAGAGAGCAAACCAAGAACAAGGTTAACATTTACCAATAAAGAAGAAGGTTGCTTGGTTTATCAAGAAGATCATTTAGATGAAAAGGAAAGAAGGGACAATAGAACCAGACATTAAAGAATATTTGTTGATGAATGAAGAGCGAAAACCATTTGAGAAAGAGGAATAGATAAGTAATACAATGGTAAGCGAACCTAGGACTGTTTTGACATCAACAAGCATTGAAGAGTTGTCTTGGGAAGTTCAGGATGTCTTGAAGGATTATGAAGACTTAGTGATTGATAAATTTTTTGACTTTTTATTTCCAAGGAAAGGTGTTAGTCATTATTTAGTTTTTGTTCTAAGGGTTGATCTGTCATATACATCAGCCTATGACAAACAAAATGAAGAATGTGATGTGTCTAAAGAAGGAGATGTGCCAATACAAATGATACACTTGTTTGAAAGGTTGTAAATGAGATAAATTTGGATGCTATAGGCAAGAGGATTGCTAGGAATGGGATTGTAGAGTTGAGCAAGCAATGTCTGAAGGGAAAAGAAGGTATGGAGTAGCATAATGACCAAACTGAGTTGTAGATGGAAGATGGACAGTTAGACAAACATCCACTACAAGTGGAGCAACAAAAGGGATTTGCAAATGTTAGAGGCAAGGAGAGAAGACAAAGTGTTCTTAACAAGATTTCAAACTTTAGAGACAAGAAACCTAAGGTGAAAATGAAACAAGCCATTGTAGGAACAAAAGGTCCTATTGGAATGCATGACATACATCAAGAAAAAAGGGATCAGTTGCAAGGTAGAGGTGCAGATGGGAGACAGGTTTGTATTGATAAATTCACATACCTTTGCCAAATGTTTAAGAAACCTACAGTGAAGATGAAGCAAACATGGAATTGTTTCACAAAAAAAAAAGTGCAGGGATTTAAAGACATTAGACAAGATTTTTAAAGCATGGTTCTCATGTTGCTACCTTCTATTCAAGCGGAGCTTGAATCTTTTCTTCTTTGGGAGTATGGTAGAGGGGCACTTAGGTCAATTCATGCCTCCAAGGGGAAAAGTTAGCATTTTGTTTTGGTTTGTGATGTGTTCAATGTAATAAGGTCTATAAATACCATTTCATGTCTTTTTGGGTCCAATTAGTGGTCTTGGTCATTGGTTAAAATCTAGATGCAAAACTTGTAAAAAGTTACACAAATGTTGTCAAAGTTGTAAACACATGGAATGTGAAGAGTCATAAGTTGTAAATGAGGGAAGTGAGACAGTTGTAACTCAAAAAATTAATTGAAAATGGTTGGTACATGTTTAAAAATTCTTTGGAGGGTCGAATCCAAGGTTAGAGAGGTTGTTGATGAAGTTTGGAAGAAGGAGAATGGAAATACATCTTAATTTTCTACATTTTGTAATGTTTTTCTCTATTTTGATGAATGGTACAGACTTGTCGGCCTCACCATGGCCTAAAACTTGTTGGAATTGGTGTTGTTGTGAATCTTCTTTATTCTCCTTTATATAACACTCATTCATTACGTTTCAAGCAAGTTAGAGTCATTTTACCCCAGGCAGCGTAAAACCCTAGTTAAGGTAAAAGTGAGGAAACAAATCATTTTTTGAAATTTTTCGTCCAAAGTAACCTACCTTGATTTTGAGATATGTTGTATAAAGTAAAAATGGGTGTCTTAAACTATGTTTATATTTGTGGTATCATGTCTTTACTAAAATTATGACAAAAAACCCCAATTTGCTACTCTCATGTTTTAAGGTTTTAAGAGCAAGTTGTCAACTTTTGATGGTTTTCATACAAAGGACTATGTCCTAGTTTTTATATATGTGTTTTAAGGGAAAAAATGGTATTCTAAACTGGCATTACATTTTGAAAATCAGTTTTGCATAAAAAATTATGACCAAAAAAGTTGATTTGCTACTCTTTTTAGGCCATGTAGGAAAGGGGGTAGTTAAAGTTTGAGCCCTTCCATACAAAGGAACCCTATCTAATTTTTTGGTATGTGTTGTAAAGCACAAAATGGTATCTAAATTTGTGCCCAATTTGTGGATATCAAATCTCTCTTGAAAGTTGTGCCAAGTTTTGTCTTTTTGGAGTACTACAAGGATTTAAGTTTGTTTGTGAAGGGATGATAGGTAGAATGAAGAATATGAGTTTTTATGAATCATATTTAGTCTGAACATGTTTTCCCCACTATTTCTAGAGTGTTCCAAGTGTTGGGTGAAAGGTCTAAGGCATTTATGTCTTATTTATGTTTTATAACCCTTGCGAAATATGTGTCAACTAGGAAGAGTTTGAGTTTGTGGACCATGGAGACTAAGTACATTTCCATATGCGGTTGAAAGAAACAGTGTTTACCCTTGCCTCTGCATCACACCACCAAATAAATTAAACGCATAAGCACTGGTGGATCATCTGCTATCAACATCACCTACCTAGTCTAAATGCACATAACAATGAATATCAAGGAAAATCTCATCTTCAATCAAGTTACTATGATAACACAAGGAATAATTTGAAGTACCATGAAAATATCTAAAGAATCTTTTAACTAAATCCTAATGAACTCTACCAAGATTAGACATATATCTGGAAAAAATTCCCACTGCTTGGGCAATGTCTAGTCTTGTACAAACCATACCATACATCAAACTTCCAACTGCACTCTAGTAAGGCACTTTGCTCGCGTCTTCCATCTTTGATGGGGATGTTGGACAATCTAAAATAGATAAATTTGTTCCAGCTTAAAAAGGAATACACAATGGTTTACAATCTGTTATATCAAACCTCTATAAAATTGAATTAACATACTTACTTTGGCCAAGCCATAACTTTCTATTCACTCCATCTCTTTTAATTTCCATCCCAAGAATGTGTCTAGTTGCACTAAGGTCTTTCATTTCAAATTTAGTAGCAAGTTGAGATTTTAGTTCTAAAATCATACATTTCCCTTTACCAATAAATAACATATTATCAACATTTAATGCAATACATAGGAAAGAATCACCATCAGTTTTATAATAAACACAATGATCTGATTTAGAATGGTCAAATCCCAAACTCAACACATATGTATCAAATTTCTAGTAACACATCCTAGAACTCTATTTTAGGCCATACAAAGATTTCTTCAATTTGAAAACCAACTTACCTTTACCTTTCACCATGTAGTGCTTTAACTGTGTCATATAAATATCCTCCTCCAAGTCACTATGAAGGAAAATATTTTTCACATCCATTTGTTCAACTTCTAAATTATAAGCAGCATCAATAGAAAGTAGAAATCTAATGGATGTCATTTTTGCAATAGGAGAAAATATCTCACCATAATCAACACCCTCAATTTGAGAGTAACCTTTCGCAACCAACCTTTCTTTGTACTTCTCAATACCTCCATATGAACCAATATTTTTCTTGAACACCCATTTACAATCAAGTTTTCTTCCCTCAAGCAATGGTACAAGATCCCATGTATCATTTTTTTTCAAAGCTGTCATTTCTTCATCCATAACAATCTTCCAGGATTATGCATCATTCATACCTAATGCCTCTTCTACTGATCTAGGTTCATCCATGTTAGTATTCAAAGAAAAAATACATCTCCAATCATCAGGTGAAGACCTTTCAAGTGGATGTCTATGCCTTGTAGACCTATGAACAAGTAAGTTGGAGGTTCTTCCCCCTTTTCTAAAGATTCAGAGCTAGATGAGCTCTCCTCAACTTCTTGTCTATACATAGGCCTCAATTCAACTTTCTCAAGTGTAAAAGGAAATTTAATCACATCTTCATGTTTACTTTGTTATGGTTGTAATGTAACAAAATAAGGCTTAGTTTCTCTAAAAATAATACTTCTACTATATATTACCTTTTGTGCAACAAGTTCCAAAAGCTTGTATCCTTTCACACCATAACTGTATCCAATGAAGATACATTTCACATCCTTGTTTTCCAACTTTGTTTGCTTCTCCTCTGGCACATGTGCATATGCCTCACAACCAAAAACTCTAAGATGTCTTAATGAAGGCTTCTGACTTAACCATGCTTCTATAGGAATTTTATCAACAAGATTTGATGTAGGAGACCTATTAATTAGGTAACAAGCAGTAGCAACAACTTTTGCCCAAAACCTTTGTTCTAGACTAGCACCACTCAACATACTCCTAGCTTTCTCCATCAGTGTCATGTTCATCCTTTCTACAACTTTATTTTGTTGTGAAAAATACAAATTTGTCTTTTGTCTATGAATACCACAGTCTTTACAAAATCTATTAAAATCATTAGGACAAAAACCATCGCCATTATCAGTCCAGTCTATAACACACCCATTGCTTTAAATTCTTTAAATTGATTGAAAATTTTATATTTACTCTTTCGAAAATATACCCATGTACTTCTACTATAATCATCAATAAATGAAACATAATATGTGAATTTTCCAATTGAAGGAACATCCATGGAACCCAACACATTTGAATGAATAAGATCCAATACACCACAAGATTTATGAGAACTTGAGAAAAAACAAACATGATTTTGTTTTCCATAAATTCAATGATCACAAAAATCAAACTCAAGATTACAATTAGACAACCCTTCAACAAGGTTTTTTATTTTTCAAGGTCTTTAGGCCCTTCTCTCCAATGTGGCCAAGTCTTTGGTGCCAAAACATAGTTTTTTCTGCAGGTAACTTTGATTCAAAAGAAAGAGCATCCTTGGGTACCTAGAAACCATGACCATCTGCTGAAGATGGAACCTTGACCTCTTCCACATACTTTCTTTTCATAGAAGTATTATTGTACTCAACAATGCATACATCAAGTTTATACAATGTGTCATATCTTACACCTATAGCAATCTCTATAACACCTCTAACCATCTTGCATCCTGCATCAAAAAATACTACTTACACACCTGCATCTATTAGTTTTCTCATAGATAACAAATTTCACGCTAATCCAAGGATATGCAACACATTAGTAATCATTTTTTATTCTACCATCAAGAAACTTGATGCTAAATTTACCATGACCAACAATATTTAAATAAGAATCACCATCTAAGTACACCTTACCTCCATCGAATTCTTCATATTCAAAAAACCAATCTTTATTAAAGGTCATATGGAAAGATGCACTGAGTCAATCAACTATGCATCATTACTTGCACGAGTTGCCAAAGATGCAATGAATGCATCACCACCTTCCTTCTCAGACTCATAATCAAAACCAAATTTATTCTTTTTCTTCTTCTTTTCTTCTTTGCAATCCTTACGAATATGTCTAGGCTCACCACAATTCCAACAAATAACTTTGGACTTTCCAAGAGATTTGGATCTCCCCTTGGACTTAGATTTATCACACTTCTCATTCTTCTTGCCTTTTTTCCTTAGGTCTTCCATGAAAATTTAGGGCCTTTATTACACTCTAATTCTGTAATTACTATTTACTATTACTATATAGGGTAAATGTGAATGTAATTTGTATTATGATGGTGAATTAAATGTGCTTGCACTTTACATCAATGCATTGTGAATGGATGTTATTTCATTTAATGTCATATGAAGAAATGCATATGTGTGAAATGGATGGTTATTGAATTAATATGCTAACAATGGAGATGTATTATGTGTAATGCATATTTTGTTGAATAGCTAACTACCTTGGACATGTTTTGAGAATGTGGATATAGGTATATGTTCATTCCTCCAGGCGAAGGGGAAGTATCACTCAGGAGAAGATCTTGGTTGGGTAACTAGTAACGTAACCTATCTGAGCTTACACACACCACAATAGAATAATTGAGTTGGGTTATCACATGGGAAGTAGGTAAGTCATCCTTAACGTAATGTGTCTGCATTAGTAAGGGTCTTGATTACTACTAAATGCATGCTTGGATGATGTTTATCTATTTGATCTTGTGAGTCCTTCCTTATCCTATTGTGTTTGTTTGTGTGGTTGAACGAGTGTTTGGATATATGCACATATGTTTATAAATGAGTGATATTATGCCATAGTCATGTAGGACATGGTCATTCGAATTTTGAATGGATCATTTGACTGGCGTGTATATATATATGTGTGTGTGTGTGTGCGTGTGTATGTATGTATGTATATGTTTGTATATATATAAATACACACATAAGCGTAAATGCTTAATAAAGAGGTTTGTATACCTATATATAGATATATAAGATATATTATTACTATGTGATTGCTATCTTGTTGTATTCTTTTGTATATTGAATGAATCATTGGACTATCATGTTGCCATTGAATATATATATGTTTGTGTGTGTGTATATATATATATATACGTAAGCATTAAAGCTTATTCAAGAAGTATATACGTGTGTGTGTGTGTGTGTGTGTGTATGCATATTGTTCAATGAGAATGATAACTTGGATGTATGCATTTAGATATCAAACGATGTGAGCACAAACACACATGATGAGCATTTATGCTTGTATAGAGGAGTGTATATGTGTATGTAAATATATATATTATTAATATTGTGAGAATGTTAACTTGTTCATATTCATCTATATGTCAAATGTATTCTTACTTGATTGACATTTGAGAATATATGTATATATATATATAGTCATTATTCAAATTATATATAGATATGTATATGTACGTATATGTATATATGTGTATGTATATATAAAGGAAAATTTCTTGACAGATAATGATAATATGGATATGTGCATTCACATATTGAACGATGCTTCGATAAAGTAATTATATATATATATATATGTACACAACATAATACAAAGTTATGTATTATATTTTATATATAGTATATATATTGAACGCAAGAATAAATGATTATTTTATTTCTCAATGATGTTGTATATATATCTATTTACATAGTGCAATATATACATATAGCTTGACCGACGTGTATATACTATATAAGAATAGAGGTCGACTTATGATAACATATGTATGATCAATGTAAGTAAAGGTATTGCACACTATCTAATAGCAGGTATGGCACATGAACATTGCAGAATAAATACAAATGAAAATGTGTGGACATAAACCAAGTATATCATATTTGTGACTGTACTTGATAGACCGAATATTACTTTTGTTGTCCATGTATTAAAGGCGTGTAATCTACAACTAAATAGCAGTCATGAAGTCAATTTGGAGGATAGACTTAGTCAATGCCTTGTATAGGATTTACTTTGACTTAGTAAACTAATATACGCTATATCATTGAGGAGATATCTGCAACAGATGAATGGGTGTACAAAAGGGCGATGATTGTGTCAATATCATAAATGAGTTAAAGTTGACTCATATATGACCAAGTTAGCATTTGCTATGTGTTTCATGTTTGATAGATGACTAATTAAACAACAGGAAACCCCACCAACTCTCTAGGAGAACTTTGAGGCTTTGGCACCACCTTTTGAATCCTTATTCTTGTAGATGTCTGTTTTGAGATTCAAACTGAATTCTATCATGTGGGATTTAAATTGGTCTCTATTTGCTATCATTTAACAAAGTTGATATGTACCTATTTAAGTTGAGTATGTGCTTACATGTTTGCCACCTTTTAGCTGAGATAGATGTGTTGTTGTGCATGCTTGTTGCTATCAAAACTCATGCCTGAACTATAGGCTAAGTAGTTACTAGATTGTTGTATAAATAGTGGGCTTGTTCATTTGTTTGGACACATTCTTCTATGCATTATTCCTTGAGAAAGCTTCTGCATTTTATCTACATTTTTATTTGCAATATTTTGTCAAGAATAGTGACAAAGAACCTTGAATTTTAGAGAGAGTTTATTATTGTCATTGAGAGGAGTATTTTCCAACTTGAGAGATAGTGGTTATCGAGTCTTTGTTGAAGGATCAATACTAGGCTAGTTGTTGATTTGGAAGTGCTGTGATTGCGGCCAATTCCTTGAAAAGCTTATCACAGGCATGAGGATATTCTTCCCTTATTTGTATTAATGTTGAATGATTTGCTTCTTGAATGTTTAAACCAATCTTTTATATTTACTTGCATATAGGGAAAAGTAATGTTTGTTTTGAAAGAAAAGTGGAAACTATATACTCTATTTGTGTAATTTTTGTAATTACTCCACGATAGGAGAGATTGTTTGTCATAGGTATTGTTATTATACTTGATATGATTAAACATGGATAGGAGAGACTGTTTTTCATAGGCATTGTTATTATACTCGATATGATTAAACATGGTAAGAGAGAATGTTTGTCATAGGTATTATTAATTATGCTAGATGGCTAGTAGGTTACTCCTGAGATTGTTGTCCAGTGAAGGGAGGGAACTAGTACTTTTCTTTATGAGTTGTGTTTCCTTAGGTTGTTAAAGAGATGGGTTATCCGAGGGAGTAGCTTGCCCGTGGAGAGGGATTTCCTAATCATAGATATAATGGCCTTAAGTCAAAATGAGCTTGCTACAATGTAAGTGAATGGTAGACCATCACTCGATTATACTGAGTGAGAACACTTTGGCCAAAGTAGTGTGATTTCCTAGGGCTGCATTGTCAGTTCATGATGTCCATTTAAATGCATGAGGGCTACCTAGTGTAGGTTATAAATCCTAGTTATGTAAGGAACAACACTAACCTCAAAGTGGTATGTCGTACGGGGTTACCCAGCCAATACCTTCGTCGAAGGGCAGGGCCATCTATCATTGATAGATGTGCAGGGGACCACATACGAGTCTGTGGTTGGCGAAAAAGTGCTTGAGTGATGCTTCTCCTCCTTAGCAGGCGATAGAAGATCAATGTTTTGAAAGGTGGATTCCTAGACCATCTATATCTTATGCTCTGAAGCTCAGTGGAGCTATGTTTGTAATAGTGTACATTCTTAGAATATTATAATTTGTGAAATTATTATATTAGAATGGAATCCTTATTGAGTATTGTATGACATCTTTGTTCAATATGAAATCTATGTTATTGGAAGATTTGTATAGTTACTTTGTATTGCAATGACAGATTGGAAATTGTGTTATTTCAATTACGTGTGTAATTTACATTATTGAAAGAAAAAAAATTATTGCTATGCCATGACATCATGTTTTATTCACTTAAGGTGAAAACATTGGAAATTTTATTGTGCAGAACACTAGGGTTGTTATAGCCTCCTTGGCACTAATGGATAACTTCTTCCTCATCTCTTCAAAAAGCAAAGAACCCACCACATCTTCAGTCTTCAATATAACATAAGTACTCCCAATAGCCATAACAAGAGAATCCCATGAATTAGGCAAAGAAGAAAGCAAGATATAACATTTCTCCTCCTTATCCATTTTGACACCAACTGATTCTAATTGAGCCACCAACATATTGAATGATTCTAGATGGTCCGTAATTCATCCACCCTCTTCCATTCTCAAGGAATAAAATTTCTTCCTCAAAAAAATCTTGTTCACTAAAGATTTGGCTTGATACATCTCACCAAGTTTCTTTCATAGTTTCTGTGCAGAGGTCTCTTCATGGACATTGATTAAAATAGAGTCTACCAAGCACAATATGATTAGCATCTACAAGCCTTGAAACATTCCCACCAACAATATCCTACATATCTTGATCTATCAATAGATCCTCCATCTTTAGCTTCCACATTTCAAAATTATTTCTAGAAAATTTATCCACCTCTATTCTCCCTAATGAACTTGCCATCTAAAAATTGTTGCAACAAGATCACAAAGTATCTTTGGCACAAGCTCCTACTCAAATCTAGACTAGTTCAAAAAATCCAACAACCCACAACTGAAACCAAAGGTGATCAGGCTCTGATACCACTTGTAAGGAAGCTAAGGTAGTGAAACAACTTCCTACACTAATATTGAGAGGAGGATAATGTAAAACTTTACAGATCTTTTCAACAATTAAAAAAACTTAAAAAAAATAAACATAAATATCATGCATACCACAACACGGTGATTTATGTGGGGAAAACCCTTTAAGGAGAAAAACCCCACACTCTAAAAGTTGCCCAATATATTATTCATAAATCACAAAGATTACAATATACTTGTAGAGCAAGCTTCTCACATGAGTATCACCAACCACAAAACCAAAGACAACATGATTGTTATCAGACTCTCAGAATACATGACAATACTCAGTCGTAATACAACGCCCTCATAAAATAGGGTTGCCTTCTAGGGCAAGTCAAGCCAAAAAATATCAATCGTCAGATCTAAGACCTAATGATGAACGGTCTAAATTTACCATAATAAAATTTACATAAAATTTACGGGGGACACATGGCCCTTGGAACCCTTGTTAGGGGGATGATCCCCCAAACCCCTCATAGGGGGGTACCCCCCCACACTTATGTATCAACAGTACCTTATGTAATTGCAAGGTTGAGACACATTTTCCCAACACCATTCCAAGGAGGGTGTGTGGGTTTGTAAGGAGGGAACTTAGGTTTTGGAGTTAGTTATTGTTGCATTTGTGGCACCTAGGGTTGAGGGACACTCAATGACATCAAAAGGATTCAAGACAACAATTTATGGTGACCAAAATCCATCATTTCTACTCTTCCAATTCGTTGGTTTCAAGTATAGCCCCTTGTCAAAGTTGCAAAATCTTTTTGGGTATGTTGGTTCTAGATATGTAATGATATTTTATGAATTGGGTTGCTGTTGTAATCGAGAAAAAAATGATATTTTGAATGTAATATAAATCTAGAATTTTTTGCTTGTTGCAACATTAGGAAACTGTGAAATTTATGAGTTTTTATTTGCTGCAAGTTATTGTTATTTATGCACTATATTTCCATTGGTAATCAATCAAACACATTGCAAAAACACAAAAAAACCAAGTCAAAACAGGGCAGCATATTACAACCATTAATGTTGATAAGCTGAAAATTATTTTATTGGAATCACATTGGTTAAAACTAAAAAGGATTCAAAACAAATAAAAAATTCAAATTTATTAGTGCCACCCATTTTTAAACCAAATATTTAGAGGACTAAATCTAGGAAGATCAAATAGACCTTGTCATATGTTTTGTTCATAACTAGCTTTACCACCATAAAATCCTTTTTGTTTTGTTTAATAAAATGTAAAAAATTATATGCCATAATAAGACTCCAAAAATTAATTTTCTAATAAAAGCCCACTATGTTCATTTGATATGATGTTGATGCACAATTTTTATCATATACCATAACCTTTGTCACAATTTTATAAATTTCATTGCATAAGGGAGTCATCCTAAACTTGTGAAAATACTTTGGGTCCTTAAAATTTTGGATGAATGTAATAAAGGTGGAAATCCAAAATTTAATCACTATTTTACCTTATCCTACACTCTTCTATCACTAGATAATATCTATCCGAAAAGTGTGCAAAAACCTTTGAAAAACCCTTGAAATTTGTCTATGTTGTAAGATGGTGTGTCCCTTGTTCTTCCTTGTGTAGCATGATGCTTGGGTTCGTGGCATGGATTAACTACCTCTTGTGGATCTTGTATAAATTTGGAAATTATATCAGGCATTAACAGGTCGATCTTTTGGTACAATGACAACCACCAATGTAATAATTGGTATTAGAACTGAGGTCATAGGTTCAACCCCTTGCTTGCACTAGGGGTGATTGTTGCAAGATGGTGTGTCCCTTGGTCTTCCTTATGCAGCGCGACGCTTGGGTTCGTGACATGGCTTAATCACCTCATGTGGATCTTGTATGAATCTAGCGGTTGTATCAGGCATTAACATGTCGATCTTTTGGTGCAACGACAAACACCATTGTAATAGTCTAGTCTTAAAGCTTTCCTAGCCCCCAAAGAGAATGAGGTCACATTTACTTCATCAAACATCAAGGGACACATTAGCATTGTATTGATCTCAATCAAGAATGACAACAATATATTACTAAGTAGATCTTACTAGGCATCTCTATTATTGTTGAGGGGGTGTGCTAGAATATCCCTATGAAAAATTAATCCTTCTTTTCTAATGGAAACAATAGATCTAAGAGAATCCTTCCATTGAGGGCGATGAATTTATGAATTTAATTGTATTACCTTCTAATATTGGTAGATAAATACAAAAAATGTTATTATGATCACTTTCTTTTAACTGTTTAACTCTATACTTTTGCATCCAAAACACTTCCTCCATTCTCAAGAGGTGGTTTAAGTCTTTCATTAAAATTAATTTTCATTTCCTTTCAAATTTAGGGCCATCCCCTTAGGTAATAATCAACTCCAAACTCCTTAGATCACATTTTATCTTGGGATTTTTTACTAAGATATACTTTATAATTCTTTTATTCCATCTACACCACTTGACTTCCACATGAGATTTTTTTTTTAAGAATATACCTCTTGGAACCCTTGATTTGCATCTCCCACCATTGGTTAAATTCCTCTTCAAATTATAGATGATTAAATCATATGAATACTATTTTGAAGGTGTTTACCTTCGATTTAGGGTCTCTTAGAGGGTAAGTGCAGGAAGTTTGGTCCACTTTTAGTGGAAAATTTATTGAAAGTTTTTTGAAAGGAATAAATATTTATTTTAAAAAATAGATATTTACTTTAGAATAAGGTATATCCATTTTGGTTTGAAAGCACAAAACTAGTGGATATCCATTAAGAATATATACATATAATGTTGAATTATGAAAAATAAAAGACACAAGATCAAACAACATTCAAGAATACCTTCCACACATGAGAGTTGCAAACAAGAATTTGCTATTTCCTCAACAAGAAAAAAATATAGAATAAAAATATTGCTTAGAGTTACAATTAAGGAGAGTTATTTATAAGAGAATGTAGAAGAGGGGGACCAACCACACCAAGGCTCTAGGCCACAGAGAGCTGAGAGCGGAGGTTTTCCCTAATCTACCTCAAGTTGGATAAGAGTTTTTAGGTCAAGGATAGAGAATTAAGAGCACTCTCAAGTGTTACTATCACTCCATTAATCTGAGAGATTTGATGGGGCTAAATGAGCAGGTTTTTAGGACCCAAACTGTACCTTAGACAACTCTTTGCCCGAGGACAACAACACAAGTCAGGGTTGACAACACGGTGCACTAGTGTCTCTTTGGGGCGTTGGTGTCCGTACGAATAGAAAGTACAAATGTATAGTAAAAAGGACCAAAAACCTACTAACTACTTAGCGATTGAGGTCTAAAATACTAACTGATGTGATAATAAACAAAATAAGCAAGGTAACCAAAAAAATAATGTAGAAGATTATAGAAAGAAAAGGTGGTGAAGAATAACTCACTCCAAGTCCAGTTTTCCAGCAAGCTCCACACGTACACATACCTACACACAACCAAGAGAGGACAAATGTTGGGTTTGTATAGGGGTTTGTCGTAGTCAAACCCTCGCTTTGGCGTTTCCACCTCCACGAACAACCAAATAGATTGATAGAAAATACGATAAAGAAACTAATGGAAAGGAAACCAAACAATAGCAATAACACTATGCTATGTGAATCAAGAAACAATATCACCTTCTCAATTGAGGCGCCCTCAAGCATGTAGAGGAGGATGCAAGCTTGGTAAGGTCTACACTATTGCAACAACAAAGAAGCAATCCCTCGAGACACCAAGTCACAATTCTAATGGTGGAAAAAGCGTAACAAGACGTAGAGAAGATGTGTAGGAGCTCAAGAATCGTGAATCCAAAATCAAGTCAGCGTGTGAGGTTGTGTAGAAGATTTCTCAAGAGATGAAGAATTACCCATAAGATCAAGTGTAAATGAAAGACATGAATTTGAAGAAGAATAAGGAGGGAAAGAGCCATTCTCGGGTCGATGGGAAGGCGCATAGGTGTTACACTTCATTTCCAATGGAGAACATAATGTCTCTGCAGATTCTAGAGGCAAGAATTTTTCAGGGACGACAATGCATCATGCAAACATCCACATGCCGCGCGTGCATCCCTGACAAAAATTCTCCCATCGACACAAAGCACAAGCGCCAAGTGGATGCATTACAGATAGGTGATGTGGAATTTCTTAGTCAGGATTGATTTTTATAAAGTAGAAGGTGTAAGGGGGAATTTGCAAGAGGGGTGTAAATTCATGCATGTACAGAGAAAACTCTAAATGATAAAGGGATTAGATCATGACAATCATTGTCATCCTATGTGATGAGACATAATGATTTAATAATAACTCACTCTAGTTAACAAAAAACACTCCTAAATTTAGCTTAGGTGTATGAAATGAAACTAACTTAATAATCAATTAAAGATTAATTAATTATATCTAATGTATGATTACTCTAACACCTACCCTTAGTGAAAATTTATGGAGTAGCTAAAATTTTTAAAAAGTGAATACATAAAAAGAAATTAATGCATGATGGGTCTCAACAAATAAGGCTTGACGAGGTACCCACGTACAAATAATCTAATATCTTAGAACTAGAGAAAAAGAGAAAACCTCATGGTACAGACTCTCTCCAAAAGAGAGAAAGGCAAATGAAGGACTAATAAGCCTCCAAAAAAATGTTCCAAAAAGAATAGGAACATGAAGAACATTGTTGAAACATTAAGAATATGTAGACAACTATCAAATTATGACTGTTATAGTGTTGAAATGAAGAATTACCTCTAAAATAAATGATGATCAGAATCGAGAAGATAAGGTTATACTTGAGTTCCCCCAATGAAACTACTCAAATCAAATGGAAAAAAAAGGAAAACATTTGGAAGTTGAAGATACAAATAACACATCAATCTGCATGAGTGACCCCAACGATCATACTCAACATGCAAGATGCAAGTAAAAAATACAGGTACCAATAGTCTAAAGAACACTAATCAAGTGATAATATAAGGTCACTTCCATAAATAGGAATCTAAGAGTGTCCATATGGTAAATGCTCCATCTCACCAAAATGCACAAGAAACCAACCGTCACATCCACCTAGTACATAGGAACAAGAACTAGATACATAGATCACTCCAACAACAATAGAAACCCCCCATAATATGGAAAGGGAGAGTCAAGCCAAGTCCACTAAAATTGTGTGTCATTGAGAAGTGCATGAAAGAGAACCAAGAACATTCAAACATGCATGTGAAAGTACTTTCAACTAAAAAAGGGTGTGTAAACAAGGCACACATGCATGAGATAAGAATCACTAGGATTTAATGTTATCATGGAAGAAACACTCACTTGACCAAGGTGTGAGGAAAAAAAAAGGCCTACACAACCCCCATGAAAATTTATAACATAGTGCAAGTACAAAAGACACAACACGATGTGCAAAAATCCCCAAAAGTAAGTATGATAGTGATACTTTATCTCAGTGTGTCTACAAAAGAGAAATTGTATAAAAATATGTTTATGTTTAAATGTAAAAAAGGGATCCTAGGTCTAGTATATAGCTCACCAAGATCAATCCTTTTCCAATCTAACGTTTGGAGATAAATCAACAAGGGTACGAGATTGGCTAACAACCTAAGAGGAGAGCCAATCTACCTTGGATATAGTCTTTTATTGCCTTGGAAATTGATTGAAATTAATGTATTTGAATTATTTTGACTACAAGACCTAATATAAAAATACAATTTTTTTGTACTCGTGAAATTGAATTATCGAAAAATAAAAGCAGAATTGAAAAGGGAAAAATATTATGTACCTATAACAATAATTTTGGGCTGAAATAGCTAGTCTTGGGCACAATGCGCCCTAGACTGAGCTCCTTCTTTTTTGGATCTAACTTCACAATCCTATAATTCTCAGTTTATTTTTGCAATCCTACTCTAAAATTTCCATCTTCGGATCTGAACTTGCAAAAATCATTACAAAGAGGGACAAGGGGTTGAATATATAGGAGTTTTCCTAGGTCAAACCCCAATTTTGGTATTTTTTCCTCCACGAATAGATGAATGATTGGCTAAAACAATGTGTGTTCTCTTAACCTTAAGTGCATCTAAGGTTGTAATGAGCTAAAATGCAAGAAAACCTACTCAAATGTGTTAGAGAAGGACTCCCAAATGACATAAATGAGATCAACCCAAGAGAAAGTCAAATAGCCTTAGGAAAATCTAAAATGCAACAATACCTTTCTAAGGGCAACAAGTATATCAAAGCTTGAAGATGAGAACATTTAAAAAACAAGTCATTAGGTGGTTGAAGAGGGCCAAAACAATATCCAAGTCCTAGAACCCATCATGTTCTTCCATTGGCATCAAAATCCAATCATCATGAAATCTTGATCAAATATGAAATTCCTCTTGAAAACTTGTAAATTCGAATGTATTTGGGCATCTAGTATAATTATCTTTTTTTTTTAAATCTTTAATTTTGAAATAATAATTCATGTTTATATAGTGGAACTTAGGATAAATTAAAGTTTACATCAATTCATTTAAATTTGAATTTTTGGGATTAAAATTACTACCAAAGCCCAAATTTAAAATTGCATCTTCGAGATCAAAGTGTGAAAAAAGTGGGAAATAATATTTTTGTGGGGAAAGATCGCTGGTTTAGGGTGGAGTGCACCCTAGACTGGCCTTCTCACACTCAACAAGATTTGTATTAGGTGTTTCGAGTCTACTAAAATCATGACTTTTTCAAGGTGAGGGCACTTGCTAGAGTTAATTTGACGATGTTTAATCGATAACACATTTTCTAAGGTAGGATAGACACATTCTCTAAGGTTGATAGGAAATTTTAAGGCTAGGGAATGTCTAAAATGCATCAATGTAAAAGGTCACTAAAGCTGGTTCGAAATAGAGTGTGAAATTATACTTTCACCTAAAAGGGAGTACAAATTTTGACGCTACAATCTATAATGCCCAAATAGGACAAAATGCTAGAAATACACGTAGAACAACCTAAAACAAGCCATCCCACACAAATAGAAAGTTTATAGGAGCTAAAATGTCCAAGTAATTCACCAAAATGTGAAAACACAAAAAACTGAATAAAATGTATTTTGATAAAAATCTAGAAAAAATGCATGGATACCTATGAAGAGCTCTGAAAGACCTTTTGAACGCTGCTAGAATCGCAAAAAAGTAGAGAAATTGGTAAAAATTTGTGAGCTCGAGAATGAAAATAACATTTTTTACTTTGATAGGTTGTAGAATGCACCAACAAAAAAATGGTAATGAGACCCACAACATTGGAAATTGTGTGGAACTAGCTTTTCGATGATATCTTGTTCGTCCAATTTCAATACGGTATGCCCAAGTTATAACCAAAAGAAAAAATGCTCCTTTAGAACAAAAGGGGGCTTGGAGAGGGCTTAGGGGCATCTATATTGTTGTTGTTAACATGACATCAATGAAATATTCCTTGACTATTAGAAAAAATTCAACCCCTGAAAATGAAAAAGTAGTTGGAATATACCTAAGCAAATGAAATATTCTTTTGAAATCACCGATTGGGAAAAATAGTTGACGCTTCTGTCAGAAAACCTTTGCCTACACTGGGAAGTTTATTGCTCGATTGTCATCAATAATGTTCCTGATTATCGTCGGTAAACATTCTTGATTGTCGTTGGGCCTATGGGTGCCAAACAACATAAAGAAGTTGTCGATGAGCCCAAGTGGGCCCACCATGGGGCATGAGCTCGCACAAGGGCACAAGTAGACCTATGGCCACAGTACCTTGTGTGCAAGGAAAAAACTTACATGCTCCTTGCTTTATATATATATTTAAAAAAAAAAAAAACATCTAAAAACTACTTTCTTTTTTTTTGAAAATTTTCGTATAGAGGCCATATAGCCCCTGTGGCAATTTTTTTCACTCCTAGACTCTTGAGACCAAAATTGAGAAAAATTTATATCAAAAATTATCAATTTGGCCTCTTGAGCGCAATGGTAAGGTCCTTTTTGCACCAAAATGCACCAAAAAATTGCCCAACTCCAAAATCTATAAAAAACATGAAGATTCTAGATTTGAAGCCCCTATAATCCTTGTTGAAGAAAACCCTCAAAATTTGAGAAGGGGTTTGTTGAATTCATGCTCTAATACCATGTTAGAATTGTGGAAAACATGAGACACAAGATCAAACAACAAACAAAAACACCTTCCACGCACGAGTGTTGCAAAAAATAATTTGCTATTTCCTCAACAAGAAAAACTTACACAATGAAAAGCTTGCTTAGAGTTACAATGAAGGAGAATGATTTATAAGAGAAAACCCTAAATGATAAAGGGATTAGAACATGACAAGTGTTTTCATCCTATGTGATGAGATAAAATGATCTAATAACAGCTCACTCTAGTTAACAAAATAACACTTCTAAGTTTAATTTAAGTACATGAAATGAAATCAGTTTAATAATCAATTAAAGATTAATTAATTATTAGCTAATGCATGATTACTCTTAACATATAAGTTTAGAGTTTCATTATTAATGGACATCTATTTGTAATATATATATGTTCCACAAATATATTAACTTTTTTTTCTTGTTGACCTCATTTTTTTGTTTTAGTGATGAAAAATGGCTTGGGAGAGGAAATCAAAATAAATATTTGCATTTGGCACCCTCAATAGCAATTTGATTCCACATCCTCCCTTCACAAGGGTTAGTTGACAAGGTTTTGAGGTAGGCACTTCTCTAGTACATAAGCATTTGTAAAAGGTTTATTTCTTATTTTTTAATTTTTAATTACATTTTTGGAACTCTAAAACCCTAGACCAAACTCTAAGCTTAGAATCTAAACCCTACTCTATACCCTAGGCCCTAAATTATAATCCCTAAACCCTAAATTTATGGTTTAAGGTTTGCAATAATTTGAGGTTAAAAAATGGGTTTAGCCTAATAACATAAGTTAAACCCCGTAAAACACATTTCAAACAAAAAAAGTTATTTAAACCCAATTAAAAGCTTGACATTATTATAACATTATTTAGTCATTAAAATTTTAGCCCAAAAAATTATTTAAATTTGACTACTATCTCCAGAAATTTCTTACCTCCGCCTTTGTATGATGACTATCTTAGTGCTTAACCTTATGTTGATTACAAATTCTCTATCATTAGCAATAAAGTTGCATATATTGGAGATTATATAAATGCTTTATTTTACTACATGGATGATTTATCTTATGATATGAGTGCATTTTGTGGCATGGTTAACACTTATACAGTTTATTCTTTTTCATGTTTTATATATCATCTTAAGCCTAATTTCTATGCCTTTACTACTTAGTTACACATAACCATATGGGGTATGGTTCTCATGATCATTCTTGTGATGTCCCTATATCCTTTGCACACATTATGATTAACCTTCTCCATGTGGTATTTATGAGTATAAAACACTTCATCAATCCACTAAGCATATTAAGTGTGTTTCACATATTTGTACACAATATTATTCTTGAATTATGTAATGAATGCATGCACACTACTTTTTTTCATAAGTGATAATGCTTTCCAAATTATTCATCCTTTAATAGATATTGAACATTGTCAAACATTTTCACATCTACTAGTTCATTTTTTTGTTAACTCAGAGGTATCCCTGCAACCCAACCCAACACCCAACCCACCTTATTATTGTCTAAAATCATCTAAACCACTTTCATGGATGTATTCTTCTAACAAAGAAAGGTTATCACATCTATTACATTTTCTACAAATATAAGCTTTTGAATAAAATAATTTGCATCAAGTGTTTCACAAAATAAACTTGTTGTGAACTCCTTAATTATTGTAGGTCACATATAATTAATGACATATAATTATTGTAGGTCACATATAATTATTGTAGGTCACATATATGAGCCCTGTAATATTACTAGGATGCTCTCATGTCAATACTCTTTGTAACACTACCTTACCATACAATTTGAGATAACTTGATGCACTACCCTACCATACAATTTGAGATAATTTGCACTTTAGTCCACTAGGGGAGAGGATCGAGTAGTTGAGCATCCTAACTTTGTGCTTCTAATTATCCCGCGTGGAAATTTCAAATCACTCCCAATTTTTTTCTGCATCCTACTTGGCAAGTCCCCTACTTATAACTAAGGTTTTAGGGCCACATCATCAAATATGACGCGACATCAACATGCTTTTTGTCAAAGTGTCCAAAAAGGTCCAAAAAAAAGTGAGACCAATACTTATGCATTCACAGCGTGTTTTATTGAGTGCTGATGTGGAATCACATGATTGGTTGCTTTTTAGATCAAAAGAATACATTTTGTTTAATTATGGATAGTCATCATCAACACTAACAACTTTAGAGTCACAACTATTGATAAAAAGTTTGGAGAGAAGGACATGGTATCCAATTCTCACCATTATGCAAACTTAATTTAACGTTGTCAGAAAAGATATTGAGAAAGCAAGCGCATTTTAACCCATGAAATAGAAAAGCGGCGGGAAAATATTTAAAACAGGTTTTACTAGAGCAAAGTGGAGAGTTCGTCCCTTGGTGCTGCAACACACATTCCTACACGATGAAGAATTCGTCTTCTAGCATGAAGAAGGCAGTAACACCCTGCTCCATCATCGACACCAAGCAACTTCGGAGGGGGAGCTCTCTGGTGGCAGGCTCAATTTCCGGAAGAAGCTCTTCGCTGTCTACTTCAAAGCAGACCAGAAATGACACAAGGCCAATACACGACAGGCGTTATCAGGCAGCCATGATCAGATCTATAAACTCATACCTACACTCTCATGGTTTTTCTTCTTCATTGTCGCCAAAAAATCTCCCCTCAGGCAAAGACGTGAAAGACATAATACACTTTATGGTCCGTCAGCTGGACCCTGCCTGGGAGCTGGACAAGCTGGAGGATGACGTGCCATTTCTGTTCAGACAGTACGGCTATCCGTTTCAAATCAATAAGAGCGCTTTGCATGCTGCAGGAAGTCCGCATTCGTGGCCAGCCCTTCTAGCGGCTCTGTCATGGTTTGCGCAGCTTTTAAATTACAAGGAAAAAGTAGAAGAAGAAGAAGAAAATAATGTAGATGACGTGGCGGATTTCCTGGAAAAGAGCTACGGATACTTTTTGCGAGGGGACGACAATGCCGCAGAAATTTTGGAACAACAGTATACTGCTCATGTGGAGAAAGAACGCCTGCTTATTTCTGAACGAACTACGGCTGCGGAAACTCTAGTCCACGAGTTGGAGGCCAAGATCAAGGGTTTGAAGATGGGAGCGCTGTTAATTGAAGAACTGAAGCAAAAAAAGGCTGTAATCGCAGAAGATGTGAATAAGTTTCATTTAATTATCGATAACTTGTCCTCGAAGAAGGATGCTCTAGAGAAGCGTTTGGAGGAACAGAGGCAGGAATTGGAGGCCAACATCGCGCAGATTGAACAATTTACTAAAGAAAATGAGGAATTAAAGCAACAGGTGGATTCGCAGGATGTAAATATTAGGGATTATCAGAAGATGAAAAGAGAATATCAGTTTATTGAAGCTGATATCAGAACCGCGGAGGACTCCAGGAACCAGTGGGAGGAAAAGGTCTGGGAACTGGAGGTCTCAGCCAGCAAAAAGTTAAAGGAGCTCGAAGGGGCAATTGATCGGTACAATCAGGACATTGTCAGGTAGGTCACCTCCTTTAAAGTAATAAAAAATAAAAAAATCTGTTGTAGGTTACCATAGTCTTAAAATTCTTGATGTCGGTGAGCACTGGATATTCTACTAGGCTGAGAAGTTGCTGTTGCTCTTCGTAATGACTAATATTAATTAGAGCTTTTCAATTTTGCCGGGCTGAAAATTTTAGGGGAAAAATTGCGCCTCATCAATTCTGAAGTCCGGCATGTCTGGAGTAAGTCTGTGCTGCAGATTTGGTGCCATTTTACCCCTAGGCAATCTAGTCTTAACTTTTGCTGCAAATCATCTTGCCGGTTTGTTACACTGCCTTAGAGCTTGGCCTAGGCATTGTCAGGTAGGTCACCCTCATTTGTTGTTCTACATAAGATGCCCTGAGTGTAGATCTAGGAAGGTCAGAGAGCCGATATTCTCACAGGTTTAAACTTGCTGCTATCCTTGGTAATTGATTAATATCTAGGGGAGATTTTAAACTTGAGGAAGAAAATGTTGAGGGAAACATCAACCTCGTCACAGATTTTGGAGCATGTCTGCACCGTCCACCCTAATTTTGGTGTAATGTATTTTGCAATGTCATTGATATTAGATGCAGAAAACGAATTCCTTAGTCATATTCTTTACAATACATTGAGTCAAATCCTCTGAACTACATTTCCTTTCTGCATTATCACATAATATTTACTTGAGAAGAGGAAGAGGGATTACATGGAGGACGAATTCCTCATTTTCAATTGCTTCCGCCAATAAAATTGTCATTATTCAAGCCATACAGCATGGCCGCTGAAAGGGGATATCTATTTTTGTTTTTTAGTATTATATCTGATGGTTTGAAAAAGGGCAAGTGCCAGATTGTTGTTCCTCCAAATCTATCTGCACTCTTAACTGCGGTTGCTGCAATGTGATTAAACTACAAACTCTCAAGTATGTCTCATAGTGAATGTTATTTGCTTCTTTATGTTCTTTTCAATTGATCTCCTAAAGCTAGTCATCCGGCAAGAGATCTGCATTTGCTAAGCTACACATGAAGACCTAGGTACCCTTTTCCTTTCATGAAGCTAGATCTGTAGTATTTGTTTCTCTTTTTCTTTAACATGAATGCTTTTTAAGCTTAAGTATATCTGGTACATGATAGCTGACCAATGCCTAATTGGCACCATACCTTGGCCAAGGATTTTAATATTTTTGGCACTCCTGTGCCGTGAGCACTCTCACCAGATTTTCTTTTATACACAGAGAAAATTGAAACAAGTAGAGGCAAAAATACTATTCTTTGATTCACTGAAGGCTGCTACAATGACTGTTTTCTAGAAAAACAGTAAAAAAATACGTCACAAGCATACAATCAACCATTATTTCAGAGTGAAACAAGGTTGAAGATGCAATAAATGAAGAAAATTATATAAGTAAAGACCTAATTTTGACTGAAAAATTCGAGGACTGAATGGCACTTTGTCACAATAAACTTTTTCAGTCCTTTGCAACAAAGCATAGGCCTCTTATTTATAGATTTTGAGAGCCTAAACTCACAAAGTCATGTTGACTTTAGATATTTTTCCTATGAGTTGTCATCCTTATCCTCTGTGGATAAGATTTACCTTTATGCTTTATGAGTTGTCAATCTTATCCTATGAGTTTTTTGTCATCTTTATCCTCTATGGATAAGATATTTGTAATCCTTATCCTTTCCCTTTAGACTTCCTTGAAGTTAGTGAATTGCTTTATTATTTTTGTATGTGAAATATCCCCTTATAATTTTTTTCCCAGTTTTCACAATCAATTTCACCCGTTAATGTTAGATAACAAAGACAATCTAACTGGAAAGCAACCCTTCACTTTCTGATCACCCAGTTCCTAGTATGGGCAAGGTGAGAGCATACGGTACAAGGGGATCGTTAGCTGAAACTAGAAGTACAATATTGAAATGAAATGTTTGGGCGGCTAGCCAAACCCTTCTGCTTTTTAGCGGGTAGTACAAGAAAGTAAAGTGCTGAAATGAAATAGACGGTGAGGCCTGTCTTTTCCACTTTTTAGTGGAAATGAAAGGAAAGAACAAAACTGAAATGAAATAGACGACGAGACCTGTCTCTTCCACTTTTCTATGGGAATACAATTGTAAATCGCAGAAATATAAAGAGCTGATCAGTACTACTGATTCAGCATTACAATAAGAAGTAGAATCTGTAAATACAATGAGAAATGGATGGCTTATGATTACCAAAAGGTTAGGGCTATTTCCCAAGTGAGTACATGATATCCAGCATATTAAATATATCAAAATTGACTGAAAACCAGGTCTAATATAAAATAACAGCAAACTGAAAACTCAAACCAGCAAGCACAAATTTCACCTTATTGCTCGTAACTTCGTCAATACTTCTCCAAATGACTTTGAACGAAGTGCAAATGGTGCATAGTAGAGGGGCGACCAAGGACAAGCCAATAAACAACGCTAAACACCCCAAACTTAATCTGCACGCATCCCAAGGAACTCATGAAGAAATGACCACCTCCATGACTAGGGCGACCAGCTCTAGAAAAATAAAGACTCGACCAAAAATTCTGAAACTTGCTGAAAGGGGGCACCCAAAGTAGGCACAAACATGGGAAGAATACCTAGAACCAAGCAAAAATCGCCCGTGAACTACAACTCAAAACGTGCTTCAACTAGCACCAAAACAACAATGTCGAAAAATGATATAACTCTCCAAAAATCAGAAAACATCAAAGAACTTCATCTTCACTAAGCTCAATCTGCTCTTCAGAGTAAAGAACAGTCTCACAATCAGCTAGGTATTGTCTTGCAAGTACGAAACTGAGAAGGGGCTAGGAGGTATGTGTTCCTCGAAGCAAGGGCCTGAAGAAATTCCAGCAGCACTTCGTTATATTAGCAAACAGTGATTTCAAACAATGTGAGCAAAAAATGATGCCATACTTATTAGTTGATAGGATAGGAGTGATGAACACACGATTATACTGAGAGGGGGGGCGGGGAATTAGTATAATACACTCTTTTTCTTTTTCAAACTAACAACCACAATAATATCAATTACACAAGATCATTCACATAAGACTAACAATTACGCAACACAAGAAGAACACACGATTTACATGGAAAACATTACGAGAGAAAACTATGCCAAAGTATTGCTTATATGAAACTTCTCATAATCTTTGTAGGCACCAATCTACAAGAGACACCAATTCCCGCTTATACAATTTGTGAGCACCAAACCACTGGAGACACCAATCCCCACTTATACAATTTGTGAGCACCAACCCACTGGAGACACCAATCCCCACTGCTAAGCACCAATAGGGAGGCGGGGGGAATTAGTATAATACACTCTTTTTCTTTTTCAAACTAACAACCACAATAATATCAATTGCACAAGATCATTCACATAAGATCTAACAATTATGCAACACAAGAAGAACACACGATTTACATGGAAAACATTACGAGAGAAAACTACGCCAAAGTATTGCTTATATGAAACTTCTAATCTTTGTAGTAACCAATCTACAAGAGACACCAATTGCCACTTATACAATTTGTGAGCACCAGCCCACTGGAGACACCAATCCCCGCTTATATAATTTGTGAGCACCAACCCACTGGAGACACCAATCCCCACTGCTAAGCACCAACTTAGTGAGAGACAGCAATCTCTTCTTTAAGAAGCACCAACTTCCACAACAAAGTTCTACCTTTTGAATGTTGCTTCTCTAATGGATGATGGACATCTGATTTCTTTTCACAATCTCTTCTTGTAAATGATATATTCTTCACAAATTTGATGCACTTGATTTCATATACTTTCCTCTTTTAAATCTGCAAATATTCTTTTTTATAAATCTTCTGTAAGCTCCTCTTTTAAATCTTGTATATACTCTTCTTTACAAATCTGCCATAAACTAATCTTTATATACGTCTCTTTATAAATCTGCTGTGTATTCTTCTTTTATATCCTCATATGCAGATTTGCTTGTGTAAGACTGATTTATCTTTTTCTCCACTCACATTCTATAATTCCATACACTTCTTCTTTGATAAATCTGCTGATGTATATTTGATATATCTTTATCTCCACTCACCTTAATCTTTGCTATTCCTCTTCTTGTTCTTCACATATGTCAGATTTTTTTACTTTATTTATCTTCACATTCTTCATTTTGTTTATATCCTTATGTCTCAATGAAGAGAGACATCCTTTGACAAATAGACACGACTTTTTGTTTAAACATTCCTTTATGTTGATCGCCACTTTTTAAACACTTTTTTTTTTTGTTCAAATGCTATCATATATCCTTTTATCTTAATCGCTGCTTTATATATTTTTATTTCTGCTCATTAATCATTTATGAATCACTGCTTTTTGTTTAGTTAATCGCTGCATTTAATTTCTTTTAGTTTGCTGCCTTTTTATTCTCCTATATTAATTTGGGCAATCAAAGTGATTTAAATATATATGAACGCCTTTGAACATATAATAACATGGTTGGCCAATATTAACATTAAATGGTCTTTGTCTTGTGCACCAAGGATGCTGGTTGGCCCAAATAGGATATAAAGTAGTTTAATTTATTTTGACTTTCTTATAAGGAACGAATATAACAAGGGAGTCAGCCAGCATAAAAAATATTTCATTTATCTTTAATAAACACTAAACTTTACCTTGAGTGCTTCCATACATAGATCAAGTCGGCCAATATAGATAAAATGAATGTTTCACAAAGTCGGCCAGAGATTATAGTTAAAGATATCTCTTTTCGTGAACTAAATTCAGTGCTTCCATAGAAGAAGTCAGCCATCTTTAGGTGATCTTAATGAAGCGATTTATGGCCTTTGGCCTATAATTCTTTCCCTCAAAATCTTTCCTTTGACATCAATTCTTTCTTGACATCGATGACAACAATTGCAACAAGGAGATGGAGAATCACATGATGTATCTACAAGTAGACATGAAGATGGGAAAATTTTCGAAGTTATTAGAAGGGCTGAAGGACTCTCTTGTGAAGAAGAAAATGACTTACTTCATGAGACATGCATGAAATAGTACTAGAATGACTTCATAGAAGTACATGCAGCTACAAATGATGGGATCGAGCTTGAAGGAAATTTGAGAACAACAACCTTGGTTACAAATTCAAATCAATCCAATGAAGATTATGAGATCTATGGTTCCCATGACGACACCATTGGAAGGTATGCAAATGATAAGAATTTTGAAGTCACTAATTGTTGGCGTAACAACTAGCACCTCTGGAGTAAGAGTTGGTACGGACAGCTATGCACACTACGCAACGAGTGCTCTTCAAATTAGGAGGGGAAGCTCCCTCGTTGTGCTTGACAAAAATGCTTCGAAAAGGAAAGTAAACTAAACTATATCCTGTCTTTTTGTTTCAGCTGTAGAGGTACAAGGCTTTCTCAAAAACTGTATACGTTGCAGCTGAGTATTTTCTGGTTTCGCAGATTACTAACTACAACTAGGCTTAATTACTTAAAATCTATCCAGTTTCCTCAAGAAAACAGAGCATGAGGAAATGGAGCAAGGATGACTATCTGACGATAAACAAGTATAGATTCTCAACTTGAAGGCAAGGTGGCACATCTATTAGCTCAATCTAAACAAGTTTATTGGAAACAACAATATACGATAAACTGAATACTGATTCTCAACTTGAAGGCAAGGTGGCACAACTATCACTCAATCAATAAGTTTATTATTCACACACATCACACGATAACCAAGTACAAATTCTCAACTTGAAGGCAAGGTGGCACAACTATCACTCAATTTGGACAAGTTTATTGAACACAAAACAGATTTGATCTAACTAAAAGAATTCACCATTATAATTGCATGAAACCCTATGTGGCATAACAATTCATCATAATAGTAAAAACACATGAACAGATACAAAACGGGCAATATTGAAGGCAAGGTAGGCACAACATATATTTCTCTCTCGTGCAAAAGTTATGTACAAATGAGAAAAAACTCTTATTTATAGACATCAAAAGGTGTAGGGAACCCTAAAATCACCTTGAGTCAACTACAGTCTTGCAATGCATGCAAGATTTATTGCTAAGCCCTAATAAAGCAAACTATACAGTTAACTAGAAAACTACCATCAGTTAACCGAAACATCTAATCTAAAAATGGACAATTGTGCAAGCATGCATGTCCTTATTGAAAGCATGTTAACTGGAAGACTACCATCAGTTAATGGAAAACCCTAAATGAAACTCCAAGTGAATAAAGCTGATCTCAGAATAGATATGCATGAGATGAGACAACAAGTTAACTTGAGAAGGTAACGCCAAGTTTAACTCCTGTGTTTAATGTCTATTCTGAGAGGTGGGAACTGAAGTCTACTGTCCGTGATCTCGAACAATCAATCCCTCAACGAGGTTGTTGACTGCATCAGCATCTAAAGGTCATCACAATTCACTGCTGGTCAGCAACTTGAGCAATCTTGGCAATCTTCGCACACTCAAACTAGCATTTCACTGACTTATAACTTTGGCGGCTTCGTAATTGAAGTGATGGCCACTATCTCTTCTGCAGCTTGATACTTCTAACGCTTTTGCATGACAAAACTACGAGATTTGACTGCGCACACTCTGGTTGTGAGAAATGCAAACGAACTTGTTACACATGCAAAATTCTAACAATATCAACCCTCTAAACCGGCTTTGGAAGACAATCGGCCATACGAGGCATGCAACCATATGGATTTGAGTGACTACGCCTGTCAACCTTCTGAATGCACTTGATACAAATCGGTCTCAGCTTTTTTGACGAAATCATGAATTAAGACTGATTTGGTCTTAAATTTAGTCTATGTGAACTGCACTCTGAAAAACTCGCCTATTGACTGTGAACACGGTTATATTCTGACAACTTTTCTGGAAAGCTAAAAATAGCCTGCGGAGGCTAAAAATAGCCTTTTGAAGAATTATTTTCGGCGAAAAATGTAATGAACCGAACCAATTCTGACCCAAATTTTTTCAAACTTCAAAGATGATCACAACAGCACCAAAGTACCCGTTAGGGTTAGCTCAAATCAAACCAGCAACTGAAGGAAAGAGCCTCAACGCCAAGAATGTGCTTTCCGACCCAAGCTGGGTAAGAAGCTACCATATGGCGGAGTATCACTAGTAAAGAATGCAGTACTGGAAAGTAACTCAACGCCAAGCATGTGCACTCCTAACCCGAGGTGGGAAAGGCGCTACCATATGGCGGAGATTCTATTAACAAAGATGCTATGCAAGTAAAATAATCTCAACGCCAAGCATGTGCATTCCTAACCCAAAGTGGGAAAGGCGCTATCATATGGCGGAGAAACAGAAAGCAAATACAATGTAGACTGAGCAAGGGCCAGTCGCATCCACAACCGTGGGAATGAAAGTGATTAAACTGAAAGTAAACTAGGCGGCAAAGCCATCCTCTTCCACTAAAGTGGGGATACAAAATGTAAAGTGCAGAAAGTAAAAGAGCTGATTAGTACTACTAATTCAGCGTTACAATATTATGAACAATCTGCAAATACAATGAGATATAGATAACCAATGATCTCCAAAATGTTAGGAAATGAACTCCAAACAAGCACAAGCTATCCAACATATGAAATATAGCAAAAAGGGACTAAAATATCAGGTCTGATATAAAATTGCAGCAATCAGAAAATTCATACCAGCAAGCCCTAGAATCACCAAAATGCTCATAACTTCGTCAAAACACCTCCGAATGATGTGGAACTGAATGCAAATGAGAGCTAGGAGTTGAGCGACCAAGACCAAGCCAAGAAACTCCTCCAAATAGTAGTGATTTATTTATGCACGCTTTCCAATGCAACCTCAAAGAAGGTACGACCTCCAGAAATGTTCTACTAGCAAGATAAAATCCGAGACACCTCTAAAAAATCTGAAAACTTGCAAGGAGGGGCGCCCAAGGTAGACTAAAGCATAGGGCCAATACCCAGAACCACCAAAAAATCGTGCATCAACTTACGAGCAGATTTCTATTTCAGCAAAACCCTAACCAGCAAATGCAAAACTGACAAATCTCTAGAATCTTCAACCTTGATGCTCTGTCTGCTAGTCTAGATGAGAAGCAGTCTCTGGAAACTCAGCTAGGTGCTATCTTTCAAGTACGAAACCAAGAGAAAGAATAGGAGGTATGCATTCCTCGAAGTAAGCTCTGAAAGCATTTCAGCAACATAACAATATAATAAGCAACAATAGATAATCCAATTGAAGGCCAAGTCTCTTATTTATAACTTTTTTGTCTCCAAATTCAAATATTCTTTTCCCTCCAATTAGGGTGCCTAAATGAAATTCACTTTTCACCTTTTCTCCAAATTTCATTTGCATTTCATTTCCAACCCATATGTGGAAATATAATTTAATAAAATGCAAATATTTCACTAAAAGATTTAAGTGAAACATTTAATTAAACTCAAATGTCTCCAAGCTAGGCATCCCCTTTTGCCTTAGCACATATTCACTTAAATATTAATTCATCAAATAAGGCCTCCAAAATGTTTAATTAATAAACATTATAAAAATCACTTGTCTCTCCAAATCGTCCTCCATGCCTTAGCCAAATATTTTTCATTTAAAACATTATTTTTTCATCAAATATCAAACTTGCCAAAATAATCACCTCAAATGCTGGAGACCACTGCTCAAGCTGACCTGCTAGAAATAGCCATTGCACTGAACTGCTGAACTGCTGCTAAAAATAGCATTGCTAGAAATAGTACTTACTAAAAATAGCATACTGCTAAAAATAGTAAGTTGTTCCAAACTCATTTTCTCCACATTTTGAGTAGCCGTCGCAACTTACTAAAAATAGTAAGTCCGGAAAAGTCATCTGATTCAGTTGCATGTCACACCATCGCGAAGCTCTCTGAAAACCCAGAAGGAATCCATAAGCCAAATTGGAAAACTCCAACATGCAAGCCTCCAAAAAGCAGCCGAGAACGCAAGTCAATATCTTGTCATGCATGTTACCTCATTGTGAAGCTCTCCAAAAACCTAGAAAGCTTCACCAGACATGCGTTAGAAACTCTCGCATGCAAGACCTCAAAACCTCCTCTGAAAGTGGAAACCCTAATTTTCATTTCAGCTTTAGCCTACGAGTTTCGGAAATAGGCTAAATCCAAACGAAGAGTGTAGGGCTAAATTGGGGACATTACAAAAAATCTGAGATATGGGTTTTGTCCAGAAAAAGATTCTAAGACAACCCAGAACGTCAGAAATGCGAAAATTTGACTTCTACTCGACCATGCAAAGAGTTTTCAGTTGAGAAAATTAGAAACTCGAGAACGAATGTTCTGAAGTTAAAAATTCTTGAAAAATCAAACACGATTTTAATTCGAGGAAGTTATATAGGAATGATCCAGATGTTTAGACTTGTCAAATTTGCCAATTTCAGGAACATGCGAATTGGATTTTGAGAGAAATTTGAGAATCAAGGAAGAGAAAGACGTTTTTTATATGCTCTTTCTTCTGTGAGAAACGCCCCTGTTCTTCAAATTTGTTGATGAATGTGAACTTTAACCTGCAAAAAGAAGTGTGATGAAATCGCCCTTGATTGCTGATGATGAATTTGCCTTTTCCTGTAAAATTCGTCTCTGCTCTTGAAGAAATACGAATTTTCTTGAAGTTGAATGATTGTTAAATGAAGGTGCCATGCTTAAATAAAGAAAATTCGCACCATATTGTTAACTGCAAAATTTAAAACCTTAACCAAAATAGAAGGCTTCTGATTGGACCCCTTCCAGTTACACTGACATTGACTTGAAGTCCCGAAATTTATAATAATAAAATATTTATCATGCAATTTGCAAAAGGCGCCAACTTTAGAAAATCGCCATGTATGCTTAAATATGCAAAAAATATATATTAAATTTTATTTCAAATTAGTTGACAAACCGTATGAAGCTTTAGGATTCACCAATGAACTTCATTGATTTCAAAAAGTCTTCATTTGACCTCATAGGCGTCCAAAGATATTGCATTTTTTATTAACTTCCTACTTTGTAGCTAACTACAAAGTAACAACTGGCCATCTTCAACACTAATTTTTGGGTGATCGGATGAGGCTGAGACTGAGCAAGTGAATTCATCGCGAAACTTGCAGAGCAAGGAAGAAATGTTTGCTGGGAGTCATCATTGCAAAATCCATCATTTAACACCTCAAAGAATTAGGCGCCCTTGATTAAATTGATTTTCAGGTACTAGACAACCATTTCTCCAAACTGCTATCTGACGCTTCAAACGGCTGCTGACGACGAACGGTGAACCCTGCCGATAGGCAAACAAGCTCACTGCATGACTAGGAGTATTCCGCATCCAACGAATATACGCAAGACATCTGAAAAGTGCATTAAGGGCCTCAAAAGTAAAAGCGCCCTTGGCCTGAGAAGGTACGAACACCATTTTGAGAAAACTGCAACTCTCAACCAGATGCTCTACTTTGACCTCTGATATCTGGAGTTGGGATGGTTTGATTCGAACACTGTTTGTCTCAATGCGTAGCCAGAAGGACATACGAGAGACATCTCTAGAGGCGACGAATCAAGAAAACTGCTTCTAAGACCTCAAATAGAAAGGCGCCTTTCCCAAGATGGAATAGACGACCAGACTTAGCCATTTTCTGAGTTGTCTTCGTTTTCAGTATTTCGCCAAAGACCTCACACGTATGAGCGTTTGCCAAATCCCAGAGGCTGATGGCTGGGCTCGTTGAATAGTTGGAGTAATTACGCTCAAGTCTCGTGAAGACTTCGAGCGTCAATAACCTCATCTGACAGACCTAAAGGCTAGTCATCTCTGGCCTAAATTACGTGCCTGGTAGAATCTCTGCCATGATCTCTTAGAATGTCGGATTAACAGGCAACTTGGTGCATCGCGAAGGCGAACTAGAGTAGCACAGATGACAGGAAGACCTCGTCTACAAATTCTGCCATCTCAAGAGTCAATTTGAAGGGCACCCCTGAGCTACAGGGGCGCATTTCACCATTTGAAGAAGCTCTGTAATGTAAAGTCTCCTCATAAGCTCATCTTCTGACATCGATTGCCGGAGCTATGGGACTCGGATCACTGCATTTGATAGTTTTCCGAACAGGCAGACTAGTCGTGAAGAGATTGACTGCATCAACCATCAGGAATACCAAGATCTAAACCTCCTTTAAAGAATGCGCCCTTGAGCTACAAGGGCGCAAAAGGTGGAAAGTGACAAGCTTCTGCAGACTGCAACTTTGGAATCTTCAACTTCTGTCGCCAGTAATCGGAGTTACGAGTCTCGGAAAGCCTCGCTGGATAGCTCATCGGATAGGCAGACCAATTCTGAAGAGATTAATTGTATGCTTGAGCATTTATCACAAAATCTAGGCCTTCAAATAGAAGGGCGCCCCTGAGCTATAGGGGCACAATTCTGCTTTTCCTTGAGAAATCTTCTAAAATTGACAAGTGAAATCATCATTTTGGCCACTGAAATGACCATTAAAAAGTACAAGTGTCGTCATGAAATGCTCCTCCACCATGAAATGCTCCTCCACCATGAAATGCTTTGCTCTAAGCCTCTGACTTAGGTTCTGATCAATGGATACTGCCTTTGACTGACAAAACATTAACAAAACTCCATGCTTGATATTGCCCTAAAACTGTATTTTACATCATTTTAGCAAGGTTAAGACTAATTTATGCAAAATGCCTTGATGAAGCAAAAAATTTGGTTTGGGTAGAACACTAATGATGAAATTGGGTTGGCTGAAAATTCCAAATTAGCAAGTAACTTTGAACACTCTAGATAAATTTTAATGAAGCTTATTCAGAAATTGAAGAATTTAGCAAGGTTAGCAATGGAGAGGAAGCTGATTTTCAAATTCATGCCAACGAAGACAAATCAGAAAATTTGAGGTTTGTTGAGCAAAGTTTCTTTGCTGATTTTGGTCAAGGGCCTAAAGAGCTGCAAGTTTTGAAGGATAAATTAATGGTTCCAAAAGAGAAGATTGTGAAAGCTTTATCAAGATTTGATAGGACACATAGTTTAATTGAAGAACTCTATTGGAACGCTCAGATTGAAGAGAGACAAAATGGAGTCACCCTTTCTAATCTGCAAACTATCAAAGAAGCAGTAGAATCAATGAAGATAGATTATTTACATTTTCTCTTAGATAGGGATCATGCCATCAAATTTGTAGAAGAGACTTTGGACACATACCAAGAGAAGGAGAATGAGGCTTATAGGCTTTGCTTGACCTTAGCCTAGCTCACTACTCTCTCTACCAAGCTGAAAATCAATCAACTATTGCAGCCATGAACAAGGGGCAAGTAGCAGATGCAAGATTCATGGAGACCAAGGAATTGGTTGAAGGAATTGATGAGCTCCAAAAGGATTTTCATTTGGAGCCAAGTTGTTCACCGATTTATGAAGAAGAATTCAGCAAGGAAGAATTATTGCATAATGATTGTAGCATACCACTTGTTGAAGAATTGGGTACATATCACAAGGAAGTGCCAAGCCTTGTGGTTGGTAACCCTCCAGAAAGACCACCTAATAAGGAACGTGTAAATTGGGTGGAAGATGAGGATTTCAATTGGAATGTGATGATTCATGGAGGCAACAACATTCCTAACTTTGAAAGGTTTTCCAAAATAGATTTTGAGCTTGTTGGAATTTTCATAACAGCAGCAGACAAAACAAGTTCAAAACTTATCTTAAATGAAGATTTGGTAAGACAAGGGTCTAAACATGATTCCTTCTCACTAGACAATCCGCCTCTTGGATTGGATGCTGATTTGACTTATGGTAGTTTCAAAACTCCTAGTGCTTTGAAGGTTTATTGGATTGATAGCACTTGGATTCATTGCATGAGAGGGATTCATTTTGAAAAAGATGCTTTTGAAAGCATTAGAAAATCTTCTGACAAGGCATACATGAATAGCAAAGTTGCATAACACAAGTATGCTGGAGTTATTTCTTCACTACGAATGCATGATAGAGGTCACCATTAGAGTTTGTTGAAGGCTATGGCGACCAGAGAAATGTTGCATGGCATGAAATAGTTCAAAACTTCAGCTTTGACTCTGCTGTTTGGTTGCATATCAACCACCATATGACTCCAATTGCATACTTACAAGTGGATTGAAGGGAAATTTCAGTTAAGGAGTCGAGAAAATTTCAGTTGGAGGTTGTTTGGGAATTTTTTCTAGCTTCTTCCAGGTTGATTTTGAGCAATGCAATGTTCACCATTCATGATTATTCAGGGAGATTTCAAAATTGCAGTTGTTGCTCCACTACTAGGTTGCTGATTTGATAAAATCAGATCATTATTTATTATTTTCAGATTTGAACAGCAGTAAGATGGATAATTTTGAAGGTGCCGAACACTTGGGAAATGTTGATAAGTCTTTCCAGCTGAAGCAAATGGACATTTCAGCCAACACAATCTTGTTTTTGGGGAGTAATCAGGTGAGTTTGGACTGTCATAAATTGTTTCCAACTTACACACATGTTGTTTCAAATCTTCTTTTGGAAGGAGAACCCTTCAACTTCATTAATGAAGGGTATGTTGCAAAGGATTGGATAAAAAATTGTAATAGAATATATTTAGAGCTTATTTAGAACAATAGTCTTCCATTTGTTTTCAATCGTTATTCAAAGACACTTGTTTTGGAATCAGTTAATATTTTAACGGATTTCCTAGATTATATTAGAGTGGTGCAGCGGAAACGTGGAAGGCAAATGCATGTGATGGCGAGTTTGCTAATTTCATGTAGAGTATTGTCATACTTCTGTCTTGTTGTACCCAAACCAAATTTTTTGCTTCATTAAGGCATTTTGCTTAAAATAGTCTAAACCTTGTAAAAGTGTCGTCAGAAGTCAATTTTTGGGCAAATCAAGTATGGGCTTTTAGTCAGTTTGATGTATGGAAGATACTGGTAAAATTTGAAAAATTTGAAAATTAGGGTGTTTGGACCCTTATTTTTAGGTCAAAAACCCTAAAAATTTAAACTTGTCAGAATTGATTGAAAATTGTTTTGATTGGCTTATTTCACTTCACGATCACAGTGGTGAAGTCGAAATCAAGAAAAAGTGAATCTAAGTTTGGTGGGAAGTTTTCACTTTTTCAAGAGAAAAGTTAGGACCTCCGAGGTCGTCAATGGCAGATGGCCAGGTACTAGGTGTTGAAAGCTAAGCTTAAAATGCTCCAACGAAGATTCTATGGCAAGATATGTCCAAAATGTTGCTTCGTCATGAAGGGGATTTTTTGTCGAGGTGAAAATCATCGAAATTTTTCTAACTTTGAAGACAAAAGAGCCCTTGGAGGTCAGTGGCGCCCTAGATTTCAGAGGCCTAGATTACCTTTTCGGGATTTGTCACTTCTAAGAAGACTTCTCCGAAATACTGTCAGCTTCGCAATGAGCTTACCAGCCAGTTCGAAAGATTTGTCTAGCACCTGAAATTGGAGATTGGATGAAGAATGAGGGAGATGAAAATTTGACTAACACTGGAGCAAAAAAAGCCCCTGGAGGCTAGGGGCACTCATCTTTTTGAGGTACTAGATGAAGGTTTCTGACCATATGATACCCAGAATGTTTGTCTTAGACTTGATCAGGCTTTACAACGAATCCGTCAGCGGGTTAATCTAAGTTGGTGAATTGCCGGAATCAGGAGTCAAACATAAGGTTTTAATCATGGTCAAAATGTCAGAAAACAACAAAAGCGCCCTTGGAGGCCAGGGGCGCCCAAGGTTTTGAAGCCTCAAATGCAGTTGTTCGGGTTATCTCAGATACTCATCCTGTCCGTGATGCTTTTAGCTTTCCGTTGCATACCTTAGTTGGGTCAGAAGACTTCTTAACATCCTGCAATCGAGGATTAAGTAGAGATTTAGCCAGTTGAAAAAAATGGCTGTCTGAAAAGAAAAGCGCCCCTGGAGGCCAGGGGCGCCCAAGTTTTTCACCTAGCAGATGATTTTTTTTATGAAAAGTGCTCTCCAAAAGATCATGTTCATAATTGAGCCAGCTCCGTAGTGAGCCTATTAGCCAACTTTGAAGTTTTGTTTGTTGCCAGAGAATGCGAAATGAAGTAAGGTCAAAATCACCTTCAAAATGATGAAAATACATGAAAATTGGCCAAGTCTAAGGTTAAAAGCGCCCCTGGAGGTCAAGGACGCCTTGAATTTTGAAGCCTCAGAAGTCAAAATTAGGGTTTGCAACTTCAAGGAGTTTCTTGTCAATTTTGATCTTGCTCTTCAATGAAACTGTCAGCCAGTCTTCTGGATACATTAGTCAATCAGAACCAGTGATCGAACATAGCCTCCGATGATGTTTGCAAATGAAAATTTCAAGAAAATTTCTAAGTCTAGAGTAAAGGCGTCTGAAGTCAAAGTTTGACTTTTTGAACTCAAGTGCATGGGCCACCCCAAAATGGAGGAGTTAGTTAACTGAATTTAAATAATATTAAAACTTCAGTTGCACTTCTCAAGTCGACTTCAACAGGACTTGATTTTTGCTTGCAAATGGTGAATTTATTTTTGCATGGAGGTGGTGCCCAATTTGGGGCTTATTTTTTCATTCAGTTAATTGAGTTTGAGGTCCAATCAGAAGGTGGTGCCTAAATTTAGGAAATTGCATGCATTTGTAACGCCTTAATTCATGAAATTAATTCATTAAGGCATTTGGGCATCCATTATTCTCATCACAAGTTGAAGGAAAACACGTATTTTCTCGTGCAAGCAAGATTTGAAGGCGCTACAAGTGACATTTTTCAGTGTTCTTTGCAGTGCTAGGTCCAAATTTTTCAGAGGAATTATTTTCTAGACTTCATCGTTCGAGTGCATGCATTTCAACTTCATCAAACAAAATTCAAGGCTAGGCGTCATTTTTAGAGGTAGAATATAACTTCTATTTTTTATCTCTAAAATTCTTCTATCCTTGTCTTAGGTTTTCTCTCACATGTCAAAGTAAACGACATCTTTTTCAGAATTTAATCATCTGGGTTCACTTATTTCAGTGTCGGCAGCAAAACCCATGTTAATGAATTTTTTGAGAAAATTGCCCCATTGCTTCCACTTTTGAAGCATTGTGCTTTTTTTCGAAGATTCTTTTGCATGTGGGCCTAAAACTCATTTTTCTGAAAAATGAAGAATCTGGGTGTGTTCAGCTCATTGGCGCTTACAAAACCCATATGCTAGTTTTTTTTGGGAAAAATTGCCCTCGCAACCCCCCTGCCCCTGCTACTTCTGTTTCAAAAAGTCTTCACATGCCAAGGCAAAAGGCATTTTTTGGAATTTCTGATGTTGTTGGTTTGCTTAGAAATATTTTCTCTACAAAACCCACGTCTCAAAATTTTTCGTAAAAAATGCCCCTCGATAGGGTATTTTTAGCCTCGCCAGAAGCCATTTTTAGCCTCATCGGAAAAGTTGTCAGAACATAGCCGTGTTTACAGTCAATAAGTTAGTTTTTTAGAATGCAGTTCACTCAGACTGAATTCAAAACCAAATTGGTCTTAATTCACGATTTTATAAGAAAAATTGACACCAATTTGCATCAAGCGCATCTGGAGGGTTGATTCAAACAATTTGATAGGCATAGTCACTCAAGGTCCACATGGATTCATACCTCGTATAGCTGATAGCCTTCCAAGGCCAATTTAGAGGTTTGAATACAGTTGGAATTCTGCGTGTGCAACGAGTTCGTGTGCAATGAGCTCGTTTGCATTTCTCACAACTAGAGTGTTCGCAGTCAAACTGTGCGATTTCATCATGCAACACTCTTCCATTGAGAAGAATCAAGAAGAGCGTCAGGAGCGTAAAGCTGTAGAAGAATAGAGGCCATCACTCCAGTTATGGATCCGCCAAAGTTACCAGCCAATAAATTGTCAGTTCAAGTGTACAGATATTTCCAGGATTGCTCAAGTTGTTGACAAGCAGTGAATTGACAGTTGATACATGTGACAACCTCCAAATGATGAGGCAGTTAACAACCTCGTGGAGGGGAATTGCTCGAGATCATAGCCAGTGGACAAGACGTCCCACCTCTTCAAGATAGACATTTGACACAGTAGTTAACTTGATGCCTTTTTCCAAGTTAACTCGCTGTCCCACCTTTGTGCACGTCTATTTTGGAGTCACCTATGTGGAGCTTTCAGTTAGGATCCAGTTAACTGATGTTAGTTATCAGTTGAATTTCATTTCAATAAGGAGTTGCATGTTGCAAATGTCCATTTAGGTTAGTTTAGTTTAGTTAACTGATTGGTTACATACAATTAGGTTTAAAGAATAAACTCTTGCATGCTTGCAAGACTGATTGTAAACTCAAGGAGATTTTAGGGTTCCCTACTCCTTGAAGTTCTATAAATAAGAGCACCCTTGCTCATTTGTAATTAACTTTTGCGCGTGATAGCATACATGCTGAGCCCACTTTGCTTGTAGTATTGCTATTTAGTATCTGTTCAAGAACTTTTGCTGCAATAATAAGTTGTTGAGCCGCCTTGCCGTGCAATATTGTTATTCTGTACTTGTTCACTTTGTTTAATATAAAGTTGGTTGATTGTTTGTTTGTGTGATAGGTCCTTCATAAAATTTGCTGTCCTAGGTTATATTTCTTTCTAATAAGCTTGTTTCATATCTACACCTCAGATAGGAGTCTCTCCTCCTTGGGAATTTAGAAATAAAGTTTATCGTGTGATGTTATTAATAATCTTTGTTTTATATCTACACCTCGGATAGGAGTCCCTCCTCCTTGGGAATTTAGAGATAGAGATTGTCGTTTAATTGTTGTTTCCAGTAAGTTACTTTCAGCCTACACTTCGGATAGGTGTCTTGCCTCCTGTTGTGACCTTTTCACACATCACCCCATTCAAAATGGGGACCCCCTAATTTTTGCTCCGTTCCTCGCCTTTTGGCTTTGGTTTCGTCTCTCTCTCTCTTTCTGTCTCTTTTTGCTGTCTGCCTTTCTGGGGATGTGCCCGTGTTTGAGCTTAAACTTGAAGTTTTGGCTAAGTTTGAGAATTAGGGTTTTGAATCTTCCGGCCAGTTTTAAGTCAAATTGAGTGAGCGAATTGAAATTTGAGCTTGGCACTGCATTCAGTAAGCTTCCAGCAGGCTCCCAACAAAATTTCATTGAGTTCTGACAACTTACTATTGTTAGTAAGTACCTGATTTGGGACATTTTCTCAACATTTTTGAAATTCTAATCGTTTCATTGCATCTAGGACACTTTAAATTGCTTGTCTGCAAAATTTGAGCCAGATCTGACAACTTTCTATTTTAGCAAGTATCACCTTCAGAAGCAGATTTTAGGGTTTGCATATGAAGTTTTTCAGTGCATGTCTGGAGAATATTTATGGGTTTTTCGAGACCTACGCGGTGATATAACATGCAAGATGAGATGATAACTTTCAACAGTCTTGACTTCGGAGACTAATTTTAGGGTTTGCATGTTGGAATCTTCAACGCATGTCTGGATATTCTTTGTGGGTTTTTCGAAAGCTTCGCAGTGATGTAACATGCAAATCAGGGCAAGACCTTTTTCAAGAGCTGTCTTTAGAGGCTATTTTTAGGGTTTGCATGCAGGATTTTTCAGTGCATGTCGGCATATTCATCATGGGTTTTTCAAGAGCTACGTAGCAAGGTAACATGTAGGCAAAGTTGGTCATTTTTTAGGAACTTACTATTTTTAGCCAGTGCCCGCATGCAGTCCAGTTTGCTGGGTTTTTTTGGGTTTTGTGAGATCTCTCGGGCAGTGTGACATGCAAACGCATTCGGCAGTCAGAAGATCACTTTTTCAGACACTTACTATTTTTAGCAGGACCACTCCGGCAGCTGCCCAACACTTCATCGTCACAAACGGACCAACATGCAACAAAAACAGGGTCAAACAGAGATCGTTTGAGCAAAATGCAAGTCAAATTAGGGTTTCTAGCTTCGGGACCTAAAATGAGGGGTCAAACGCCAAAATCTTTGAAAACCGGTGTATCCCACAGCAATCAGTATCTTTCAAGGATTCCACTGGTGAACTTTGAAGGCAATCCGAGCACTTACTATTTATAGTAAGGCACTCCAGAAACAGGCTATAAATAGCAAGTCAACAACAGGCACCAGTGTGAACAGGCAAGTCAACCCATGAGGATCACTTCAGTCAGATTTCAAGTTGAACGGAGTTGCAGAAGTCCTGAAATCAAGCAATTACTATAAATAGTAAATCACCTCCGGAAACATGCTATAAATAGCAAGTTAGCACGAGATGGCAATGTGAACAGATCAATTGGATCATGAGGATCCTGTGGCGTGAATTCCAAATCAATCCAAGCTTCAGAAGGGTAAAAACCAGAAACTTACTAAATATAGCAAACCAGGGCAAGCCAGCTAAAAAAATGTCTTAGTCTGAGATATTCCTGCTCACCCCTTGAAATGCGCCCTCAAGAGGATGGAGCTTGGAAAATTTTCAAGTGTTAGTAATTCCTTCACCCCATGTGAAATGCGCCCAAGATGAGATTGGCAGAAGGATGGAAAAATTTTCAAGTCTTGATGATATTCTTGCTCAACCCTCCAAATGCGCCCTCAAGAAGAAGCTGGCTTGGAAGAAAAGTTTCTAAGCGGCATGAATTCCTCCCCACCTAGCTAAATGCGCCCTAGTTCAAGTGGCATCAAGGAAAAGTTGTTAAGTGTTAGAAAGTTCCTGCAGGACCCCCTAAATGCGCCCTCATCAAGTCAACGTTGAAAAAGTTGTTAAGTGTTGTAAATTCCTCCTTGACCCTCCAAATGCGCCCATCTCCAAAAGGCATGAAGGAAAAATGTGCTAAGGTGTTGAGATATTCCTGCTTGACATGTCAAATACGCCCATATTCAAGGTGGCTTTAGGAAATGTATTGAGTGGCGTTGGAAATTCCCCCTTGGTACTTGAAATCCGCCCAACTTGCTGGATGGATAAGAAAGTTTCTAAGTGTAAATTCCTCCTCTATACCCCAAATGCGCCCATGTTCAAGGTGGCTCTAGGAAAGGTTGCTGAGTATTGTTAATTCCTCCACCCCAAGCAAAATGTACCCAAAGTGAAGAGAGATAGTGGTGAGAAACAAAATGCTAAGTGTTAGGAATTCCTCCTCACACCCTCAAATGCGCCCATGACTGGATAAAGATGGATGAGAGAAAAATTATCTAAGGTGTTCAAAATTCCTCCTAGACCTCTCATATGCGCCCATGTTGGTGATGATATTTAAATTTTTTTCTAAGGCACAAAATTCCACCTCTAGAGAAATACACCTAAGCTTGAGAGAGGATGATAAAATTTACTAAGGCATGGATAAATTGGCAGGAAGGAGTCAGAATGCGCCAGCTTCATGAAGTTGGATAAAAAATTTCCAAGGCAAGGCAGGAGAAAAAAAAAAAACGCCTAGAGATGAAGAATAAAGATAAATTTTGGTGGCAAAATATTTTCCTAAGGTATAAAATTGCAAAAAAATTAAAAGTACCCCTTCGTCTATAGACCCATGAATTTGATGCTTTCTGAGGGGAATTTTCTTCTGGGTACTGGATATCTTCGACAAGGGGTTGATTTCAAAATCTTCCACACCTCGCCAAGGACTTTAAGATAAAGATTTTTGATGGGCGCCTGAATAATGAAATTTCCTAAGGAGAATTAAAATTTTTCCTAAGGCAAAAAAATAAATATTTTTAAAAATAAAATTGCCTTGACTGGTAAAATTGAAGTTGATTGCCTAGATGATTTTGATCAAATTCTTCATGGAAATAATCTTTCCTGAGCCAGAGATGGATTGAAAATCAAAGTGTCAATGCCTCAATTCGTGAAACAAATTTCTTAAGGGGGTGCAGTTGAAGTTAATATTTTCGAAAGATGATTTTGAAATAATAAAGTGAGGTACGCCTAGACCAATGGAGATTTTTGAAATTCTAGAAGGTCAAAATATTCTAGATGCCAAATGCCAAGTGTTACAGCTGCCTGATGAGGGAAATTCGAATTCCTGCAGTGGAGTAGTGGAAATTTAATAACTCAGCTAAAATTAGCTTCTTCTAGAATTCGACTTGGCTATATGAGCTGTGAAGTTTTGTTCATTTTTCTCCATCAACTAGTAAGTTCGACTTGAGCTCTGAAGTGAAAGAAGATTGCAGTGTGAAGAAAGTTGAGTGTGGAGAAATTCGAAGTTGAGCTTTGAGGAGGGATAAATTTGAAGCTGAGAAGTTACTGAAGCAGGCTTGGGTCAAATTTTTTCTTCTAAGTGCTGAAGTTGTATTGCTGCGAGAAATTTTTCTAAGTGTTGAGAGTTCGAAGTTGCTGCAGGAGGTGTTGAGGTTTGAAGTTGAAATTTAGTGCTGAAGCTTCTCATTTTCGAAAATCTGCTGGCAGCCCCAATGTGATATTATTTTTCTAAGTTAAATTCCTAATGACTATCTTTTGTTTTTGCAGAATGGCTGAAGTAAGAGCGGCTGGCAAGGAAAATAATGCTGAATCCGGCAAGGCAAATGCGTCTAGACAAGCTATGATCAAGAAGCTGAGCAAGTCTTTCCTGTCGGAGTCGAAGTTCTCTTCGAGGTTGGGGAAGTTGGCTGACACGAACTTGGGCTCTTTCAACATGGAAGCTTTCAAAAGCCGAATGATGGGAGTTGGAGGCCATCGTCCTTCAATCACTTTGCACAATATTGTCAGAAGTGGACTCTATGTAGCTGCTTGTTTTCCTCCAGCAATTCAGTGTCCGGAGTTGATCATGGAGTGTGCTAATTGTTACAACCTAGAGCAAAGGTCTATTGTCTCACCTGATGGCATATTGTTTGCCAACTTCATGCCTGAAGCCATTGGAGAAGCATTTGGAATTCCCGCCTATGAGAAGATGATTTACAAGACGAGAGAAAGAGTTGAACGAATGTATGCTTCTACATTTGACAGATGTGCTGATATGATAAACTCTTGTTGGATGAACAAGCCCAAGCCCACTCGCACGAAGTTGCTGAAGCAGATAATCTCAGATGATCTGAAGCAGGAATATTGTGATTTGATTATGATGCTCAGCAGGGTTGGAGGATGTCCCCAGGCGTTCATCTTTGAACCTTGGATGTTTTACTTCATCAATCTCGTGCTGGAAGGCAAGGAGCATATTGACTGGGCGGTGATGATTAGTGATAATTTGCACGAGCAGCTCCAGAGTTTGAGGAGAACGAAAACATTCTATATGGGCACATACATCATCTACATGTTGGCTCGTATGACGAAGTACAAAGGAATATCATACAAGGAGCCGATTGGATGTGGCTCTCAGCAGTTCAATATTCATGAGGCTTGTCCACAGCTGCATTTGACGAGCACATCTCACTACAAGAGAGTCAATGATGCCTTCACCATGCACATAACGAGATCACTTCAGCAAAGAACTCATCACAGGATCTCCAAGGAGGCTTAGGAGTTGATAGAAAGGTACGGGTGTTGGTTCATCCAATTTCCGAAATTTACTTATATTAGGCTGCAAGGGTTCTCTTCATATCCATATAGGTTGCCCAGATACCCTACGAACAGGATATTGATATTAGAAATATCTAGGCAACTCATTGCCTATGATAAGATTCAGAAGAAAAAGAAAAAGGACTTGACTTCCCGATCATCATGGGAAATTTAGATGAAGTGTGTCCTTCACTGCAGGCAGCCAAGGAAGCTGAAATTGAACTTCAGTTTTCCCATCTTTCTTACCACACTAGCAGACAGTATTATGATCATCACAGGAATATCAGATGGATATTGTCAGAGGAGTTCAGACATAAGGCAAATATTGAGGATTTCTGGGCTAGTGCATTGGATGAAGCTGAGGTAAGAAAAAGGATGTTTTCAAGATTACCTTTGGGCATGATTAGGGAGTGTGAGATTGTTCCAGTGCCAGACCAGGTAGACGAGGATATGAATGTTCTTCATCCAGATTTTGAGACAGTGAGGGATAAACCACTCCCATTCCAGATTGGTTAGAGCTGGAGATTGTGGATTTGGATACACTCGGCATACCAGTCTTGACATTCACTAGAGGATGGGTCGAGAGGCATGTGAATAGGCTTAAGAGCAGATCAATTCCTCTTACTTACAACTTGATGGGAGATCATAGGTCGCCAACTGTTGCAAAGAAGAAACAGGTTGCTCGAGCTCCAGAGTCACGAAGAAAAGAGCCAATCTAGCCAGAGCCTCCGAGAGTTGAGGTGGCATTACCTACACCATTGGAGACACGTTCTCCAAGTGTACAAGAGGTTTCATTGTTTGCTGATTAGAGAAATATGTTGAATAAGGAACAAGAATTACAGGAGGCAAATCAACCACCTCAAAGGGAGTTTGTTGGCCAGATTCCGCCAGAGTGTCAATGCGCCTATCAGAGATAACCAGTAGGAAGAAGATGAAGAAACAGCCACAGATATACACTTCCAGCATGAGATTGAGGTGGCATTGGAGGATGACGCTGTTACAGGGCAGAAGGCCCAAGGTTCAGGAGATACTCAGCGCGTAGAAGTTGGTGAGCCTCATCAGGATGAAGTTAGAGAAGAGGTCCATGAAGAAGAAGCAAGGAATGAGCAACCACTTATTATTTCAGATTTACAGCAGGTAGTACCGGATTGACTCAGAGACAAAATGAGGAGCCCTATTGAGGAAATTGATCCAACAGTTGAGATGGAGGAATTCCTGAGTAGGATCAGTGCGCCTCCGACAAAGAAGAGAGCTAGGAAGTTTTCAAAGATTTCAACAGATGAGGATGGCTCTTGCACCCTTCACGTGGCTGTGCCAAGGGTTGAGATGGTGTTGTTCCAAAAAACTATGTGATTACCACCATGGAGTTAGGTCGCCCCACAGGAGCACAAATAATTGAGGAGTGTGATAACTCCTACCAGGCACTCAAGGACAGATTGCTTCAGATTGAGGGCAAATAAAATAAATTGAAGAGGGATCACAAGACATTGATTGGCTACGTACAACATTTGTCTTGTCCTTGTGGGAAAGAGAATCCGACGATTGAGCTTCCAGCCGAGTTTCCTAGAGAGTCTGTCAGCAGCTTGGAAGACTTGAGGAAGATGGCATAAGAGGCGGATAAGTGGGTTGCTAGTGTTTGTGCTGAGACAAAAAAGTTTATGGAGGATCTTGCTCATGCTTATCAACAGGCTTCCAACATTATGACACAGATGGATGCAGTCGATCAGGCTTGGGGCGATGCTCATATCTATTAGAATAGGGTTGTTCAGCGTCTAGAGGCTTTGATGCATACTCCCTTACAGACTTTGGTTGAGGGAGGCGTGATTCAGGAAGGTGCTAGGTACGACTTTACTGGCTGGTATTCGTCAGTGGTCATGGGCCGAGGTTTCTTTGATGCAGCACAGGCAGATTCGGCCAGAGTCAGAAAGGCCATGAGGAATATTATAGATGGAGTCCTGAACACGCTTGAGGCTATCTTTGCTAGGAGATTGACTTCAGAGGAAGTAACTACAGACAGTTTGAGGAGTGGATTGACGCCTTTCTTTTCAGAGGTGAAGACTTTTGTGCAGGATGACTTTGAGAACACTTCGACTTTCTCCAGGTTGATTCAGAATACCCAGGATGCCTTGACCGCTTGGAGGAAGTCTTGCACTCGACATGGGCAGATGGTAACAGTACTTGAGTTTCAGCTTGATCATATCCCGCCTATTTCAATTCAGGAAGATGAAGTAGTATTGGCCAGGTTCATTGACTTTGCAGCCAAGGAGAAAGAAAATGGAAATGCCCTTCTGGATGATTGATAGTGGGCATTGATTGCCTTTACTATTTTGGAGTGAGTGGGAATCCTTTGATTCATTTATTGTGCCACTCCTCTTGGTGGCGGTTTTTAGGGTGAATCTTGTTTAGCGCTGAGGTGGCACGATCTAGGCCATCTAGCCGATTGTAATTTGAGCCATCGATTGGACTGGGCCATCTATAAAAGGGGCATCCCCCCTCATTTGTATCTCATTAGATTAGCCTAGAGAGTAGACATTCTGATAGAGCATAGAGAGACAGTTTGGAGTTAGCATTAGTTTGTTAGCATAGTTGAAGAAGAAGGAAAGCTTTCTCATTGAATGCTTTGTAAAAGGTTGTTGTGAACACTCTCTCAATAAAAAGAGTTTTCATTGATGATGTTTGCATCTTTTGTTGTGAGTAGCTAGCAAGGCTTTTTCGTCCTTCTGAATCACTTAGCATTTTTCAAGTAGCGTAAAGTAGAACAATTTTCATTTTCATGCAAGTAGTAGTTAGTTGTGGATTGTGGTGTTTGATCAAGGCAGCTTCGTTTGATCCATACCACTAGCAGCTTGCTGACGACAAGTTTGCCTTGTGTGGTCGACTGGAACACTTTATAAGCTTAACTTCAGTTACGATTCACGTCTTGGCATGTGTCGTCGTGATGGTGTCTTTATGCTGAATTGTGACTTGAACACTCCTTGCTACCCCCTTGAAGATTGCATTGACTTTGTAGAGGCTGTCCAACGCGAGGCGAAGCAAAGTTTGGTTGAAGCCTACTGAAATTGATCCCACGTCCCACTTTAGAACTTAGATCTTCTAAACCCTGCATCCGTTTAAATTCAGTACATTTATGGTTAGTATAGGAAACACGTACCTCATTGCCAAATCATCCGTGTTGCATGAAAATCCCCTTCCATCATTAATCCGCTGTCAGCTGCTACATTTGAACAATTGTGTAAGTCCCCTCGTGAAAACAACATATCACAACGAACCAACTGAGTGTACTCCACTGCATTGAAGGAACCTTGGAGTTGAACGTATGATCTCTGTCGCAATCTTAGTGTACGAAATACTTTGATCAAGAGAAAATGGAGTAGCCGTTGGACACTTTATTTTGCTGATTGGTGCGGTCACAAAAATCTCATCAACACCTCCTTAGGAATCTTGAGAGCTAATTTACCGTTTGATGTTGTTTCCAATAACCTTTCTTTCAGCCTATGCCTTAGATAGGTGTCCCGCCTCCTTGGAAATCCTGACTTAAAGATTATCGTATATCAATTCCCTACTCCTAAGTCCTCATGCTCTATTTCTCTTGAGGAAATAGGATAGATTAAGTATTAAGTTAGTTGTAGTTAAGATCTGCAAAACCAGAGAAAATCCTTAGCTGCAATGTATTGGTTTTCTTAACCTTGTGCCTCTTCCAACTGAGTCAAAAAGATAGGAATTAGATTAATTTCCTTTTTCACACATATCAGCAAAAGAGGGAGCTTCCCCTCCTAATTTGAAGAGCAGTCATTATGCACTGTGCATAGCTGTCCGTTGCCAATACACACTCCAGAGGTGCGAATTGTAATGCCAACATGTCCAAAAGAGAAAAGGAGGTGTTATTTGCAGGTATGTTGCAACATGGAGCTTCAAATAGAAAACCTTACAGACCTCCTAGATTGATTTGGGATCTTGGAGTTACATGGTTTGTTCAGAGTTAAGCTGTTGGGGATGATATGCAAAACTAAATTGTAGCCCCTTGTCCAACTTCCTCCATAGGGTCCTCAGGACTCCACCCCTCATTAATTCCTTGCCCCATTGCAAAATGGGGACCCTTGTCGCTTGCTTTTTAGGGTTTTGCTTTCGCGCGCCTCATTTTGTCTGCTCTCTGATTGGGGGTTTTAAGTCTGAATTTTGAACAGTCACCCGAGTCGAGTCAGTGAATTTTAGTCTGGATCAATGTATAAACGTCACCATTGTGCTTAGAAGGCCTGGGAGACGAAGATCGACTGTCGTTTCGGTCGATTCTGACACTTCCAAATTTTTAGGGTTTCAAATTCCGCCCCCTATTTTTAGGACCTACTTTTCGGGTGACCCTTTGGGCAATTCCTCGGATCCCTATTTTTAGGTTTATTTTGGAAAGTTGCTATTTTTGGAAAATTTGTATTTTTAGAAAGTTTCTATTTTTAGAAGGGCCACGAGTTTCGAAAACGCACTCAGAAGTTCGAAACGAGCAACGAAACTCTCAGAAAATCGATTCAAAGTTTTTTGAAATTTTGGTCAAAAATCTGGAAAATCACATAAAAAGGTTCAAAAATCTGGAAAATTCGTTCAAAAATGGTGAGAAATTCTGGAAAATCACAGAGAAATCTGGTAAAGAACATCGAAAATGGTGAATGAGAGGATGAATTCGTCAAGAAATTGGTAAAAAATTCATGAAATTCGTGAGAAATCTGAACATTCATGGGAAAATCTGAACACAATCATGGAGAAAACTAAGATATACGCCTTCAGCTCACAAGTAATGGTGAAGTACAGAAGAAATGAATGGTAAACACCTTCAGCCAAGCAATCAATGGCATAAAAATCTGATCAATGGCATAAAAATCTGAGCAATGGCAACAGATCTGGTAAGTCCGCCCCTGTCAAAGTGTGCAATGGCAAGGCACAAGCTGAAGTCCGCCCATGGAGAAGAGGGATTTGCCTAAGGGAAAGAGGAAATGGCAAGAACATGTATCAAGTCCGCCCTTGTCATGGTCAACCACTAGCTGAAGTCCGCCATCCAATGGCAAGGAAAATGATGAAGTCCGCTTTGAGACAAAGGTCTAATGGCAAGCAGATGGAGCAAGTCCGCCCATGAAAAAAGAAGAAAATGTCTAAGGAAAGGAGGCAATGGCCAACCAAAGCTCAAAGTCCGCCCTCTTCAAGAAGTCAATTGGCAAGCTCCTAAGCCAAGTCCGCCCTTAGAAAAAATGGTCAAATGGCAATAAAAACAAGGAAGTCCGCCTTAAGCTTTGGACAATGGCCAAGGATATGATAAAGTCCGCCCAAGTCAAAGTGGAAAGTGGCAATGAAAACCATGAAGTTCGCCTTAGTCTAAGAGGGAGTGGCAAACAAATGTAGCAAGTCCGCCCTAAGCAAAAGTGACCAATGGCAAAGAATATGAGGAAGTCCGCCCAAAGCAAAAAAGAGATAAATTTGGCTAAGGCATGGACAAAGACAAAGTTGAAGTGGCCAAAGACAAGCTAAAGTCCGCCCTATGGAAGAGGAGATGTCTAAGGCAAAGAGTGAATAGTCAGATCAAAGCTAAAGTTCGCCCTTGTAATGGCCTAACACAAGATGAAGTCCGCCTAAATATTAGACCATGGCCAAGGAATCAACAAAGTCCGCCCTCAGCCAAGAAGTTAAGTGGCAACAAAATGTGGAAAGTCCGCCCAAGGTAAAAGAGAAAAATGGCTAAGGCATAGCCAAGGAAAAGTGAATGGCAAAGAAAATGTTAAAGTCCGCCATGTGTTAGAGAGTATAAAAATTAAAATTTGCCTAAGTCCAAACCTTTGAAAAATTAAAATATGCATGGCACTTAGAAAATTCGCCCAAGTGACTAAAGGAAATCTTCGCCATGGCTAGAAAAATTGTGGAAAAAATCAAGCAAATGGACAAAACAAATTGGACGTGGCTAGGAAATTATTGGACGTGGCTAGGAAAATGTCAGACGAGAAATATTTATGGCCAAATAAAATTGGACATGGCCAAATATTTTTGGGAAACGATCAAAAAATCATGGACCAATAAATTGGATAATGAAGATTATGGCGAAAAAAATTGGAAAAATGAAAAATTGGCCTAAGGCATTGGCAAGGAAATTTTCGAAAATCAAAAATAATTTGCCAATAAAATGAATGGGTTGGAATGGACACATAAAATAATTATTTTAATTATTTTAATCATTTATTTTCCAACAACCAAAAAAGAGATAAGTCTTGAGAAATTCGAAATTGGGAAGAGAGAAAAAGAGTTTTGTTGGACTGGAAATGAAATTAGAAACTTTCCCGGACGAGATTATTGAGGATAGAACTTGCCATACGAAAGCAAAGTGAAAGATGAGTTCGAACTTGATTCAAAGGAAACATTGCAAATTTACTAAAATGATCGACCCTCTCACTTCTATAAGTGATTTCGTTTTTCATTTGTGCAATCACTCGATTTTGAGAAGAAAAGTGGTGAGAGGAAAATTGTTTAAGGCAAAAGGTTGAAGAAATTCGCAGCAAAGTGAAAGAAATATTCTGTTATCAGCTTGCATTGTGATCGTGATCACGTCTCCAAGAAGTCACAAGGCAGATTTTTCTTGTCCATTTCATGTTAACATGATACTTCACCATTTATTTTTCTTTCCAGCTTGTTATTTTTCGCGAAGTCTAATCTGATTACCAGCTGGAATGTTCTTTCAAACTGATTTTAATGTCGAATTCTGATTTTCCTTTCTTCCTTCTCTTGCAGATCTATTTTTCGAAGCAGCCAAGATGAAATTTGCAAGCAAAGGTGTCCAAACTCAATCAAAGATTAAGTCCAAGTGGGAGCACGTTCTAGACACTGATCTTGGCCACGTAGATCTTGAAGACTTCCGAAAGAGAATGTACGGGACTGACGGACGTTTGCCTACACCAATCGCCATGAGGATGATGCGCAACGAAATCGTCCATGCAGCTGGATTTCCACCAGCAAAAGAATGTCCTGAGCTGATGGCAGAATGCGCACTACATTACAACGCACAAGACAGACAGATAGAAGCTCCTGACGGAAGGGTCCTTGCTTACTTGTCCGAGCCAGCAATCCAGGAGACTTTTGGCATTCCAGTGTACAACCGAACATCATATCGCACCAAGCAAGATGCACTCAAACTTTATCAAAGTCAGAAGGATCTCTGTGCATCCAACATAAACAAGAATTGGTTATTAAAACCAAAGCCTACCGCAAGCAAAATGCCGAAAAGATTGATCAGAACCCACTTCAAAGAGGAATATGGTGATATTGTTCTGCTACTTAACATAATAGTAGGCAGTGCCCACGGTGCTCCTTTCGAAGAATGGATGTACTATTTTATTGACGAAATAATCACTGGAGTCAAAATGTTCAATTGGTCCAGGATGATTAGCGACAGCTTGCACGAACAGTTGGTCAACTTTGAGCAGACCAAGATTTTCCACATGAGCTCCTACATTGTATATTCACTTGCGAGATATTATAAATATCCTGGCTTGACATGCAAAGGCGTGGTTGGCAACGGCGAGGGGAAATTCAAAGTCTACGACTGCTATCCACAGCTGCAGTTGAAAGAGAAGTCCCATTTCCGGAGAGCTCACGATGCATTTTTGATGTATATCACCAGGCTTCTTCAGGGCGGAACGCACCAAAGACTATCACATGAAGCCAAGAGCTTGATCAGTCGCTATGGATTCTGGTTCATTCAGTATCCTAAGTTCACCTACATCAGAATCCAAGGATTTTCCGGAAATCCTTATAGGCTGCCTGTCTATCCGACTAACAGGATGGTATTGTTGGAAGTGCTAAGACAGCTAGAAACATATCAGAACATCCAAAGGCCTAAGCAGAAAGCTGCCGTCACCTTTCCGTTTTTCATCGGCAACATGGAGGAGTCATGCCCGACAGCACAAGCAGCAGAGGTTGCTCGATTGGAGATTCTGCAGTATCCGTTCATCTCATACAAAGCCAGGAGCAACTTCGATCCGCTTCATCACATCAAGATTGTGGACGGAGAAAGATACAAGCATCGGGTTGACCTAGAGGACTTTTGGGCCAACGCAGCCGATGAATATGATGTAAGGAGAAGGTTATGGTCAAGGTTGCCATTAAGCATGATAAGGACGACCGAGCTCTTCAAAATACCTGACCAATTGCAAGATGATGGAATATATGTGCAGCCAGGCTTCAAAGAAAATGAGCCACTACCTCCTATAAAATGGTTCGAGCCTGAGATGGGTGATCTAGCCACCTTGATGCGCCCTGTTTTCAAGTACTCTCAGTGGTGGATAGATCGTCAAGTAGAAGTGTTAAAACAGAGAAAGGTGCAATTTACCTACGAGTTGATGGGAGACACTGAGTCATGTTCTTCAAATGCCGGTGCATCTCATGCTGATGGACAAGCAGATGCTGCCAACTCCAAGAAGAGGAAAGAAGCCGATAAATCTGCAATTCAAGACAAATGTAAAGAGATAGATGAGGGCCCTTCACGGAAGAAACATAAGTCTAAACCCCTCCAGTCGGCTACTTCCAGGAACATAGAAGAGATGCTTGCCTTAGATAGAGAATCCTTGGAAAATGCCATGATCCCTTCTCCAGTGGAAAATGTAGAGCCAATTCAAATAGAAGATGATGATCAACCCTCTCCAGCAAGCACGGAAATCTTAGGATCGGATAACGACACAGACATCGAAGATGGAGAATTCGAGGAAGGAATGATTTCCGCCCTCAAAGGCATTCAAGAGGACCCATCCGTCCAGGAGATCCATGATATGCAGTTAGTCCAAGAAATTCAAAGTATGCCGGAAATTCAGGAAGAGCATGAAATACAGGACATGCATGACGTCCAAAATCAAGAGGACATGATTGAACAGCCAACAGTACCAGAATGGCTGAGGGAAAGATTGAAAAGAAAAGCGCCAGTGGAGGTCCCGGAGGAGGACAATGACACAGATTTTCTGGCCAGATTAGAGCAAACTGCCCCAAGGAAGAAGGCCAAGAAGTTCTCAACCATTCAGAGGGATGAAGCTGGAAATCGCACGGTGCAGATTGCAATGCCTACGGCCGACAAGTTTCAAGACGAGATTGCTCCTGAGGAATATGCTATCACGACTGTCGACATGGGTCCGGCAACAAAAGAGCAGGAAGTCGAAGACTTGGATAATTCCGTGGCCACCATCAAGGCCAGATTAGAAAAAGAAGTTGCCAAGAAAAAGGAGTACAAGAAAGAAATTCAACGTCTAAAAGACTACATCCAGCACCTGACCAAGCCACTAAACGAAGGTGAACAAGTGGCGCCTTTACCTCCGAGTGCCTCACAAGAACCAAGTGCGAACTTTGAAGAGGAATTGACAACAGCGAGGGAGGCTAAAGACTGGATGATTGGAAGGAAAGAAGAAGCGTTGATGTTTGTAGAAAAGTTGGCACATATAAATGAACAGGCTTCCTTCATGCTTTCACGAGTTGCGGATCTTGCAGAGTCATGGAGCAGTCTCGAGGATATTCAGAGCAGGATCATCCCATGCATCCGGGAACTGAAAGGGCATTTCAAAGCAAAGATTGATCGAAGGACAAGGTTATCGAAGCTGGAGCAGCTTATGACTTCAACGGATGGTACTATGCCTTAATCTCAAGGAAAGGAGTCCTCGAAAAGGTGAAGCAGGATAGTGGTAGAGTTGAAGAACAAGTAAAAGAAATTCAAAGTAAAATCTATGAGATGGCTGCAGATATGCTAGACAAGGAGATTGTCCGAAGGAAACACTTGCGGCCAAGGATTCTGAAGGAGCAAGTACAGAAAGTTTTCTCCACCACCGGGCCAATTATGAAGGAAGGCTTCACCAAAGTGTTCGAATTCATGGCCATCAGAAGTTCTTTCTTGTTACAAGAGCCAACATGGGCGACTATGTTTGCAGAATGTGCCGAGAACTTGGATTTGCTGGAGTACAACATCAGCGTGCTGCCCGACATTGCTATGGAGGAGGTCGACCTGATAGTGTCCAGGTTCGCCGAACGTGAGGCTGCACAAGTGGATAAGGATGACACTCCAGTTGTCTAGTGTTCTCTTCAGTTAACTGATTGTGGTTTTGGAAACCCTAATTAGGGTTTAGTTCCATTTAATCTTGGCCATTGATCTTGAATCAATCTCGGCCGTTCTTTGTAATCTTGAAAAACTATATAAACCCCCCCCTCACTCTCTCATTTCTCATTAGAAATTAGAGAATTAGATAAGAATTAGAAGATTAGAAGGTAGAGATTAAGAGTTAGAGCAGATTTGAGATAGTTAGAAATAAAGAGAGAGTTTGTATGAGATTGTTGTGAAAACACTACTTTGATAATGAAGTTCAAATGCATGAGGTGCCTTGAATACTTGATTGTTGAATAGTTGCATGGTCGCATATCTTCTTTCTCTCTTAGTAGATTTGAATTAAAATGTATGTTAGAAGAATGATTGATTGATAACGGAGATTAGTGAAACCGAGCTCATACTTTCTTTGGGTGGATGATTTCACTCAATGTGCAAAGTTAGACTGAGCTTTACTGTGGATGCTTAACTTCTGTTTTAATAATTGTTGTTCGATCTGATGGCAATTATTTATCACGTGAAAATCACAAGCACATTCCTAGAAGATTGCACTTGCTCTGCGTAGTTGTCGTTGAACGTGGCGAAACAGAGTATGGTTTATTTGGTTTCACTTAGTCTTCGTCTTCTCTTGATTTCTTAGGAGTAGCATAAAAGTCTCTAAACCCTAAATCTTTTTTCACTTTTTTTATATAAATCAAAAAATCCAAAATGGTACTGCATTTATGTCTCTGCTTTTTCGTATAACTTGCAAAATCTTACTTGTGCCCACAGCAAATCACATCCATACCACAGAGCCTATCCGCGTTCATCTTAAACATTGGAATTACCCTATGACCTCACTTGCAATCTTAGCATAGGAAGTAGTTTTTCAAGAGAGAATAGAGCGTTTGTGACACTTTGTTCTAAAATGTTTGTTGTGTCATAAAACGCCAAGATCAATCAGTCCTTTGAAAGTGAATTAGAAATCTAGTATGCTAGTCACTTCTAATGATCGTATGCAATTCATGCAAGCACACATTTTCTTTGAAAAACAAATCAGCAATTTTACTTGCATTGCTAGTGTTTTTGCAAACAAGAAAATGGGCTATTTTAGAGAATTTATCGACAACCACAAAGATAAGAGTCATTGCTACTTTGAGCACGTGGTGGTCCTAACACAAAATCCATTGAAATATCAACCTAGGATGTTTTGTACCTGAAGGGATTTATACAATGTAGTATTTTGTTGATCCCCTTTAGTAGTTCAAGGCATGTTCTACAAGTACAAACAAATTTATTAACATACCTCATCATTTTTGGCCGAAATTTTTTCTCACTTACCAAAATATAAGTTTTATCCCTTCTAAATCATCCTCTTAAACACATAGAAAATGCGGTTCTTTAATCCTCTCGTCTAGACCTGAAGGGAATACACAACTGCATAAGTTTGAATAGAAATCTATTAGTCAACACATAATCTTCAAAAGAGTTTTAAACCCAATAACCTTACTCCTCATTGTGATGAACAAACGATGCTTCCTACTCAATGAATTTGCTACAACATTGGTATTTCCACTTCAATGTAGCAATACAAATGTATAATCCTACAAGAAGGAAACCCATTTGGCATGTTTGGGGGATAACTTGTATTGAGAATTTATATAATTTAATGCTTAGTCATTTGTCAATAATTTAAATTTTCGATGTAGGAGTTAATGTTCTAATTCTTAAATGCTTGTACATGGCATAAGAATTTTTGTCACATATGCCATACTTTTTCTCGGTATCATTTAAATTCTCACTCAATACTCTGCTAATAGGTACTAGTGTTGGAGCTTCGGTTACCTTTTATTATTGTTTAAAACTCTTTTCGATTGCTTTTGTCCATGCAAAGACCTACCCTTTGGTGCAATTTGTTAATGGGGCACTAATGATGTTGAAATTTTGATGAACTTCTTGTAAAAGTTTATAAACCCATGGAAACTCCTTACTTCTGTTATGTTTTGTGGAGTGGGTGATTCAAGAACAGGTATCACCTTTATTGGATCCATGCACAATCCATCTACTGAAATTACATTTCCCAAAAAACAAACTGGATTCTTGCAAAATTCACTCTTATCTAGATTAATGAATATATTTTCAGCTCTCAACTTATTGCACCGCTCTCAAATGTTTTAAATGTTTTTCCATGCTCCTACTAAATATTAGAATATAATCAATTTAACTATCATAAATTTTTCGATAAATGGCCTCAATACTTGATTCATAGTCTGCATGAAGGTAGCTGAAGCATTGGATAGTCCAAAGGGCATAACCACCCATTCATACAACTCATATTTTGTCTTGAGTGCAATCTTTCACTCATCCCCTTCAAATTCAAATTTATTTGTAATTGCTACTAAGATAAGTTTTGAAGAAGATTTTGGTGTCAGCTAAACAATCTAAGATGTCATCCATCCTAGGCAATGGACACCTATATTTAACAGCAATCTTGTTAATAGTCCTAGAATCCATAGACAATCTCCACTTGCTGCTTTTCTTTGGTGAAAGAAAAAGCACAACACAAGAAGTCATACTCTCACTTATGAATCCCTTCTCTAATAATTCAGTAATTTGTGTCTCTGGCCATGTCCCTTCTCGCTGATATCTCTGAGCACGTGATTAGTTTCCATCATAATGACCGGGGAGCCATAGCTCTGGATAGAGGGTCATTTTCGGAGCTTGGCTCAGCTTCAGTTGGCAGTTCTTGATCAGTTGGCTTTCGTTCGGGCTCATTCGGACGCTTCTTGCAGAAGTTGCTATTTTTAGCAGTTCTTGGCAGTCAGCGTGGGACCCCTGCTATTTTTAGCAGTATGGATTGTTGGTGTTCAGAATCACTTCAGTGTTCGTCTGCTTCAGACGGATCAGGCATCGGATGAGTAATGAGAGAGAAATTAATATTTAATTGAATTAATTAAATATTAATTGTTTGGAGATTATAATATAAAGTTATAATATTTAATTATAACTTAAGTGATTTTGTTAAAGGGGTCGCCCATCATCAGAAAAGGGGCCATCTGGCGATTTAATTTATAACTGAATATTTGAGCTGAGACTATTGAAATATTAAAAGATAAAAAGTTCGAACTTTTAATATTCCCTATTATTAAGGAAATCGCACTTTTCAATGAATAAAGGGTTTTTCCTTGGGAATCGGGCCATTATGTGATTATTGATTTTGGAAATTGATCAAGTTTGGTATGAGCAAGAAGCTTTAGGGTTTCAGTCTCGAATTCTTTGGGGAACGAGCCATCTCCATTGAAAGCAGTTCAGAGGGTGTGAAATAACACCTGATTTATTGCCAGCACAGAGGTTTCTTCATCGAGAGGAAATCATAGAACTTCACAGATTCATTCAGCATCAGAGATCTTGTCAGGGTTTTAACCAGAGCACATATATTCTTCAAGGCGCATCATTTCAGAGGGTTGGGACACTATTTTCAAGAAGTCGTACCTTTGTACTTGCTGTTTCTGACACAGCCGTACCTTGTACAGCAGGCCGTACTTCTCATAAAGGTCGTACTTTCCTTCTAGGAGCAGATCGCTTGCCTATCTTGCAGCCTAACTTCACAGTGGAAGGCGTTTGGCATCTGGGAAGCATTGGATATCATCTGGCTAGGGAAGAGCTTGCATTTAGAAGGCCGTACTGATCTGATTTCTCTCTAAGGCGGCTGAGATCAGGTTTTCTCCAATATTTCCAATTCATTGTCTTTTCACTTGCATGTCGAAAACCCATCATTGTAATGATTTGAAATGAACAATAAATATGTTGGATCTCTACTTCAATAGCTATTTGCTTAGTTCGCACCTATTTGAAATTATCTAGATTTTATTATCATTTATTAGCAAAATCGCATTGTTCTTTATTTCATGCAAAAACCCAAAAACGTCAAAAACATCAAAAACCTTCAGAAAATCATACAAACAGTCAGATACAGAGAAA
>VDFB02271358.1:1257590683-1257621554 GCA_007258455.2 Sequoia sempervirens | reverse complement strand
AACATCTTTAGTGTTAGATGGCATCCTTGTATTATCATGCTAAGTTTAATTTCATGTTAGACCTTAGTTTAATACTAAAACCCCAACATTGGTTAATTGGATCATCTTCAATTATCTCTTCACTTTATTACTCTTCTCAAAGTTTCAACATTTAAATATTTAAAAATTCACTTGTATTATCATTCTTTTGTTCAAAAGTAATTTATTAAGTTTAATTATTATTGTTTGTCGTGTTGCATTCCTATCTTTAGGTCGAGTCTTTTTCCAATGGAATCAATAGCATTAGTAGCAAGCTAGAGATAATTTATTTTATTGATTTGTCATTATCTTGGGTTTTTATGAATATGCCTAACTTTTCATTACTTTTCATTACTTTTTACACGTTTGACATTCTAATTAATTGTACTAATAGTTGACATTAAAATGTTATTTAACAAAAAAATTAGTTTATACAATTTGTTTGCATGATTATCCAAGATTTTTTTATCAAGAAGATTATCTAATACATTTCTTTCAATTTAAAAATATTCATTTTCATCCATACAAGGGATTTCAATACCATTTTCTATTGCGTTATTTTTAATAACATAATTTATATCAATATTGCTAAATCCACATGATATTATTATCATAATCATTGGGTGCAATTATTGGGTTCATTTCCATAATCATTGTTTCCATTTTCTTCTCTTCTATTTTCACCATTTTTATATTTGCTTCTTTACACTCACCTCATCTATGTTGGTCTTTTCAATGTTATCCTCTTCCATAGTCATTAAATTAGATGCTTCAATATTCTTCATTTATCAAATCCTCTCTTCCCTATCTCTTTGTTATTTTTTCTACTCTCGATGTTCTTCCATTTTCCATGTGTCATAAACTTTCTTTTTTGTTGAAGTTCACGCGATCCCATAATTACCAAATTATTTTGATAAAATTAATAAGTGATCTTTAATTTATAGATCCAGATCACTCCTCGAGCTCTCTGAAGTACATGCTCTTTGAAGTACATGTAGATATAGACCCTTTATTCAATAAATCACCATGTGCTTGATTCTTGTTAAAAATATTTCCTATGCTTGATTCTTTTTAAAAATATTGCTTATTACTGAATTTGTTTTAAAATTGAATATGATATGATTAAATAATGATGCTAAAAGATTGTAAGAGATGCATAAATAAATATGCTTTTATAGTTGTTTTTGATTCATGATTAGTAAAAAAAAGGTTATAGTACTATTGTTGTACTATATTTCACTAAAAAGGGTTGACAATGGATATAAAAAGAAACAAATATCTATTTAAAAATACAAATATTTGTTTCATAGGAATATCTGTTCTATTTTTAAAAAAATTTACACTTATACTTTTACTTTGGTTTTAGGCTTATAATAGACTTGGAAAACCAATCTTAGCCTTGGACTTGTAAGTACAATGTCACATAGCAACAAAAGTAAAAACTGATTTTAGTGTTAGATGTATTTTTCTATTTATTAATTAAGTTTTAAACAAAAAGATTCATAAATTTGGAATAATATTTATTACTATTTTTTTAGTAGCTTTTGATTTTAATTTTTTTGCTTTTTTTTTTTATTGTCTAATCAATCTTGAAACCATTCTCTATATAATAAAAAAATTACATTCTACAAATATTTTAAGTCTAATTATGCTGGCTGCACATAAGGGGTTTTAAAAAAACACCTTAATTTTAATAAAAAGTTAATTAAAAAATATTTATTAAAAGTATAAAAATACTTTGACCAAAATTGAACATTGTATGCATCTTTCTATGTTATAATTTTACTTACAACTTATTTTGTGAGTTGTACATGTACATGTCTCAACCTTCAACATGCTTTTAAAAAAATGTCACATTTGAAAATTCTTATAAAACTAACTTTTGTCATTTGACTATTTTGGAATATATTACATTTTTGAAAATTAGAAACATAATCTTATGTTTCATATTTTTACACCATTTTAATTTGTTCTATGTATAAGTGCTTCAAATTTTTACCCCAACGATGATAAACTCTAATTTTTAGGAAAAAAGTTGCCACTTTTTTGACCAAAAATGGATCCATTATCTCGTAGTGACTCTAGGAGCTCTTTGGAAACCAACAAAAAAATTAAGAATTTTAGAAGAGAAGGCATTTTAAAGTCAAATGCATCTTGACTCACTATAACTATGGCTAAAGCAAGGTGGCATCTAGAGACATCATTTGGAAAATTGTTAGGCAAGGATTGATTCTCCTTTGATAAAAACTTATACCTAGACTAATTTAACAATAATGAATAAAGATTGAAGATAACAAACCAACATGTAATATGACAAGGATGATGATATATATGAGCCCTGTAATATTACTAGGATGCTCTCATGTCAATACTCTTTGTAACACTACCTTACCATACAATTTGAGATAACTTGATGCACTACCCTACCATACAATTTGAGATAATTTGCACTTTAGTCCACTAGGGGAGAGGATCGAGTAGTTGAGCATCCTAACTTTGTGCTTCTAATTATCCCGCGTGGAAATTTCAAATCACTCCCAATTTTTTTCTGCATCCTACTTGGCAAGTCCCCTACTTATAACTAAGGTTTTAGGGCCACATCATCAAATATGACGCGACATCAACATGCTTTTTGTCAAAGTGTCCAAAAAGGTCCAAAAAAAAGTGAGACCAATACTTATGCATTCACAGCGTGTTTTATTGAGTGCTGATGTGGAATCACATGATTGGTTGCTTTTTAGATCAAAAGAATACATTTTGTTTAATTATGGATAGTCATCATCAACACTAACAACTTTAGAGTCACAACTATTGATAAAAAGTTTGGAGAGAAGGACATGGTATCCAATTCTCACCATTATGCAAACTTAATTTAACGTTGTCAGAAAAGATATTGAGAAAGCAAGCGCATTTTAACCCATGAAATAGAAAAGCGGCGGGAAAATATTTAAAACAGGTTTTACTAGAGCAAAGTGGAGAGTTCGTCCCTTGGTGCTGCAACACACATTCCTACACGATGAAGAATTCGTCTTCTAGCATGAAGAAGGCAGTAACACCCTGCTCCATCATCGACACCAAGCAACTTCGGAGGGGGAGCTCTCTGGTGGCAGGCTCAATTTCCGGAAGAAGCTCTTCGCTGTCTACTTCAAAGCAGACCAGAAATGACACACGGCCAATACACGACAGGCGTTATCAGGCAGCCATGATCAGATCTATAAACTCATACCTACACTCTCATGGTTTTTCTTCTTCATTGTCGCCAAAAAATCTCCCCTCAGGCAAAGACGTGAAAGACATAATACACTTTATGGTCCGTCAGCTGGACCCTGCCTGGGAGCTGGACAAGCTGGAGGATGACGTGCCATTTCTGTTCAGACAGTACGGCTACCCGTTTCAAATCAATAAGAGCGCTTTGCATGCTGCAGGAAGTCCGCATTCGTGGCCAGCCCTTCTAGCGGCTCTGTCATGGTTTGCGCAGCTTTTAAATTACAAGGAAAAAGTAGAAGAAGAAAATAATGCAGATGACGTGGCGGATTTCCTGGAAAAGAGCTACGGATACTTTTTGCGAGGGGACGACAATGCCGCAGAAATTCTGGAACAACAGTATACTGCTCATGTGGAGAAAGAACGCCTGCTTATTTCTGAACGAACTACGGCTGCGGAAACTCTAGTCCACGAGTTGGAGGCCAAGATCAAGGGTTTGAAGATGGGAACGCTGTTAATTGAAGAACTGAAGCAAAAAAAGGCTGTAATCGCAGAAGATGTGAATAAGTTTCATTTAATTATCGATAACTTGTCCTCGAAGAAAGATGCTCTAGAGAAGCGTTTGGAGGAACAGAGGCAGGAATTGGAGGCCAACATCGCGCAGATTGAACAATTTACTAAAGAAAATGAGGAATTAAAGCAACAGGTGGATTCACAGGATGTAAATATTAGGGATTATCAGAAGATGAAAAGAGAGTATCAGTTTATTGAAGCTGACATCAGAACCGCGGAGGACTCCAGGAACCAGTGGGAGGAAAAGGTCTGGGAACTGGAGGTCTCAGCCAGCAAAAAGTTGAAGGAGCTCGAAGGGGCAATTGATCGGTACAATCGGGACATTGTCAGGTAGGTCACCTCCTTTAAAGTAATAAAAAATAAAAAAATCTGTTGTAGGTTACCGTAGTCTTAAAATTCTTGATGTCGATGAGCACTGGATATTCTACTAGGCTGAGAAGTTGCTGTTGCTCTTCGTAATGACTAATATTAAGTAGAGCTTTTTAAATTTGCTGGGCTGAAAATTTTAGGGGAAAAATTGCGCCTCATCAATTCTGAAGTCCGGCATGTCTGGAGTAAGTCTGTGCTGCAGATTTGGTGCCATTTTACCCCTAGGTAATCTAGTCTAAACTTTTGCCGCAAAGCATCTTGCCGGTTTGTTACACTGCCTTAGAGCTTGGCCTAGGCATTGTCAGGTAGGTCAGCCTCATTGTTGTTCTACATAAGATGCCCCGAGTGTAGATCTAGGAAGGTTAGAGAGCCGATATTCTCACAGGTTTAAACTTGCTGCTATCCTTGGTAATTGATTAATATCTAGGGGAGATTTTAAACTTGAGGAAGAAAATGTTGAGGGAAACATCAACCTCGTCACAGATTTTGGAGCATGTCTGCACCGTCCACCCTAATTTTGGTGTAATGTATTTTGCAATGTCATTGATATTAGATGCAGAAAACGAATTCCTTAGTCATATTCTTTACAATACATTGAGTCAAATCCTCTGAACTACATTTCCTTTCTGCATTATCACCAAATATATACTTGAGAAGAGGAAGAGGGATTACATGGAGGACGAATTCCTCATTTTCAATTGCTTCCACCAATAAAATTGTCATTATTCAAGCCATACAGCATGGCCGCTGAAAGGGGATATCTATTTTTGTTTTTTAGTATTATATCTGATGGTTTGAAAAAGGGCAAGTGCCAGATTGTTGTTCCTCCAAATCTATCTGCACTCTTAACTGCGGTTGCTGCAATGTGATTAAACTACAAACTCTCAAGTATGTCTCATAGTGAATGTTATTTGCTTCTTTATGTTCTTTTCAATTGATCTCCTAAAGCTAGTCATCCGGCAAGAGATCTGCATTTGCTAAGTTACACATGAAGACCCAGGTACCCTTTTCCTTTCATGAAGCTAGATCTGTAGTTTTTGTTTCTCTTTTTCTTTAACACGAATGCTTTTTAAGCTTAAGTATATTTAGTACATGATAGCTGACCAATGCCTAATTGGCATCATACCTTGGCCAAGTATTTTAATATTTCTGGCACTCCTGTGCTGATATTACTGGCACTCCTGTGCCGTCAGCACTCTCACCAGATTTTCTTTTATACACAGAGAAAATTGAAACAAGTAGAGGCAAAAATACTATTCTTTGATTCACTGAAGGCTGCTACAATGACTGTTTTCTAGAAAAACAGTAAAAGAATACATCACAAGCATACAATCAACCATTGTTTCAGAGTGAAACAAGGTTGAAGATGCAATAAATGACGAAAATTATATAAGTACAGACCTAATTTTGACTGAAAAATTCAAGGACTGAATGGCACTTTGTCACAATAAACTTTTTCAGTCCTTTGCAACAAAACATAGGCCTCTTATTTATAGATTTTGAGAGCCTAAACTCACAAAGTGATGTTGACTTTAGATATTTTTCCTATGAGTTGTCATCCTTATCCTCTGTGGATAAGATTTACCTTTATGCTTTATGAGTTGTCAATCTTATCCTATGAGTTTTTTATCATCTTTATCCTCTATGGATAAGATATTTGTAATCCTTATCCTTGTGGATAAGATATTTGTAATCCTTATCCTTTCCCTTTAGACTTCTTGGAAGTTAGTGAACTGCTTTATTATTTTTGTATGTGAAATATCCCCTTATAATTTTTTTCTCAGTTTTCACAATCAATTTCACCCGTTAACGTTAGATAACAAGGACAATCCAACTGGAAAGCAACCCTTCACTTTCTGATCACCTAGTTCCTAGTATGGGCAAGGTGAGAGCATATGGTGCAAGGGGATCATTAGCTGAAACTAGAAGTACAATATTGAAATGAAATGTTTGGGCGGCTAGCCAACCCCTTCCGCTTTTTAGCAGGCAATATAGGAAAGTAAAGTGCTGAAATGAAATAGACGGCGAGGCCTGTCTCTTCCACTTTTAGTGGGAATGAAAGGAAAGAACAAAACTGAAATGAAATAGACAATGAGGCCTGTCTCTTCCACTTTTTTGTGGGAATACAATTGTAAATTGCAGAAATATAAAGAGCTGATCAGTACTACTGATTCAGCGTTACAATAAGAAGTAGAATCTGTACATACAATGAGAAATGGATGGCTTATGATTACCAAAATGTTAGAGCATATTTCCCAAGTGAGTACATGATATCCAACATATTAAATATATCAAAATTGACTGAAAACCAGGTCTGATATAAAATAACAGCAAACTGAAAACTCAAACCAGCAAGCACAAATTTTACCTTATTGCTCGTAACTTCGTCAATACTTCTCCAAATGACTTCGAACGAAGTGCAAATGATGCATAGTAGAGGGACGACCAAGGACAAGCCAAGAAACAATGCTAAACACCCCAAACTTAATCTGCATGCATCCCAAGGAACTCATGAAGAAAGGACCACCTCCATGACTAGGGCGACCAGCTCTAGAAAAATAAAGACTCAACCAAAAATTTTGAAAGTTGCTGAAAGGAGGCGCCCAAGGTAGGCACAAACATGGGAAGAATACCCAGAACCAAGCAAAAATCGCCCGTGAACTACAACTCAAAACCTGCTTCAGCTAGCACCAAAACAACAATGTCAAAAACTGATATAACTCTCCAAAAATCAGAAAACATCAGAGAATTTCATCTTCACTAAGCTCAATCTGCTCTTCAGAGTAAAGAACAGTCTCACAATCAGCTAGGTATTGTCTTGCAAGTACGAAACTGAGAAGGGGCCAGGAGGTATGTGTGCCTCGAAGCAAGGGCCTGAAGAAATTTGAGCAGCACTTTGTTATATTAGCAAACAGTGATTTCAAACAATGTGAGCAAAAATTGATGCCATACTTATTAGTTGATAGGATAGGAGTGATGAACACACGATTATACTGAGAGGGGGGGTGGGGAATTAGTATAATACACTCTTTTTCTTTTTCAAACTAACAACCACAATAATATCAATTGCACAAGATCATTCACATAAGATCTAACAATTACACAACACAAGAACACACGATTTACGTGGAAAACATTACGAGAGAAAACTATGCCAAAGTATTGCTTATATGAAACTTCTCATAATCTTTGTAGGCACCAATCTACAAGAGACACCAATTCTCGCTTATACAATTTGTGAGCACCAACCCACTAGAGACACCAATCCCCACTTATACAATTTGTGAACACCAACCCACTGGAGACACCAATCCCCACTGCTAAGCACCAATAGGGAGAGGGGGGGGGGAATTAGTATAATGCACTCTTTTTCTTTTTCAAACTAACAACCACAATAATATCAATTGCACAAGATCATTCACATAAGATCTAACAATTATGCAACACAAAAAGAACACATGATTTACATGGAAAACATTACGAGAGAAAACTACGCCAAAGTATTGCTTATATGAAACTTCTTCTAATCTTTGTAGGCACCAATCTACAAGAGACACCAATTCCCACTTATACAATTTGTGAGCACCAGCCCATTGGAGACACCAATCCCCGCTTATATAATTTGTCAGCACCAACCCACTGGAGACACCAATCCCCACTGCTAAGCACCAACTTAGTGAGAGACAACAATCTCTTCTTTAAGAAGCACCGACTTCCACAACAAAGTTCTACCTTTTGAATGTTGCTTCTATAATGGATGATGGACATCTGATTTCTTTTCACAATCTCTTCTTGTAAATGATATATTCTTCACAAATTTGATGCACTTGATTTCATATACTTTCCTCTTTTAAATCTGCAAATATTCTTCTTTACAAATCTTCTGTAAGCTCCTCTTTTAAATCTTGTATATACTCTTCTTTACAAATCTGCCATAAACTAATCTTTATATACTTCTCTTTATAAATCTGCTGTATATTCTTCTTTTATATCCTCATATGCAGATTTGCTTGTGTAAGACTGATTTATCTTTTTCTCCACTCACATTCTATAATTCCATACACTTCTTCTTTGATAAATCTGCTGATGTATATTTGATATATCTTTATCTCCACTCACCTTAATCTTTGCTATTCCTCTTCTTGTTCTTCACATATCTCAGATTTTTTTACTTTATTTATCTTCACATTTTTCATTCTGTTTATATCCTTATGTCTCTATGAAGAGAGACATCCTTTGACAAATAGACATGACTTTTTGTTTAAACATTCCTTTATGTTGATCGCCACTTTTTAAACACTTTTATTTTTGTTCAAATGCTATCATATATCCTTTTATCTTAATTGGTGATTTATATATATTTATTTCTGCTCACTAATCATTTATGAATCGCTGCTTTTTGTTTAGTTAATCGCTGCATTTAATTTCTTTTAGTTTGCTGCCTTTTTATTCTCCTATATTAATTTGGGCAATCAAAGTGATTTAAATATATATGAATGCCTTTGAACATATAATAACATGGTCAGCCAATATTAACATTAAATGGTCTTTGTCTTGTGCGCCAAGGATGCTGGTCGGCCCAAATAGGATATAAAGTAGTTTAATTTATTTTGACTTTCTTATAAGGAACGAATATAACAAGGGAGTCAGCCAGCATAAAAAATATTTCATTTATCTTTAATAAACACTAAACTTTACCTTGAGTGCTTCCGTACATAGATCAAGTCGGCCAATATAGATAAAATGAATGTTTCACAAAGTCGGCCAGAGATTATAGTTAAAGATATCTCTTTTTGTGAACTAAATTCAGTGCTTCCATAGAAGAAGTCAGCCATCTTTAGGTGATCTTAATGAAGCGATTTATGGCCTTTGGCCTATAATTCTTTCCCTCAAAATCTTTCCTTTGACATCAATGACAATCTTGACATCAATTCTTTCTTGACATCGATGACAACAATTGCAACAAGGAGATGGAGAATCACATGATGTATCTACAAGTAGACATGAAGATGGGAAAATTTTCTAAGTTATTAGAAGGGCTGAAGGACTCACTTGTGAAGAAGAAAATGACTTACTTCATGAGACATGCATGAAATAGTACTAGAATGACTTCATAGAAGTACATGCAGCTACAAATGATGGGATCGAGCTTGAAGGGAATTTTAGAACAACCACCTTGGTTACAAATTCAGATCAATCCAATGAAGATTATGAGATCTATGGTTCCCATGACGACACCATTGGAAGGTATGCAAATGATAAGAATTTTGAAGTCACTAATGATGAAATTGGGTTGGCTGAAAATTCCAAATTAGCAAGTAACTTTGAACACTCCAAATAAATTTTAATGAAGCTTATTCAGAAATTGAAGAATTTAGCAAGGTTAGCAATGGAGAGGAAGCTGATTTTCAAATTCATGCCAACGAAGACAAATCAGAAAATTTGAGGTTTGTTGAGCAAAGTTTCTTTGCTGATTTTGGTCAAGGGCCTAAATAGCTGCAAGTTTTGAAGGATAAATTAATGGTTCCAAAAGAGAAGATTTGATAGGACACATAGTTTAATTGAAGAACTCTATTGGAAGGCTCAGATTGAAGAGAGACACAATGGAGTCACCCTTTCTAATCTGCAAACTATCAAAGAAGCAGTGGAATCAATGAAGATAGATCATTTACATTTTCTCTTAGATAGGGATCATGCCATCAAATTTGTAGAAGAGACTTTCGACACATACCAAGAGAAGGAGAATGAGGCTTATAGGCCTTGCTTGACCTTAGCCTAGCTCACTACTCTCTCTACCAAGCTGAAAATCAATCAACTATTGCAGCCATGAACAAGGGGCAAGTAGCACATGCAAGATTCATGGAGACCAAGGAATTGGTTGAAGGCATTGATGAGCTCCAAAAGGATTTTCATTTGGAGCCAAGTTGTTCACCGATTTATGAAGAAGAATTCAGCAAGGATGAATTATTGCATAATGATTGTAGCATACCACTTGTTGAAGAATTGGGTACATATCACAAGGAAGTGCCAAGCCTTGTGGTTGGTAACCCTCTAGGAAGACCACCTAATAAGGAACGTGTAAATTGGGTGGAAGATGAGGATTTCAATTGGAATGTGATGATTCATGGAGGCAACAACATTCCTAACTTTGAAAGGTTTTCCAAAATAGATTTTGAGCTTGTTGGAATTTTCACAACAGCAGCAGACAAAACAAGTTCAAAACTTATCTTACATGAAGATTTGGTAAGACAAGGGTCTAAACATGATTCCTTCTCACTAGACAATCCGCCTCTTGGATTGGATGCTGATTTGACTTATGGTAGTTTCAAAACTCCTAGTGCTTTGAAGGTTTATTGGATTGATAGCACTTGGATTCATTGCATGAGAGGGATTCATTTTGGAAAAGATGCTTTTGAAAGCATTAGAAAATCTTCTGATGAGGCATACATGAATAGCAAAGTTGCACAACACAAGTATGCTGGAGTTATTTCTTCACTACGAATGCATGATAGAGGTCACCATTCGAGTTTGTTGGAAGGCTATGGCGACCAGAGAAATGTTGCATGGCATGAAATAGTTCAAAACTTCAGCTTTGACTCTGCTGTTTGGTTGCATATCAACCACCATATGACTCCAATTGCATACTTACAAGTGGATTGAAGGGAAATTTCAGTTAAGGAGTCGAGAAAATTTCAGTTGGAGGTTGTTTGGGAATTTTTTCTAGCTTCTTCCAGGTTGATTTTGAGCAATGCAATTGTGATGTCCCCTTTATGAAATTAATCTAAAATATAAAGTACAGATTAAAATAAGAAATTTATCTTATTATTCTAATAATGCAAGTTATCTTATTTAAAAGATCCATAACAATTAAACAAATGATATATGATTAAATCTCCTTAGATTACAATGCTAAGAACAACTTAATTAACTGCATTGCCCGTCTTGACTCTTCCTTCTGATTGGAATAGATTCTTGCCTTGTCTCTCCTTACCTAGCCTCATAGGACGACGGTTTACTGTGTAAGGGGCGCGTGAACGCAACTCAAAGTGGACTCCCTCAAGGTGTTCCACCCATCTTGGGATCATCCATCAATGGGCGATTTACCAGCTCTTCCCCTCCACAAACGCACAGTCTGATGCTAGCAAGTGAGAGTTGGTGCCTGAATTCTATCCTTCATGGGAGAAGCAGCAAGCATTAATGAACAAATAATTATGGTAGGGCGAATTGTTGTGACCTTTTCACACATCACTTATTCAAAATGGGACCCTAAATTTTCGCTCCATTCTGGTCTTTTGGCTTTGGTTTTTTGTCTTTCTCTCGTTCTGCTTCTTTCTGTTTTCTGCTTTCCGGGGGACGTTCCTGTCAGCAAGTTTGAACGTAAGATTTGGCCAAGTACTGAAATTAGGGTTTCACATCTCTTAGGTCACGTTGAGGTCAAATTGAGTCGGTTTGTCAGCTTTTGAGCCTAACATTGCTATTACCATGTTTTCAGCAAGTAACTCCTAAATTTTCACTAAGTTCTGCCAACTTTCTATTTTTAGTAAGTGTCAGTTTAGGGTTGATTTTCTTAAGATTTTCACATTTGGACAACTTCATTGCATTCCGAGCACTTCAAGTTCACTTTTGACAAATTTTGAGCAAAAACGGACAACCTGCTATTTTTAGCAGTACAGCTTCCAGAGCAGATTTCAAGGTCTAGATGTTACATTTTCTGATGCATGTCCGGAGATTCTTTCTGGGTTTTTCGAGACCTTCGCGGTGATGTGACATGCAAAGTATGATGATGACTTTCAGCATTCGGCCTTCGGGGCCAATATTAGGGTTTGCATGCAGACATTTTCAGCGCATGTCGGCATTTTCTTTCTGGGTTTTCCAAGAGCTTCGCGACAGTGTAACATGCAAATGGAGCTGACCACTTTTCAGAAACTTACTATTTTTAGCCGCGTGCATGTTGGAGATTTTTAAGGTTTTTTTTTTTTAGGGCAGTATGACATACAGATCATATTGGTCGGTCCACTTTTCATTTCTTATTTTGCAGTAGTGGCAAGAAGCGTGACTCGGTGGCTGGCCAGCTGGCATCAAACGTAGGTCAAACGGAGCTCATCTGAGCAACCTGCACAAAATTAGGGTTTCGAGCTTCAGCGCTAAAAATGAGGAGTCAGAGGTCAAAGCGTTCAAAACTGAGATATCCATCATGGTCAACGTCTTTCAGGAGGTCTGCTGGCAAAATTTGGAGGCAATCGGAGAACTTGCTATTTTTAGTAAGTGTTCCAGATGCAGGCTATAAATAGAAAGTTGATCTCGGCATCAGTACAAACGGGCAAGTTCACCAACGAAGAGCACACTGTCCAAATTTCAAAGCAAACGGAGCAAAGGAAGTCTCAGAAACAGGCACTTACTATAAATAGTAAGTCACCTCAGAAATGGCTATAATTGGCAGGTTGACACCAGATCTCGACGGGTACAGGACAAACAGGTGATGAAGAGTCCGTGGTGCGAATTTCAAAACAAACGGAGTTACAGAGAATGAAGAATCAGATAGTTGCTATTTTTAGCAGGTCAATTAGGGTTTCCTAAAATCAGGGGCGGGACCCGACATTCACGCAGAAGCAGCATTCAGTTACGATCACCATGCTTCGGGCAATCAGCACACGAAATTTGAAGACTTTCTGAACAGTTTCTATTTTTAGCAGGTTGCTAAAAATAGCAGATACAAACAGGCATCAGGCACTGACGGCACAAATCAGTTGAAATTCAGAGTAGGGCAGACATCGGGCTTTCCAAGGTTAGAATTCAGTCAACGGCGCAAAATTCAAGGAACTTTCTAAAAATAGAAAGTCAGGGCAAATTAGGGTTGACAAAGGAAAATCAACTCAAATCTGGCAGAAGGCGAAAAATTTGTTAAAATGGATAAAATTTCAAGTCCGGTAGTGAAATTCGCTTTCAAGGCTGAACAGAGGCAGAAAATGACTAAGTCTGAAAACTTGAAGTTGCAAGGTTAAAATGCGCCCTTGAGGCTAAAACTTGAGGGAAAAGATTAAAAGCACTTGAAACTGGATGTTGACCCATGCAAATGCGCCCAATGGTCAAATTGGAAACACCACATGCCAAATGCGCCCTTGAGCTTTTCCTAAGTGTCGAAACTAAACATAGCAGGGTCCATATGCGCCCAAGTCTAAGAGAGTTTAAAATTTTGGCTAAGTCGTTAAAGTGGGACCACAGGGGGTCAAATGCGCCTTGGGAAGATAAAGTGAGTCTTGAAATATTCCAAGTGTTGGAAATGAAAGTTGCACTAGCTAAATGCGCCTAAGCCAAAATTGAAACCTCCATAGTCTAAATGCGCCTGGATGCTTAATATATCATATGCGCCCCTCCTCAAACTTGAAGTTCAATGCACCTTAGCTATAAATAGAAAGCTCGAACATAAGAATGCGCCCAGGGTCATGGAGAAGGAAGTTGAAAATTTCACTAAGGCATTTAAATTAGACGGAGACCCATCTAAATGCGCCCAAAGCCAAAAATGAAAGCCTATGGGTCCAAATGCGCCCCTTGGTGAAAAGGTTTGAGAAATATTCTAAGTGTCTAGTACCATATGCGCCCAGGCTAAAAACTTAAAGCACACTCTGAGATTTGCGCCCAAAGTCAAAACTGAAAGTTAAGACCCCCAGATGCGCCCAACTTTGAAGAAGACTCCAAAATATTCTAAGTTGTGAGAAAATGAAAGTTGACATAGTGATATGCGCCCCCTCATGAAACTGGATGTTGACCCTTGCAAATGCGCCTAAAAAAAATAAAAAAATGAAAGCTTCAGCACTCAAATGCGCCTAAGTTAAAAACTGGAAGTACCATGTGGCATATGCGCCTAGCTCAAGGAGGAAACAGGAAAAACGTCTAAGTCTTGAAAATGAAAGCTCAGTCTATTGAGTGCGCCCACCAAAGTCAGAGGATTGAAATTTCTCTAAGTGGTAAAAGACTCAAAGCACAAAAGGTGATTTACGCCAATGATGAAATTCGAAGTTGCTTACTCCATATGCGCCTAAGTAAAATTGGAGGTAGCCAATGTCATATGCGCCTGAGAGGTAAACTGGAGGTCGATATAATGATTTGCGCCTAAACCAAAACCTCTGTATGAAATGCGCCCAGGATAAAGGGGAGTTAATTGAAATTTGGTTAAGTCATTAAAATGAAAGCTTCCTATGATAAGTGCGCCCTTGAGTAAGATTTGGCCGAATTATTTAATCAAAAGTTGATCCTATAATATGCGCTTGGCAGCTTGAAATGAAACTTGCGCCTGGAAATTCAAACCAAAACCTTTGTATGCAATATGCGCCTAGGAAGGCATGATGGTCGAGATTAAAAGCTCTGGGGTCAAAACGCGCCCAAGAGGATATTGAAGATTTGAAAGTAGAAGCACCACATGAGATATGCGCCTCCAACTGGAAGCATCATGGGTTAAATGCGCCCCCTTGATCTTAAGAATTTCAATTACGCCTAAATGTTTGGGAATTAGCTAAGGCTAGGTAAAATTGAAAATGCAAAACTCCAAATGCGCCCCTAAGGAGGAAGTGATTAAAAGTTTCAAAGACGTGGAAACTTGAAGTAGGCCCCTTTGAATGCGCCCAAGAAGACGTTGATTTGAAATTTTTCTAAGAATTTCGTCTAAGTGTCAAAGATGAAACCTCCACCTATGTTTTACGCCTTGGACAAAAGGGTAAAGGATGATTTAATGTTTGTCTAAGGCGTTTAATTTCAAAAAAATCAAAACGTGGGGATAAAAATCAAAGAAATAAATTAAAAGGCGTTTGAAATAAAAAAAAAAAATCAAATGGAGGTTAAATTTTAAATTTTGGACTTCGAAGGCACTTGAAATTTTCCCCTCAGCATGATTAAATGAGAATTCTCTATGGCATTTGGAAGAAATTAAAATTTCTCTTAGCAAGACAGAGAAATTAATTAATTTAATTAATTTAATTATTTTCCTAAGTTTAATATTTAATTCCCCTTTCGATTTTGACCCATGAAATTTTAAAATTCGGATGATTTTAACAAGGGGAATTTATTTTGGAAGTCAATTACGGATGGAAAATAAAATTATGCCTAGCCAGTTTTGACGGGTGATATCGAATATTTAAAATACGTTGAAGAAATAAATTAAAATGGCTATTAAATTAAATTTTTAATAAATTAAAAGTGCCATTTTAAAATGCAGTTGAGATAACTTCAAATCGATGTAAAAATGATTTTCTCGAAATTACTGGAGGTAACTGGCAGTCGGGAGGGAATTTTAAATTTGAATCGAGGAAAGAATCTCCCCGAATAGCAAATTGTCATAACAACTGCCTGACGACTGGAATATTCTCTTTTAAATTTAGCAAACGCGTCAGTCATGATGGAGGGAATAAAAGGCATCTGCTAAAATTAGCGCCAGCCTTTTGCTATAAAACTTTAAGGATTTTCATTCTCGTCTCACAAGATTCGAAGTTGAAATTTATGCTGGCAAGTTGAGTTGTGAGATTTCATTTGAGAGTTGCTGAGAGATTGAAGTTGTTGAAAGTTGATTTCTTGAAGTTGCTGAGATTCAGAGTTGCGAAGTTGCTGCAATTCAAAGTAGAGTTTGAAGGGTTTAGCATTTTTATTTCTTCACGTTGCTGAGGTAAGTACCCGATGTTGCTGAAACTTTTTATTTTGCTGAAAGTCGAAATGCTTTTGAAGTTAAGAGTTGAAATGCTGAAATCATTTATTTATGCTGGAGAATTCGAAATTGCTTGAGCTTTAATTTTTTTTCTCGAAGTTGTTTGAAGTTGCTGAGTGTTGCAATCAAATTGGATTTAAATTGTAAAGCCTTCGAAGTTGCTGTTTTATAATTTTCGAAGTGCTAGTTTTGATTGCTTTTCGAAGTTGCTGATTTATAACTTTCGAAAAGTTGATTCTAAATTATTGAAACTTGCTGATTTAAACTTGCACGTTTAAAACTCTCGAACTTATTTAAACTCTTCGAAGTTGCTGATTTCAAACTTGGTAATTTGTAATTTGAAAGCTTGCTGATTTTAAATATTCGGAGTTGCTGATTTTAAATATTGCTGAAACTTAATGCTTTTTCCGAAGTTGAAATTGTTGGAATTAATTTCTTACGTGGAGTTGGATATTTCTTTTGGCTGCAAGTTGTTGAAAGTTGAAGTTTTAATTCTCGAGAAGTCAAAGTTGGCTATTGAGGGTACTAACTTGCGTTTATTTTTGCAGCCAACTCCAACCGCCATCCGCCTCACGTGATTTTTATTTTAAAAAGTTGATGAAGTAATGTTCGCTTTTTGTTTTGCAGATGGCAGATGCTGCTGGAACTAGCAAGGCTGCAGCTAAGGCTGCAAACAACGAGGCTGTCAAGGAGAACGCCTCCAGGCAGGCGAAAATCAAGGGTCTAAAGAAGTCTTTCATCCCGGAATCAAAGATCATCTCAAAGCATGGAAACCTGACAGACACCAATCTCGGGCCATTCAACCTCGAGGCATTCATACGCAGAATGTACGGGCAAGGTGGCAACCTTCCGACAGATGCGTCACGTAACATCGTCAAGAGCGGATTGTACAATGCAGCAGGGTTCCAACCAGCGGTCCGTTGTCCCGAGTTGATCATGGAGTGCGCCAACTGCTACAATTCTGAGGATCGGACTATCACCTCTCCAGATGGTATGATCATGGCTAATTTCGCTCCCGATGCAATTGGCGAGGCGTTTGGAATCCTCGCTACGGACAATATGTTGTATAAGTCCAAGGCCAAGGCAGATAAGATGTACGCCACCACCTTTGAGAAGTGCATGAAAAGGATAAACACCTCATGGATGCGCAAGCCAAAGCCACCTGCTGCCAGGTTACCGAAACAGATAATTTCAGAGGAGCTGAAGCAAGAGTATTGCGACATCATTATGTTGCTCAGCAGAGTCAATGGCAGCCCACAGTCATTCATATTCGAGCCATGGATGTTCTTTTACATCAGTGTAGTGCTCGAGGGGAACGAGCAAGTAAACTGGGCGAAGATGATAAGTGATAACATCGATGAGCAGTTCCGGAACCTCAGAAGGACAAAAACATTTTACATGAGCTCATATGTCATTTACATGTTAGCTCGAATGACCAAGTATAGAGGATTGGCGTACCAAGAGCCCATTGGCTGCGGCTATAATCAATTCAAGATTCACCAGTCTTGCAGACAGTTGCATCTTACTCACACTGGTGACTTTCAGAGAGTGAATGACGCTTTTACCATGTACATCACAAGGACCCTTCAGCAAAGGCTACAACAGAGGATATCCGAGGAAGCTCAGATGCTCATCGAAGAATATGGGTGTTGGTTCGTCCAATTCCCGAAGTTCACCTATCTGAGGCTTCCGGGTTATGATTCATATGTTTACAAGTTGCCAAGGTATCCAACTAATAGAATGATATTACTCGAGTTGTCTAGGCAATTGGTGGCCTACGACAAAATTATAAGGCGAAAAAAGAAGGGAGGCTTGCACTTTCCCATTGTGTTGGGAAATTCACTCGAGGAATGCCCGACTTTACAAGCAGCCAAAGAGGCCGAGGATGAGCTGAAATTCTACAAGTTGACCCTTTATACCAGCCGACAAAATTTTGATCCTAAGGGAATGATTGGAACGGTGCAAGGGGAAGAATACAAACACAAGGCTCACCTGGAAGACTTTTGGGCAAATGCTGGAAGCGAGGATGAAATCAGGAGAAGGATGTTTTCAAGGCTGCCCCTAAAGCTAATCAGGGAGTGTGAGGTGATTAAGGTGCCAGATCAACTTGAGGAGGATACTAGGGTCACTCATCCAGATTATGAAACGGTAAAGAACGCTCCGATGCCACCAATAGATTGGGCCGAACCAGAGATTGCGGATCTAGACACTCTGTCTATCCCAGTCATGACATTCACTAGGGCTTGGGTGGATGAGCGTGTTAACAGGTTAAGGAGAAGGTCAGTCGCCCTCACGTATGACCTCATGGGAGATAGAAGGCCGCCGGTGTTAGCAAAGAGGAAGAAGCAACTCACACGAGGTCCAGAATCAAAAAGAAGGGAGCCTGTTCAGCCAGAGCCAAGGGGTCAGAGGATACAACGTCCACTCAGCTGGTATCTCATGCTTCCAGTAGGCGTGAAGTTTCATTGTTTGCTAGTCAGAGAGCTCCGAGAAATGAAGAACCGGAAGTTGGAGAAGTCAACCAGCCTATGCCAAAAGAAGTAGATACTCAGAGTGTGAATGATCCTGAAGCTGCCAGTAAGCGGGATGAAGGGGAAGAAACAGATATGGACACCCACTTTGACTTTTCCTTCGGAGAGGAAGATGCTGGGACTCATGAGGGAAGTGATCAAGATGTCGAGATAATTGAGCCTCCAACAAATACTGCTCGGGAAGAAGTTCGGGAAGTGGAAGCAACTGAGGAGCAGCCCCTGATCATTTATGATATTCAACGAAATTGGCTTTCACAGGCGATCAGAAGGGACCAAGATGATGACGCCGACCTAGCACTTGAAATGGAAGAACTCTTAAACAGAACAAGCAAGTCGCCAAAGCGGAAGAGGGCAAGAAAATATACAAGGATGGAAACAAATGAGGCCGGTTCTCGCAGCCTTCATATCGCTGCCCCAAGGGAAGATCATGACTTGAGTGATGCAATGCCGGAGAAGTACACGATCACCACGGTTGAGTTGGGACGCCCTTCCGGAGCGTAGGTGGTGGAAGAAGCTGAAAGTTCGTTTCAAGCATTGAAAGATAGGCTGGTGAAGAAGGAAGGAAAGTATAAGAGGTTGAAGAAAGAGCACAAGGCGTTGGTTGAGTATGTGCAAAATCTCGCACATCCTGTTGCTCAAGGTAATCCAGCGGCAGAGCTTCCATCAGAGTTGCCACGTGAGCCGATCAGCGGCCTTGAAGAAGTGAAGAGGGCTGTACGAGAAGGAGATAAGTGGGTAAATGGTGTCCGGACTGAGGCTGAAAAGTTTATGGCGGATCTTGCCTCAGCATTTCAAAATGCCTCCGGTATTCTTTCACGCTTGGATGATGTTGAGCAAGCTTGGGGAGATACCCACATCTTTCAAGATAAAACTATCCCACGTCTTGCTGTTTTGATGCGTGTTCCCACGCAAACTCTGGTGAATGAAGGGGTAATTCAAGCGGGTGATAGATATGATTTCCGTGGGTGGCATTCAGCAGCGTTCACTGGGAAGAGTTTCTTTGACACTGCAGCAATGGAGTCCTCCAGGATCAGGAAAGCTATGAGGAATATCCACGAGGGTATCCTCAACACGTTGGAGGCAGTCTTTGCCAATCGAATGACTGCTGAGGAGGTTGATGCAGAAGGACTAAGGGCGAGGTTGCAGCCATTCTTTACGGAGATGAGGACATTTTCCCAGTTGGATTTTGAAAACATCTCCACGTTTTCAACAATCATTCAGAGTACGCAAGATTCTATGGAGACTTGGGAAAAATCTTGTGAGAAGCACGAGCAAATGGTAGCCATCTTGGAGTATCAGCTGAATCTTACTCCATCAATTTCCGAGGAAGAGGTCGACTCAGTGCTGGCACGATTCGTGGCGTACGCGGTCCGAGAGAAGAGCAAAGGAATCTGGGTCATGGACGAGAATCTTCTAGAAGGGTAGTGGGCATTAATTGCTCATGGTGGTCAAAGGAGGAATCTGCTATTTTGGGAGCATTTATGACGCCACTCCACCTTCTGGCGGTTTTTAGGGCAAAGCTTGTCTAGGGCTGAGGTGGCTCGATCTGAGCCCTCCATTGTAATTCGATCTGGGCCGTCGGTTGAAACAGGCCAGCTATATAAGGGGGAGTCCCCCTCATTTGTACTCTAGTAGTCATAGAATCAGAGAGTAGAGAGCAATTAGTGAAGCAGAATAGAGAGTAGAAGCTTTTAAGTTAGAGTAGTTTCTCATTTGCATTGTTGAAGAAGAAGGGGAATTCTCCCTTTGAGAATTTTGTAAGAGATTGTCACAAAAGGCTATTCTTAATAAAGCATTTCATTGATGGTGAATTCCAACTTTGTTTCGAATAGTTCGTGAGGTTTCTTATTCCTTTGACTTCAATTAGGAACTTAATTTCATGCTTGTAGTTAGACATGGATGTTTATGCTTGATATAAGTGAATTTCTTTTATCCATACCACTAACGTTCTTACTGATGGTAAGCTCGTCTTGCGTGGTCAACTGGAACATTTTACACTTAACTTCGATCGAAATTCATGTGTAGTTATGCATCGTTGTGATGGTAATTGCATCATTGGATTGTGATTTGAACATTTTCCTTATCCTTTGAAGATTGCACTTGCTTTGTTGAAGCTGTCCTATAAGAGGCTAGGCAAGGTTTGTTCGAAGTTCATTCAAGTTAAGCATAACACCCATTTGCATTTAGATTAGAATTTAAAATTTTAGAAATCTCTACAGCCATTCAAATTCCGCACAATCTTGATTAGTTTTAGGAAATTTGCACTCTAAAAGCCAAATCATTCGCATAAAAATCCCTTCCAAAAGCATATATTGGTTGTTATTGCACGCACTCTGAACAATTACGTAAGTCCCCTCGTGAGAACACAGCATATACACATCAACCAAACTGGGTCTATTCGCATTTCAAGAACCTTGGAGTTGAAAGCGTGATCTTACTTGCAATCTTAGCACGCTGAATACTTTGTTCAAGAGAGAATAGAGTGTCCATTTGGGAAACTTTGTTCGTGTTGGTGCGGTCTCAAAAACCACGTCAACACGAATCACAGTCAATAGTCTGAACATTAATCCTATTTGTTGAAGAAGACTCATTTGTTTGAGATTTTATGCTTATTGAATATTAATACCCAGTTTCCAATTAGACAAATTCATATGTTTAATTTGTATCGCAGTAGAACTATTATTCAGATTGGTTCCTTACGAAAGTAGTATGATGTGTGTCTTGTTGACAGTATTCCATAGTATTGTTATCTAGACTTGTGTCGATTGATGGCCAATTCGTTCTTACCTTTATCTTAATTCAACACTACAGATGGTAATATTCTTACAGAATTTATTTATAATTTCATTTCTAGATTATTTAGTTCTGACCATCATGGAGTATATGGAGAGGTTATCTATTCCAATACATCTACAGTAACCCTCGTATTAGAAAACATCGATTCTAATATTATGAAGAAATTGCGGTATTTAGTGACTTACCTCTGTGCTCTGACGGACGTGGCTGATGCCCAGGCAGTTTCCGGAAGTTTTTGGGTCGTTTCCTTTAACTGATCTATTCTTCTTCTGTGGCGCGAGATGTTCTTCTCTGTTTCTTACGATTCCCTTTCTTTTTTTCCCTTACATCTGTTGATCTGCCTATTGTATTTCTACTTCATAGATTTCCCAATATATATTATAGGGGAAACAAACAATAATAGCACATCTATTTATCTTACTCAATAAATTCTGAATATACTAAAGTAGAGGCAAATATTAACAAATGCATCTTAATCTATAAATTCTGATCATACTTTAAATAACAATAAATATATCTATTGATCTATTCTATAAATTCTATTTTACCCTTTTGTAGATCACGCCCCATAAAATCTGACTTCCACCCGAATGTATTGCCTCCTCTGTTTTGTTCTTTATTTATATTTCTGATTTCCCATATATCCTCCGATGATGTTTTTTCTTCCATTCGATCTAACATTTGAAGATGTTACCTTTGTTAATAATTCGATTCTATTCCCTGTCAGAATATCTTTTTTTTTTCTTCCCATTCGATGCCTAAATGTCTTGGATGTCTCTTTCCTTTATATGCAAACCTCCAAGAGTCATGTTTACCTTTTGACTAGGGATGTGTCTTTTATTTAAGTTAACTATTGCTGCCTTCTTTTTAATAGTTACTTTTCTTAAACTGATCGCACCCCAAATCTATTTGCTATCATCAATATTATAATCACTGCCTGCCACTAAAATAAATCGCACCTCCTCTCATATAATGATCGATCCTCTTTAAAACAGCATGTAATGCCTTTTATCAATTAAGACATACATTATCATATTTGACATTATATGTTTATGTTTATTCAATATTAAATATTTATACTTATATTTATTTTAATATATTTATCTTTATTTAATGTCCATAATCAGATATATTAATATCTGTTTTAACAATTATAATAATAACAATGATATTTTAGATTCTCTTTAATATATTTATTTTATTTATTATTATTATTATTTTTGATATTAAGTTATTTAATATCAATAATATGCCAATATATTATTATTATAATTCATATTTATATATTTTATATTACAAATTTATTTTAAATACTAACAATGCTATTTATTTATTTATTAATTTATTTGTATTTTAGCACTTGGTTTTTTATGGCATTGCTATTTCAGAGATATGACAGCAATGTTCACCATTCATGATTATTCAGGGAGATTTCAAATTTGCAGTTGTTGCTCCACTACTAGGTTGCTGATTTGATAAAATCAGATCATTATTTATTATTTTCAGATTTGAACAGCAGTAAGATGGATAATTTTGAAGGTGCCAAACACTTGGGAAATGTTGATAAGTCTTTCCAGCTGAAGCAAATGGACATTTCAGCCAACACAATCTTGTTTTTGGGGAGTAATCAGGTGAGTTTGGACTGTCATAAATTGTTTCCAACTTACACACATGTTGTTTCAAATCTTCTTTTGGAAGGAGAACCCTTCAACTTCATTAATGAAGGGTATGTTGCAAAGGATTGGATTAAAAATTGTAATAGAATATATTTAGAGCTTATTTAGAACAATAGTCTTCCATTTGTTTTCAATCGTTATTCAAAGACACTTGTTTTGGAATTAGTTAATATTTTAACAGATTTCCTAGATTATATTAGAGTGGTGCAGCGGAAACGTGGAAGGCAAATGCATGTGATGGCGAGTTTGCTAATTTCATGTAGAGTATTGTCATACTTCTTGTTGTACCCAAACCAAATTTTTTGCTTCATTAAGGCATTTTGCTTAAAATAGTCTAAACCTTGTAAAAGTGTCGTTAGAAGTCAATTTTTGGGCAAATCAAGTATGGGCTTTTAGTCAGTTTGATGTCTGGAAGATACTGGTAAAATTTGAAAAATTTGAAAATTAGGGTGTTTGGACCCCTATTTTTAGGTCAAAAACCCTAAAAATTGAAATTTGTCAGAATTGACTGAAAATTGTTTTGATTGGCTTATTTCACTTCATGATCACAGTGGTGAAGTCGAAATCAAGAAAAAGTCAGTCTAAGTTTGGTGGGTAGTTTTCACCTTTTCAGGAGAAAAGTTAGGGCCTCCGAGGTTGTCAATGGCAGATGGCCAAGTACCAGGGGTCGAAATCTAAGCTTAAAACGCTCCAACGAAGATTCTATGGTGAGATATGTCCAAAATGTTGCTTCGTCACGGAGGGGATTTTTTGTCGAGGTGAAAATCATCGAAATTTTTCTAACTCTGAAGACAAAAGAGCCCTTGGAGGTCAGGGGCACCCTAGATTTCAGAGGCCTAGATTACCTTTTTGGGATTTGTCACTTCTAAGAAGACTTCTCCGAAATACTGTCAGCTTCGCAATGAGCTTACCAGCCAGTCCGAAAGATTTGTCTAGCACCTGAAATTGGAGATTGAATGAAGAATGAGGGAGATGAAAATTTGACTAACACTGGAGCAAAAAGAGCCCCATGAGGCTAGGGGCGCTCATCTTTTTGAGGTACTAGATGAAGGTTTCTGACCAAATGATACCCAAGATGTTTGTCTTAGACTTGATCAGGCTTCACAACGAATCCGTCAGCGGGTTAATTTAAGTTGCTGAACTGTTGGAATCAGAAGTCAAACATAAGGTTTTAATCATGGTCAAATGTCAGAAAACAACAAAAGCGCCCTTGGAGGCCAAGGGCGCCTAAGGTTTTGAAGCCTCAAATGCAGTTGTTTGGGTTATCTCAGATACTCATCTTGTCTGTGATGCTTTTAGCTTTCCGTTGCATACCTTAGTTGGGTCAGAAGACTTCTTAACAACCTGCAGTCGGGGATTAAGTGGAGATTCAGGTAGTTGAAAAAAATGGCAAAGTCTGGGAAGAAAAGCGCTCCTGGAGGCTAGGGGCGCCCAAGTTTTTCACCCAACAGATGATTTTTTTAGGAATAGTGCTCTCCAAAAGATCATGTTCAAAATTGAGTCAGCTCTGCAATGAGCCTATTAGCCAACTTTGAAGTTTTGTCTGTTGTTGAAGAACGCAAAATGAAGTAAGGTCAAAATCATCTTTAAAATGATGAAAATGCATGAAAATTGGCTAAGTCTGAGGTGAAAAGCACCCCTGGAGGTCAGGGGCGCCTTGAATTTTGAAGCCTTAGAAGTCAGAATTAGGGTTTGCGGCTTCAAGGAGTTTCTTGTCAGTTTTGATCTTGCTCTTCAATGAAACTGTCAGTCAGTCTTTTGGATACATCAGTCAATCAGAATTAGTGATCGAACATAGCCTCCGGTGATGTTTGCAAATGAAAATTTCTAAGTTTGGAATATAGGCGTCTGAAGTCAAAGTTTGACTTTTTGAACTCAAGTGCATGGGTTGCCCCAAAATGGAGGAGTTAGTTAACTGAATTTAAATAATATTAAAACTTCAGTTGCACTTCTCAAGTTGACTTCAACAGGACTTTATTTTTGCTTGCAAATGGTGAATTTATTTTTGCATGGAGGTGGCGCCCAATTTGGGGCTTATTTTTTCATTCAGTTAATTGAGTTTGAGGTCCAATCAGAAGGTGGCGCCTAAATTTAGGAAATTGCATGCATTTGTGACGCCTTAATTCATGAAATTAATTCATTAAGGCATTTGGGCATCCATTATTCTCATCATAGGTTGAAGGAAAACACGTATTTTCTCGTCCAAGCAAGATATGAAGGCGCTACATGTGACATTTTTTAGTGTTCTTTATAGTGCCAGGTCCAAATTTTTCAGAGGAATTATTTTCCAGACTTCATCATTCGAGTGCATGCATTTCAACTTCATCAAACAGAATTCAAGGCTAGGCGTAATTTTCAGAGGCAGAATATATCATTTATTTTTTATCTCTAAAATTCTTCTATCCTTGTCTTAGGTTTTCTCTCACATGTCAAAGTAAACGACATCTTTTTTAGAATTTAATCATCTGGGTTCACTTATTTCAGCGTCGGCAGCAAAACCCATGTTTCTGAATTTTTCGAGAAAATTGCCTCGTTGCTTCCACTTTTGAAGCATTGTTCTTTTTTTCGAAGATTCTTTTGCATGTGGGCCTAAAACTCATTCTTTTGAAAAATGAAGAATTTGGGTGTGTTTAGCTCACTGGCGCCTACAAAACCCATATGCCAGCTTTTTTTGGGGAAAAATTGCCCTCGCAGCCCCCTGCCCTTGCTACTTCTGTTTCAAAAAGTCTTGACATGCTAAGGCAAAAGGCATTTTTTGGAATTTCTGATGTTGTGGGTTTTCTTAGAAATATTTTCTCTACAAAACCCACGTCTCAGAATTTTTCGTAAAAATTGCCCCTCGACAGGCTATTTTTAGCATCACCGGAAAAGTTGTCAAAACATAGCTGTGTTTACAGTCAACAAGCTAGTTTTTTAGAATGCAGTTCACTCAGATTAAATTCAAGACCAAATTGGTCTTTATTCACGATTTCATAAGAAAAATTGACACCAATTTGCATGAAGCGCATCTGGAGGGTTGATTCAAACAATTTGATAGGCATAGTCACTCAAGGTCCACATGGTTTCATACCTCGTATAGCTGATAGCCTTCCAAGGCCAGTTTAGAGGGTTGAATACCGTTGGAATTCTATGTGTGCATTTCTCATAGCTAGAGTGTTCGTAGTCAAACTTCGCGGTTTCATCATGCAACACTCTTCCATTGAGAAGAATGAAGAAGAGCGTCAGAAGCATAAAGCTGTAGAAGAATAGAGGCCATCACTCCAGCTATGGAGCCACCAAAGTTACCAGTCAATAAATTATCAGTTCAACTGTACAAATATTTCCAGGATTGCTCAAGTTGCTGACAAGTAGTGAATTGATAGTTGATACATGTGACAACCTCCAAATGATGAGGTAGTTAACAACCTCGTGGAGGGGTTAATTGCTCGAGATCATAGCCAGTGGACAAGACGTCCCACCTCTTCAAGATAGACATTTGACACAGTAGTTAACTTGATGCCTTTTTCCAAGTTAACTCGCTATCCCACCTTTGTGCACGTCTATTTTGGAGTCACCTATGTGGAGCTTTCAGTTAGGATCCAGTTAATTGATGTTAGTTATCAGTTGACTTTCATTTCAATAAGGACTTGCATGTTGCAAATGTCCATTTAGGTTAGTTTAGTTTAGTTAACTAATTGTAGTTTTGCAGTTAACTGATTGGTTACATACAGTTAGACTTAAAGAATAAACTCTTGCCTGCTTGCAAGACTGATTGTAAACTGAAGGAAATTTTAGGGTTCCCTACTCCTTGAAGTTCTATAAATAAGAGCACCCTTGCTCATTTGTAATTAACTTTTGCGCGTGATAGCATACATGCTGAGCCCACTTTGCTTGTAGTATTGCTATTCAGTATCTGTTCAAGAAATTTTGCTACAATAATAAATTGTTGAGCCACCTTGCCGTGAAATATTGTTATTCTGTACTTGTTTACTTTGTTTAATATAAAGTTGGTTGATTGTTTGTTTGTGTGATAGGTCCTTCATAAAATTTGCTGTCCTAGGTTATATTTGTTTCTAATAAGCTTGTTTCATATCTACACCTCAGATAGGAGTCCCTCCTCCTTGGGAATTCAGAAATAAAGTTTATCGTGTGATGTTGTTATTAATAATCTTTGTTTCATGTCTACACCTCGGATAGTAGTCCCTCCTCCTTGGGAATTTAGAGATAGAGATTGCCGTTTAATTGTTGTTTCCAGTAAGTTACTTTCAGCCTACACTTCGGATAGGTGTCTTGCCTCCTTAGGAATCCTGAGAGCTAATTTACCATTTGATGTTGTTTCCAATAACCTTTCTTTCAGCCTACGCCTCAAATAGGTGTCTCGCCTCCTTGGAAATCCTGACTTAAAGATTATCGTATATCAATTCCCTGCTCCTAAGTCCTCATGCTCTATTTCTCTTGAGGAAATAGGATAGATTAAGTATTAAGTTAGTTGTAGTTAAGATTTGCAAAACTAGAGAAAATCCTTAGCTGCAATGTATTGGTTTTCTTAACTTTGTGCCTCTTCCAACTGAGTCAAAAAGATAGGAATTAGATTAATTTACTTTTTCACGCATATCAACAAAAGAGGGAGCTTCCCCTCCTAATTTGAAGAGCAGTCATTATGCACTGTGCATAGCTTTCCGTTGCCAATACGCACTCCAGAGGTGCGAATTGTAATGCCAACATGTCCAAAAGAGAAAAGGAGGTGTTATTTGCAGGTATGTTGCAACATGGAGCTTCAAATAGAAAACCTTACAAACCTCCTAGATTGATTTGGGATCTTGGAGTTACATGGTTTGTTCAAAGTTAAGCTGCTGGGGCTGATATGCAAAACTAAATTGTAGCCCCTTGTCCAACTTCCTCCATAGGGTCCTTTGAAAGTGAATTAGAAATCTAGTAGGCTAGTCACTTCTAATCATCTTATGCAATTCATGCAAGCACACATTTTCTTTGAAAAAAAAATCAGCAATTTTACTTGCATTGCTAGTGTTTTTGCAAAAAAGAAAATGGCCTATTTTAGAGAATTTATCGACAACCACAAAGATAAGAGTCCCTGCTTCTTTGAGCACGTGGTGGTCCTAGCACAAAATCCATTGAAATATCAACCTAGGATGTTTTGTACCTGAAGGGATTTATACAATGTAGTATTTTGTTGATCCCCTTTAGTAGTTCAAGGCATGTTCTACAAGTACAAACAAATTTATTAACATACCTCATCATTTTTGGCCAATTTTTTTTCTCACTTACCAAAATATAAGTTTTGTCCCTTCTAAAGCGTCCTCTTAAACACATAGAAAATGCGGTTCTTTATTCCTCTCTTCTAGACCTGAAGGGAATACACAACTGCATAAGTTTGAATAGAAATCTATTAGTCAACACATAATCCTCAAAAGAGTTCTAAACCCAATAACCTTACTCCTCACTGTGATGAACAAATGATGCTTCCTACTCAATGAATTTGCTACAACATTGGTATTTCCACTTCAATGTAGCAATACAAATGTATAATCCTACAAGAAGGAAACCCATTTGACATGTTTGGGGGATAGTTTGGATTGAGAATTTATATAATTTAATGCTTAGTCATTTGTCAATAATTTAAATTTTCGATGTAGGAGTTAATGTTCTAATTCTTAAATGCTTGTACATGGCATAAGAATTTTTGTCACATATGCCATACTTTTTCTCGGCATCATTTAAATTCTCACTCAATACTCTGCTAATAGGTACTAGTGTTGGAGCTTCGGTTACCTTTTATTATTGTTTAAAACTCTTTTCGATTGCTTTTGTCCATGCAAAGACCTACCCTTTGGTGCAATTTGTTAATGGGGCACTAATGATGTTGAAATTTTGATGAACTTCTTGTAAAAGTTTATAAACCCATGGAAACTCCTTACTTCTGTTATGTTTTGTGGAGTGGGTGATTCAAGAACAGGTATCACCTTTATTGGATCCATGCACAATCCATCTACTGAAATTACATTTCCCAAAAAACAAACTGGATTCTTGCAAAATTCACTCTTATCTAGATTAATGAATATATTTTCAGCTCTCAACTTATTGCACCGCTCTCAAATGTTTTAAATGTTTTTCCATGCTCCTACTAAATATTAGAATATAATCAATTTAACTATCATAAATTTTTCGATAAATGGCCTCAATACTTGATTCATAGTCTGCATGAAGGTAGCTGAAGCATTGGATAGTCCAAAGGGCATAACCACCCATTCATACAACTCATATTTTGTCTTGAGTGCAATCTTTCACTCATCCCCTTCAAATTCAAATTTATTTGTAATTGCTACTAAGATAAGTTTTGAAGAAGATTTTGGTGTCAGCTAAACAATCTAAGATGTCATCCATCCTAGGCAATGGACACCTATATTTAACAGCAATCTTGTTAATAGTCCTAGAATCCATAGACAATCTCCACTTGCTGCTTTTCTTTGGTGAAAGAAAAAGCACAACACAAGAAGTCATACTCTCACTTATGAATCCCTTCTCTAATAATTCAGTAATTTGTGTCTCACATTATCATTCCCAAATGGAGCCATTCCATTGATAGGCAGCTTGCTTGGTAGTTTTTCTTTGGGAAACAAGTCCATTTGGTGTGTAATTCCTTGAGGGAGGCAACCTGACTGGTGGTTTAGTTTACATCAAAGCTGAAAATTCATTGAAAAACTCTTGAATCTTTTTAGATATTTTCCTCTTTTCCATTTGCTCCTCATTTTTGGACAAAAAAGATAACAAACTTCCTATCTTGATTCTTTAAAAATTCTTTCCACACCACTCACAAAAAGACAAAGCTGAAATTTCTGCTGACCCTTTTTCTTTAAAGGGCTTTAAGATATCGACATTACCTTCATGCTGCACTCCATAGGTATTCTCCTTTTCATTATGGATGACATTCTTGTCCTAGTGGTAGGGTCTACCCGACAAAAAGTGATAGGCATTGATAGGTATGACATCACATAGTATTTGGTCATGGTATGGCCCAATACTATAAGAAACTACACATGATTTGTCCACTAGCACACTATGGTCTTTCCTTAACAATGAATTCTACAAGAGTTAATTATAGGGATACAAGTGAAATTAAGCTTTTGGGCCATTTCTATGCTTACAAATTGTTTGTGGAATCTCCACCAATGATTATTTTGCTAGCCTCTTCCTTGCACTTGCACTTAGTTTGGAAAAACATATTTTTATTCTCCAATCATCTTTTGTGGCTTCCTTGCTGGCTATAACTAAAGTTCTTTGCAGCATTAATGGACATAGCATAGTTGCACAAACCTTAAGGAACCTTGCTGTAACTTTTTGAGCCAATTTGTGCTAGTGTGCAAGTCTTTGTGTCACTTTGTGCTACCACACAAGCATTTGTGACATCGCATACCGCTATGCATTGACCTATAGTTTGTGTGCCATTTGGTGACCATCCATGCAATTAACAACCTCACACATGTGGAAATTGCACAATGTTTGTGGATGGTGGAATTAGAATGTCAACTATTAGCATCTCAATCAACAATAGTTAGAATGTCAAGTGGCACTAGTTATGGGATATGAATTGTTTTGTAACATCTTGTAACTATATTATATATATAGACATTCGATTCTCCATGTTGGGGGATTGGATAGCAAAGAATAGTCTAGGGAAACTAGTTTGATGTGTTTACTCCCATATTGGAAGACTTGCAAAAAGCTCACCGAGTCATTCTCATGGCGAGTTTTTGAGTGAGTACTCGCCAGAAACTTGGTGAGTCCGAGCCAAAAACCTGTGGGTGGCATATAAAGCACAACTTAGGTAAAAAAGGGACCCCAAAACATTAAAACATGGTTCCAAAACAACAATTGGGCTTTGCAAAACCCTCCAACACATTTTTTTCCTTCAAACACAACATTCACAACATTTTGGCATCTATGAGAGAAGATCGAAAAGGGTTTTAGGCGAAGTTTGAAGGAAAATTCAAAGCAGAGGTCAGTTTTTTTTTTTT
>VDFB02271358.1:1257530085-1257590583 GCA_007258455.2 Sequoia sempervirens | reverse complement strand
AATTCTTGTTTGCAACTCTCATGTGTGGAAGGTATTCTTGAATGTTGTTTGATCTTGTGTCTTTTATTTTTCATAATTCAACATTATATGTATATATTCTTAATGGATATCCATTAGTTTTGTGCTTTCAAACCAAAATGGATATACCTTATTCTAAAGTAAATATTTATTTTTTAAAATAAATATTTATTCCTTTCAAAAAACTTTCAATAAATTATCCACTAAAAGTGGACCAAACTTCTTGCACTTACCCTCTAAGAGACCCTAAATAGAAGGTAAACACCTTCAAAATAGTATTCATATGATTTAATCATCTATAATTTGAAGAGGAATTTAACCAATGGTGGGAGATGCAAATCAAGGGTTCCAAGAGGTATATTCTTAAAAAAAAATATCTCATGTGGAAGTCAAGTGGTGTAGATGGAATAAAAGAATTATAAAGTATATCTTAGTAAAAAATCCAAGATAAAATGTGATCTAAGGAGTTTGGATTTGATTATTACCTAAGGGGATGGCCCTAAATTTGAAAGGCAATGAAAATTAATTTTAATGAAAGACTTGAACCACCTCTTGAGAATGGAGGAAGTGTTTTGGATGCAAAAGTATAGAGTTAAACAGTTAAAAGAAAGTGATCATAATAACATTTTTTGTATTTATCTACCAATATTAGAAGGTAATACAATTAAATTCATAAATTCATCGCCCTCAATGGAAGGATTCTCTTAGATCTATTGTTTCCATTAGAAAAGAAGGATTAATTTTTCATAGGGATATTCTAGCACACCCCCTCGACAATAATAGAGATGCCTAGTAAGATCTACTTAGTAATATATTGTTATCATTCTTGATTGAGATCAATACAATGCTAATGTGTCCCTTGATGTTTGATGAAGTAAATATGACATCATTCTCTTTGGGGGCTAGGAAAACTTTCAGACTAGACTATTACATTGGTGTTTGTCGTTGCACCAGAAGATCGACATGTTAATGCCTGATACAACCGCTAGATTCATACAAGATCCACATGAGGTGATTAAGCCATGTCACGAACCCAAGCGTCACACTGCATAAGGAAGACCAAGGGACACACCATCTTGCAACAATCCCCCCCAGCGCAAGCAAGGGATTGAACCTGTGACCTCGATTCTAATACCAATTATTACATTGGTGGTTGTCATTGTACCAAAAGATCGACCTGTTAATGCCTGATATAATTGCCAAATTTATACAAGATCCACAAGAGGCAGTTAAGCCATGCCACGAACCCAAGCATCATGCTACACAAGGAAGAACAAGGGACACACCATCTTACAACATAGACAAATTTCAAGGGTTTTTCAAAGGTTTTTGCACACTTTTCGGATAGATATTATCTAGTGATAGAAGAGTGTAGGATAAGGTAAAATAGTGATTAAATTTTGGATTTCCACCTTTATTACATTCATCCAAAATTTTAAGGACCCAAAGTATTTTCACAAGTTTAGGATGACTCCCTTATGCAATGAAATTTATAAAATTGTGACAAAGGTTATGGTATATGATAAAAATTGTGCATCAACATCATATCAAATGAACATAGTGGGCTTTTATTAGAAAATTAATTTTTGGAGTCTTATTATGGCATATAATTTTTTACATTTTATTAAACAAAACAAAAAGGATTTTATGGTGGTAAAGCTAGTTATGAACAAAACATATGACAAGGTCTATTTGATCTTCCTAGATTTAGTCCTCTAAATATTTGGTTTAAAAATGGGTGGCACTAATAAATTTGAATTTTTTATTTGTTTTGAATCCTTTTTAGTTTTAACCAATGTGATTCCAATAAAATAATTTTCAGCTTATCAACATTAATGGTTGTAATATGCTGCCCTGTTTTGACTTGGTTTTTTTGTGTTTTTGCAATGTGTTTGATTGATTACCAATGGAAATATAGTGCATAAATAACAATAACTTGCAGCAAATAAAAACTCATAAATTTCACAGTTTCCTAATGTTGCAACAAGCAAAAAATTCTAGATTTATATTACATTCAAAATATCATTTTTTTCTCGATTACAACAGCAACCCAATTCATAAAATATCATTACATATCTAGAACCAACATACCCAAAAAGATTTTGCAACTTTGACAAGGGGCTATACTTGAAACCAACGAATTGGAAGAGTAGAAATGATGGATTTTGGTCACCATAAATTGTTGTCTTGAATCCTTTTGATGTCATTGAGTGTCCCTCAACCCTAGGTGCCACAAATGCAACAATACCTAACTCTAAAACCTAAGTTCCCTCCTTACAAACCCACACACCCTCCTTGGAATGGTGTTGGGAAAATGTGTCTCAACCTTGCAATTACATAAGGTACTGTTGATACATAAGTGTGGGGGGGTACCCCCCTATGAGGGGTTTGGCAGATCATCCCCCTAACAAGGGTTGCAAGGGCCATGTGTCCCCCGTAAATTTTATGTATATTTTATTATTGTAAATTTAGACCGTTCATCATTAGGTCTCAGATCTGACGATTGATATTTTTTTGGCTTGACTTGCCCTAGAAGGCAACCCTATTTTATGAGGGTGTTGTATTACGACTGAGTATTGTCATGTATTTTGAGAGTATGATAGCAATCATGTTGTCTTTGGTTCTGTGGTTGGTGATACTCATGTGAGAAGCTTGCTCTACAAGTATATTGTAATCTTTGTGATTTCTGAATAATATATTGGGCAACTTGATAGCTGAGAATCCTACAAGTAAAAATGCACAAGACTGACCATAGAGATTTATGTAGAGGTAGAACATCTAATTTTGTAAAGTGATGCTCAACTATATTTCTTGAATTTGAATTGTTGCAAAGTTGTTTGTATCCTATAGAGTGGTATAATTCTAATTTTGTAGAATGCTTTGTATCCTAATTTTGTGAAGTGCTTTGAATTTTTGGTAAGTGCTAAAGAGTGTTGAAGAGAATGAGTTTACATGCATTAGATATTGAGTAAGTTGAGTTTTTTAGATTTTTATTTTTTATTGAAATAGGAAAATAAATTAATGTTGGAATGCAAAACATTATAGATGGATCAATGTCAAAGGTTAACTACAAATCAATACCATGCATATGATGAGAGTAGCCGATGAGAGGGACATGGACAAATATCCATGTTCATGGAATGACTATCTTGGTGGAAAGGTGAAAAAAAGAAATGTGATTTATTAACACATTATAAGATATGGGCATAGTGGTATAAGCCCTTGGGATTACAATTATTATGAAGATACGATAGAATTGTAGAGTGTGAGAGATGAAGAGGCAACAAACATAGATAAAGTGGCACAAAACATAGATGAAGAGACAACAATGTTAGACAAAGGGTTTGAAGTTGATAGAATTTTGAATGAGGGTCTAAATGATGATTGGGCCAAGTCGATGGAGGATGTTTTAAAGCCTATGTATGCTAATTGCAAGTTAAGTCGTTTGACAACAATCTTTCAAATTCTTAACTTGCAAGTGGTGCTTGGTTGGAAAAATGAGAGTGTAGATCAATTATTGGAATTATTAAGTTCGTTGTTAACACTTGACTCCAGATTGCCAACAAAAAAAAGTCAATGTAAAAAGAAAATCACTAAGCTAGGCTTAAGATATGAAAACATCCACACATGTGTGAATGGTTGTGTATTATTTCATAATAATCTTAAAGTGAGAGTGAATGTTTGAAATGTCATGAAGCGAGGTATAGACAAGGGTTAAAATTAGTTGTGGTTCCTAGAAAGGTTCTTCGCTACTTTCTGATAATCCCATGATTGCTCTAAATGTACAGGTGTAGAGACATTGCTGAACTTATGCCCAAAATAAGAGCACAAATGGAAAACAATGACATGTGTCTGATTTTAAGACGTGGATGGAATTTGATAATAGATGGCCTAATTTTTCTCAAGATCCTCATAATATAAGGTTGGGTTTGGCTCTAGATGGGGTGAACCCATTCTCAGATCAAAGTAATAAATGGTCAACTTGACCAGTTTTTTTAATAAATTATAACTTGCCTCCATGGTTAGCAACTAAACCATTTTTCTTAATGTTATCATTGATTATACCAGAAAGTGTGACTTTAGATACAAGTGATGCTTATCTAGAGCCATTATATGATAAGCTAGTGGAATTATGGAAAGGAATTGAAGCAATTCAATCTTTAAGGGATGGCCATTCAATCAAATTCACTTTAAGAGCTTCCTTATTGTTTATAATTCATGATCTTCATGCATATGGCACATTGTCTGGTCTCACTGTTCATGGATACCATGGATGTCGTACTTGTAACTTTAAGGATTTTGTGAGGCACTCAAGAAGTTTGCGTAAGTGTATTTATTGTGGAAATTATGCTTACCTTAAAATGGATCATCCATATCATTGAAAAAAAACATCTTTCAATTGTCAAGAAGAGAATCATGAAGCACTATTGCTAATAGCGAATGATTACATTGTTGAGAATGGACAAAAATAATGTCATTTATAATTGAAAATGATGGGATTGTTGGTAGTAGATATGGTCCATGTAATGAAATTGGTGTAAAATGATTGTGCATATTCTATAAGTTACCATACTTTAAGGATATAGCCATTAGACATACTATTGACTTTATGCATATTGAGAAAAATATAGCCTATGTTGTTATAGAAACTATTTTTGGTGCTTTTGATACTATTTCATCACGTGAATACTTTTGAAAACTAAAGATTCATCACAATTTTGGGTTTTAAAAATATGATGATAAAAAATATAGAAAACCTAGTGCTCCTTATGTCTGGACAAAGGAACAAAGTGCATAATTCTAACAGTTGATGTCTCAGACTCACTTTCCCACTGGATATGTAAGTAGTAGTATTAGAAGCCAAACTAACATTAATAGCTTAAGAGGCCTCAAGACCCATGACTATCATGTCATAATTGATAATATTTTACCTATTGTGGTAAATATATCAAGTTTGGAAAAGGGGCCCAAATTGGAAATTATAAGGTTGGGCCTAATATTAAAGAGAATGAGTTTACATGTATTAGATCCTTTAAACTTTGATAGTTTCAGGGAGGAGGTTGTTGAAGTCATTTGTCTATTGGAACGGGAATTTCCACTAATAATCTTAACATTTCTATGTATCTTTTGATACATCTAGAATATGAACTAGAGCATTGTGGCCCAGTAAGAACGAGATGGATGTATCCTATAGAAGGATATATGAAGGTTTTAAAAAAATTGTTTGCAATAGGGAAAAACCGAAAGGTAGCATGTTTGAGGGATATTCAATGCAAGAGGCCATGGGATTTTGCACATAATATATGAAGGATTTCAAAAATGTCAATTGATGTGTATGGGATGATGACGAAGATGAGAGAGTTGCATGTGAAGTATTAGAAGGAAATGAATGTCACTTCAAGCTATCACATCAATAAAGATGTGTGATACATGCATATATTCTTCAAAACACATCTTTGTTTGATAAGTGGCGTAGGCAAAAAAAATTACACAATAATTTATTTACTCAATTGCATTTACACATTTATCTTATCAATCTTACTATTTGTACGTTAATTTTCTATGTAGAAAATATGAAGAAGAGAATCAAACTTGGATGCAACATCGACCTCAAAAGTGCACACGTCATGATTTGATTGGAGGTGATTCTTTTCCAAAATTTGAAGAATGGATTGCTAATACAATCAGTGATGCAAAAGAAGAAGGTCAAGGTATAACAATTGAGGAAAGTGAGCTTTCAAAATCTCTAGGTGAATCACAAATAGAAAGGAAACATGGGCTAGTTGTTGATGGTGTTTTCTGCACAGCAACAACTCAGACATAATACAATATCCTATCTCTCTTGAAAGGTTATTTTCAACAATAAATTACTGAAAATCACCCGAAAGTCTCTCGGGTGTCAGGTCATGACAATGCATAAACAACTCAGATAATATGTGAAAATGCTGGTAATCACAATCGGACCTTACTACAAGCAAAATGTATCTTTCCAATTATCAGATTGTGTGATATAATGATCTCAAATCCTAAATCTAACCAAATAATAAATAAATAGAAAAAGATAAGGGTGCAAGAATATGATAAGATCTAAAATTTTCCTAGAATGAACAATGCAAATGATAGATATCTGGAATGGACCAATCTCAAGTAACCAATTCTTGATCAACCCACAATGCAATACCACAAGAACGGTGCAATCTTCTAAGGTATATAGATTTTCAAATCATAGACATTCATCCATAATCAAACTTAAGCACATGTAAATATATGGTCCAGGTTGACTTCACTAGCCCACTACAATCAAATAGTTATTGGGAGTATAGACTAGAGATTGCTACAAACATTCCAAACATGAAATCATAAACATCCTCCACCAAACTAAAACTAATTTAATTCTGAACACTAAACACTAAATCTTCAAGAAATTTGAAAGATAGAACAAAAAGAACCATGAAAGATAAACTAACACAAGAGATTGCACCAGGAAAACCACAATGTCTTCAATTGTATTAGATCACCAAAATGTTGCAACAATTCCACTGTTTGTTTACAATACTTGCTTCAAGAATTTCATAAAATGCTCTAACTCTTACTTATCTCTATTATCTCTTCTTTTTATTTCTAATGTCTTACAATGAGGCAGGAATGCCCTTTATAGCAAAATCTCAAGATATGTTGGCCTAGCCAAACATTTACAAAATAAAACAAAACTGCCAAAACAAGTCAGCCTTAGGAATTCAAAGTAAGGCACACATTAAATGCCGATACATCATCAAGGTCAGCTTGGACACAGTCCCCAATGTAGCAAATCAATACATGCCCCATAATAATAGGGAAGCACAAATCTACAAATGGCATTAAATACCGCCTCCCTTATCCTGGTTCTGGTCCAACGATCCTTGAACCCTCAAAAACACCCTATCCAACTCAGTGACAGGTGGCAAAGGAAAAACCTTAAGTCTGCATTTAATGGAGTCAATCTCCTCCTTTGACTGCTCAACAGTCTTATTCCAATCATCCTTATGCGCCTGATATTTATCCACTATTGACAAGTATGTTGCTGCGTCATCCAAATGGTGCCCGGTAATAACATTCTCAGAGTCTGGAGCATAAACATCATGCCACCATTCCTTCAGTTGTTCCAGACTCAGGTACTTAGGAGCTATCTTTCTCCTACCAGTCATAACTTCAAAAAATGCAATGCAACCCTCATAGACACCAGTCAGGTCACCATCCATCAACTTCTTCCATTTCTGGATCTTCCTCATGGCCTTCTACCGAATCTGTAGAGCCTCAAACCATTCCCAAGGTTCATTTAATCTGGAGGAAGAAAGAGTCCCATCTATAGCCAATTGATCTTTACCATATTCTATGATGACCCTGGATTTCTGCAGTAGAAGGTCAATGTCCTCCTTGTCCTGGGACAACACATACTCCAATAACTCCTTGGCTCAGACCGCATCCTTCCCAACTAAAAGGATATCCTTGATTGCACTATCTCCTCTTGCTTGCACATCCTTCAACCAATCCATTGTAGTTTGAGCAGAGACCTTCATCTTTCAATTTCGGAGATGGTTTCTTTAGGCAAGAAACTAGGAGTGGCAGAGGAAGAGGGGTGGAGAGATTGCAGAGGCTTCATTACATCCTCCAAGCACCTCCTAATCCTTTCATTTTCTTTTCTAAGCTCATGCTTGGTCTGAGCTTCCTTTCTTAACCTCCCAATGATTACCGCACTGGAGCCTTCTATTCATCAATGTCCTGTTCCATGGAGGCGGGCCCAAGGTTAATGGTCTGCACATTGTAATATTCACCAGTGACATCTTCTCTTGTCTTGTCTGCAGCAGGGGTGGAAATATGGATAACTCTGTTATTTGCTTCATCCCTTTCTATCCTTGAGATTACCTTAGCTACCTTCTTCTTCTTTCCTTTGCCAATATTGGATAGCATTTCATCCCAATCCAAGGGAGTGTCTTCAAAAACTACCTGTTTCTTCCTTGTGATCTCCTTTTCAAGCCAATCCGGGGCAGCAGGTTCTACCCGGATTTCCTCTATTGCTGCCTCTTCCTACTTTTTTTCCAGTGTTTCATCCTTTCCTTTCTCAGGAGACAGCCCACCTTGGTCACCTACCTCAGGTTCATCCTCTTCTACAGGTGATGGGGCTCTAACAGGGATGTAATCCTCCTTCCCAGGCGATCCATTTCCTTTCTCATTCTCTGGAGAATCTGCATATTAGACTAGTGGAGAAGGATGCTTTCCCACCTCTTCAACTTTGAGCTCAGCTGCCTTATCAAAGAGTGCCCCCTCCTTGAAAGGTTCTACCTCTGGACTAGTCTCATGTTCCTAAAGATTCCCTTGCTTAGGTATACTTGGTGGAGGAGAAGCAGCCTTAGATGGCTCCACAGCTGGTAACTTTGGAGAAGAATCCATCTTTTGCATAGTGTCTTTAGGGGAAGGAGTCCTGGATCTCCTCATATAAACTTTGGTCCTCTCTCCTGAACTTTCAACCTCAACAATCGGAGGCTCATCTTTTGAGGCACCCTGACTTTTCTTCTTTGAGACCCTGGTTGTTCTTTTCTTCTTTGGTGGTGGAGGAACATCCTCTCCAACTGGCTTTTCTAACTCTTCCTCATCAGAGGACCTGCCAATTTTCAAAGCCCGACTTCTTTTCTTTCCTTTTGGCTTTCTTTTGGGTTCCGACTCACTTTCTTTAGGGCCTCTGATCTTTATTTTGAACGGCGAGCTCTTTTGAGTTTTCCCTTTGGGGTCATCTTCCCCGGATTCCTCTGAAGTAGACATGGGATTGAGGTTTCCCATCAAATTGAAGGTAAAGGGTACTTTTTCACTCTCAAGCTCCCAAACCTTATGCTTCAACCAAGAAGTGGTGAATTTCATAACCGGAGCCATTAGGTCCTCCAACTCTGTGACTTCATCTTCATTCCAATTGATCTCCCCGATTGACCTATCCTTAATGGCCTCATAGGCATGATCTTGCACCAGGTTTCCATCATCTTCCAGTTGGTCAGGGATCAACTTGACATTGTATTGTCTGATTGCATCAACAGGAAGCCTAGAGTACCTCTTCTTCCTTGCTTCAAAATCATCCTTGATGTTGGCCCAATAGTCTTCTAGGTCATCCTTGTGGCGGTACTCCTTGGTAGCCTTCTTTTGTGCTTCCCTAGTGATGTCAAAGTTTGTTCTTTTAGAGTGGAAGGAAAAACCATGAGCTACCAACTCATCACCTGCTGCATGTGCCGATTGGATAGAAGGGCACACCTCTGCTACACCAATTCCAAGGGGGACATCCCCACCAAAGCCTATTTTATGCTTTTCCTTCTTTACAACTGCATCAAATTCACATATTTGCCTAACAATTTCCAATAACGCAATATGATCGGTAGGGTACCTAGGTAACCTGTATGGGGCAGCCGGGCATCCATTAATTCTAATGTATGACAAGGTGGGAGACTGAATGAACTAGGCCCCATAATTCTTTATCAACCCCTTCACTCCATCTGACAGTCTCACATGCTCGACATTCTGAAGCATCCTACTGATGTGCATCGTGAATGCATCATTGGCCCTTCTGTAATCTCTGTGTCCTAGATGCAACTCCGGATAAATCTCATAAACTATGTCCTGTCCAAATGTTCCTCGTGGATTCAAACCCCTGTATGGGTAGAATCTTGCCAACACATACATGACATAGGAAGACATGGTGAACCTCTTGGTTTCCGGGACATCCCTTAGCTGTTTATCAATTATGGTGCTAATGAGACTTGCCCAGTCATAATTGGTTCCTTGTTCAATTTTGGTGATCACGTGGACCATCCAACTCTCTAACACCCCAGCGGTCTTCAATCCTGCCACCCTGCTCAAGAATGTGACGGCATCATAAATGTCTGACCTGAACTTAACCCTATGCAACTGCTTGGGAAATTTGGAGTAATTTGACTTTGGCTTCTCCAACCAAGAGTTGATCATCTGTTGAGCTTTGGTTGGCTCATTCTCATAATAGGTCCTTGCTAGGTCCATGTTCAGAGCACACACAGAAGGCAAATCCAGCATGTCAAATGCCTGGGCAATAGAAACCGGACTGAAATTGGCCAAGACTCTTCCTTCAGTGTTGACAACCCTTTGTGTATCAAAGTCGTACTGCCAGGCACACTCCAAAATCAACGCATAGCATTGGATTGCAGGAGGAAACCCTGCTACATGCACCAGTCTGGACTTCATCATTCCTTGCCTCAAGACTGACAGGTCCTTCTGAGCTGTCCTCTGTTTTAACTCCTCATATCTCCAAGCTCCCACATTGGTGTCAGACACCTCAGACCACACGGAAGATATTTTTCTTTTTGGCAACTGACCCTTGGTGTCCAATCTTAACCTTTCTGCTTCTGAGATGGAGGATCCCTCCACATCACCTTAGAATTTCTTGCAGCGGCCTTGCTTGATTCAACCTGCACTCACAAAAGATCGTCATAAGTACCCAATTACCATGCATATTCCAACCAAAAGATTAACACAAAATCATATGATGTAATTAAAAGTTATCACGAATGGCCAATCATTGAAAATCCAGAAAAATATAGGAATCCGGGAAAACAGTGTAAACCGGGAAAATCCAGTCGGGGCAGAATTTTGGAGAAATCCGACCCAAACGGATTCCTATTGCTGAGACATCATTAGTCAAATAAATCGTTAGCACAAAATATTATGAGATAATCATGAAATTCATTCATTGGCCACAAGAAATTAGCATTTAGCATTTACTCTATTAATCCTATCCTTAGAAAATCAGAAGAAGTTCAACCAAACAGGAAAACAAGAAAAGTTCAGATGGGATGGATTTTCACGGACAGTTCGAGGAACTCCGAAAATCGTTACACCCCGCAGAATCAATCAAAACTGGGAAAATCCGAGTGTGAAGGAATTCTGCGGGCACCTCAGAAACCCAATGAACGACGACACGCGAACAATTAATCAAACGATCATGCAATCTCTTCTACCTAGATTCTAATGGTCTCAAAATCAATGCTAACCAATCAAGATTCAAAATGTGGATGAATTTAAGTTCTCAAGGACCTCAAAATGTCTAAACCTCATGGCAAACAGTGATGCCCTAATTTTGATGAACAACCTCCCGCCACAAAAACCAGGGTAAGGTCAAGGTTTAAAATACCATCTATGAAGATCAGTCTAGACTGCTCAGAATCCTCACAAGGTAAGGGTCAGTTTAATACAAATGCAAGATTGACAAATCATAACAAATTCACTATTTTGAGCTAAGCACCGAAAACCGTAACCTTGCACAATATGGAAAATTACGCGCTCGAAGGACATAAAAATTCGACCCATAACAACATCCAAACGGATGCACCTGTCATCTAATGAATAAATACGAGCACAAATGACACGGGTGATGAGGTGTCATGGAAAGATGGGTCAAACCCCAATTCGATAAAACAAAATTGTGACCAAGCATGGGCCGACCCAGAACGACCATCATTCGACTTCAAAAAGAACTCAATCATCACGTAAACAAATAAGAGGGGCCATCAATAACTTACCATTGATTAATCCAGATAAAACTCAAGCTCGAAGAAGCGACCACAAAGCAGACACACCCTAGCAATGGAAACCTCAATCAACGCTCCAAACAATCCACACACAAGCGACTTAAGATCAATGCTCAAAGCTTGAATGGAGAAGCACTTAGACGTCAAGGCAGCAAACGAGTGAATGGTGAAGTTAAAATGATGCCAAAAAGACTTTAAATCCATCCCCATACGCATTTGAGCAAAGGTACTGCAAGCATTAATGATCAACAAGACATGTCTGAAAAATCTGGAAACCTGAGCTCATGACGGAATTTTGGGAAATCCCAAGATACACGGAAAATACGGACAAACACAGATTCCACAAAAATAGCAGAAACTGAGATTTTAATGAAGTTTAGGATTTTAGCGCAGTCCGGGAAAATCCGCAAGACCCGGAAAAACCCAGAGTCAAGCAAACACCCGGATTCACAAAATTCAGCAATGACCAGACAATGAACCAGAGCTCGGGAAAATCCGCTGGAGCTGGAAAATCCCGGATTTAGGTGAAAACTCAGATTCTCACTAAAAGCCAAATTTAAAGCATTCAAGCCTCAGGGCAAGATTAAAGCCAACAAGACCAATATCTTAAGACCTTAAAAAGATAAATCCAATAAAACCAAAGGCCAAAAGACATCATCAGAAAGAGGGTCCCTACTTCAAGTGGGGCGTGTGTGCAAAACTGCACAACAAATGACGACTCTGCTGGGAAAATGCTTTAGGCATTTCGATGACAAACTAGAATCAAGAACCCAGAATTCATGGTTTCAACTCACCTATCCTGCCACCACCCGTGTGAAAACAAAGAAGCCCCTAGTCACCCAGACTTTCCTACACCAAGGTCAAATTATGTGCATATGCATTCATTATCCTCCTTTAGTTGCAACAAGAACCAAACTTGGTATGAACAAGCTACATAAAGATTCATACTCTAAAAGTATCCTGGATAGAGTCTCGCTGCCAGTCAGGCGTTCATAGCCCCGATGAGGTTATCGCTGTGATTCTCCTGAACATAGCTCTACTGCCAGACAGGCATCTATAGCCACGGTAAAGATACCCAGATCCCCCTGATAAGCTGAAGTTAAACCTTTCAATTTTCAATATGCATTGCCCTCTTTTTTTTATATACTGCTTATCTTTTCATTGTTTTCGCTTCAACCTATGAACAATGAAGTCCACGCTCAGGGATGGGAATCGCAGTAGCACTAGAGCAGAAAAAAGGATTTTTCACTTGTTCAAACTTCATAAGGACCTAATGCAACTTCAGGTATATTTAATTTAAAGTATGAGACTAGAATGTATTCCTGTTCAAACCGACTAGAAAACCCTTTGCCTCAGCACAAGGATAAGTAACAGTAGGCAGGGAATTCGTACCATAATGCCCTGAAGGATGATTAGAGTTTGTAAAAGAAATACCAAGAACATTAGACCTACTTTGTCACCACTGTCATACAAATGTAACCAGAGATCCCCAAAAGAGAAAAAACCAAGAGCAAGAGCGATGCAAACCAAAACAAACAAACCAAAGCAAACCTATTCTAACCAAAGCAAGACAAACAAAACAAAAGGAAAACCTATACTAACCAAAACAAAACAACAGAAAGCAACCTAAACTAACTATATACAAAGAAGGGAGCTGAAAAGAGCTCAGGACTGGAAATAATGTTTCAAATACTGCCCATTGACAGGCAGTGGGATATCTTCTCCCGTGAGAGTCTTCAGACGGAAGGCATTATCTCCAAGTATTTCAGCAATCTGATATGGGCCAAGCCACAGTTTATCAAACTTCCCATGGTTCCCCTTTTGATCATGAGGTTTATCCTAGTATAGGACAAGGTCAGAAATCCTAAAGGCTTTGAATTTAGCTCTCCTGTCAAACCACCTCTTAAGTACCCCCTGATGTTTGGGAAAATTCTCAAGGGCATTGTCTCGTTTGTCCTCAAGGTGCAGTAGTTTTGTCAACCTAACCTCCCTTCTATCCCCTTCATCATAAAACTCATTTATAAATTGTAAAGTTGGGATCTTGAGTTGAATAGAGAATACTAGCTCCAGACCATACACTAAGTGATAAGGAGATGTGCCAATGGATGACTTAAGTCTTGTACGATCTGCTCAAAGGGCAAGCCGAAGCTGGGTGTGCCAGTCTTTTGGGTTCCTCTCTAACAGCTTATGAAGGACAGTCAATAAGTTCTTATTAGAGGATTCTGCTAGACCATTACCTTGAGGTAATAATTAGATGCAAACTTCACAATAAGTCCATGATCAAAAGCCCAATTTGAAAATTTTAAAGATGTGAAAGCGGGACCATTATTACAGACAACAGCAATAGGGCATCCAAATCGATTAAGAATAGCAGATTCTAAGAAATCAATCACTACCTCAGATGTACATTGTCTACAAGCAAAAGCCTCAGTCCATCTTGTGAAATAATCAGTAATAGTGAGAATGTACCTATGTCCTGCAGAAGATGGTGGGTTGATGGGACCTATGAAGTCCATTCCCCACTGAGCAAAAGGCCTTACCTCAGTGACTGGTTGGAGTGGAAGCGTTGCGTACCTTTCCCTCGTTGCTGCAGTTTGGCACGTGTGACAGGTCCTGACATGATGGTGGACATCTTTGAATAGCGTGGGCCAGTAATATCCTGCCCTCAAAATCTGATTTGCTGTGGCAATCGCAAAACCATGGCCAGTGCCATACTTTTTGTGAAACTCATTTATCACCCTGTCAGCTTCATGTTTACCAAGACACCTCAAATAAATGCCTTCATGATTTTTCTTGTACAAAATAGCTCTCTTAAGCATGAAACTATCACTCTTCAGTCATAGGGCTCTCCTTTGAACAACATTAAGATGACTCGGAGACCGTTGGTTCAGCAAATAATAAACTATGTCATCATACCAGCCATCTGGGGAAACCTCCTCAATGTTATAATTTTGGATAGTCAGTTCAGGACCTATTTCTGCCATAGTTTGAGTGAGTCCCTGTGATGCAGAGGGTCAGGGACTTTGAATGAAACACCAAGTTACAAGACTAACAATGATTCACTCTCAACCTTTCAACTAGGCACCAACATGGAGATAAGGCCTCAACTTTGCATTCATGACTTATTTTCCTTCCTTATGGACCCAAAGCCTAGGAACACTCTTAAGAGACCCAAAAAAACTTGTTTTAAATTATTTCAAAGCCCAACCCTCTAACTTAGACACAAAACCAATTTTTCACCTTAACTAGGCTATTAGCCCAACTAGGCCTCCTGCAGTGATTTTTTGACTTTGCACTCAAACTTTCCAAAGGAACCTCAAATATAATGACTATTTCAAGTGTGGTTTTTGATGAGAAATAAAATATCCAAACCTTGATATCACTTGCTTCAGACAAACCCTTCCAAAATCTACTGTCTCCTAAAAAACTAGGCCTAATTAGCCCACTTTTATAAAGCAACCCCCCTTTAAACTCAACTCCTGACCATGAAACTTTCAGAAATATCTTAAAATGACTCAAAACCAAGGAATCCAAGTATTTAGACCTCTGTGACACCTCTAACATGCTCCAGCACAAAACCCTCCTCAACTTGCCTAAAAAACTAGGGCTTCTTGAAAACTAACCCTCCAATCACTTCCAGAACTTTCTCATTGACTGTACACCATTAGGACAACATAATTAGTTGACCCAAACTCAAAAACATGCCCCTCATTAAGGCAGATCTTCTGCTGCTACACCCTAGCCTCCATCTTCAAACACTTTTCCCTTTGACAACTTGGTGTACACCTTGATATTCTTCCTTCCTGCACATTAGTTGGTTAAATATGTATGATAAATGTTAGGAATGATCCATTTCATAGGTCACAACAGCATTTTACCTTGAAATGGATCAATCATCCATGAAAGACCTCAAAATTAGTGAAAAATCTACACTTTTTTTAGGACAGTCAGCAATATAATGCAAAGAACTGATTATAAACATGTATTATATCATTAAATATGTTAATTGAAAGTAAATACAGGTTCTTGAACCATCCAGTTGATTAGAAATTCAAAAGGATTCAATAGATCATCAAAAAGACTTAAGAAAATGCAAGAAAACTATGTTTTTTCACTATTTTCTGTAGCAATCCGTATAGTCACTTCTCCAAACACCCAACCTCCGTAAAAATGACCATTTTGGGGTTATAGAACCATCCCCAAACTTATCCAACTGATTGGAATTGATTACAATGCATAATTACCTCTAAAACACCTAAAACTCCTTTTCCCCCCTAAACTAAAATTTAAAAATTTGAAATTACAAACTCTCATTTTATTAACATCTACCCCCTAAAAACTATTGGATATTCACTATCCAAGTTTATTTGACCTATTTAAAGAATAATATCATTAATCAAAGCCCTAACACATAATTTTCCCTTTACATTGCATTTTTACCCTAGATTCCTTATCAGGAACTTTGAAACTTTGAACATTCTCATTACACTCATTCAACCCAAATGCCATTATAGGCTCCAATACATCATAATTGATGCTTTGAAATTCTTGGAAGGTCCTCTTGACCCTTTCACTCTCCTGGTTCTTGACGTGCTCCTTGAAGGCCTTGGGTGCTCCTGCACCATTCTCCCCGGGAAAGAAAGAACTCTTGCCCCAAGAAGTGTTCCATGTGTTGCCACCAAAAGACCTTTTGCTCTCATGTGTTTTCATCTTCCAATGATCAGGTATGTAGTCCCACAAAGTCACTGTCTTTCTCTTCTGCCAATCTGCATTCTTGACATTCATCATGTGAGAGCCAAAAAAAAATTTTGTTTGTCCTTTTTGCTGCTTGAACTTAGTCTGATTTTGTGCCCTGTTTCTGCCTCTATTCCCCTGATTTCCTTGTGAAAAGATACCATCACTATCATGCTCAATTATAGGGCATTCAATGCCTCCAACCTTGATACTGTCCATATCCCACAAATTCTGATTTTTAGGACTGTCTTCTTCACAACCCTGCTGCAACTTGTCTTTTTTAAACCTACCAATGTCTTCCCCTATTTTACCTTGCTCATTTACCTGCAAATGCTTCTCAAAATAGATCATAAAACTATCATTATACTGCTCCAAAGGTAAAGGAACCAACTGATATTTAACATCTCCCTTGTGAACCAAATAGGTGTTAAAAACCCCATCATGCAATGTCCTTCTAACATACTGCCATGGCCTTCCCAAGATAATATGACCACAAGTCATTGGAATGACATCACAAAGCACTCTATCATGATATGAACCAATTGAGAAATCAACAAAAGCTCTCTTACCAATCTCTACATGTTGTCCTTGAGTTACCCAAGTGGCATGTGGGGAGTAGGATGATCAAAAGTTTCAATCCCTAACTTGGTTACCATATCAACTGAAACTAAATTGCTATGTGACCCTGAATCTATGAGCAATTTGCAGATCTTACCATGACTGAGACAATTTTTTTTGAAAATGGTTACCTTTGGTTCTTGATGAAGTCTTTCTCCTTGCTTGATCATGAGAAACTCACCATCAGTCACAGGGTCTGCCATGAATGTTTTTGGTTCCTCCTTCTTGTCTTCTTCTTGTACCAAGTTAGCTCTCCTTTCTCTTCCTTTATCAGCCTGTTCCCATTTAGGACACTTGAAGGAAGGATGCCCTAGTTCATTGCAATTAAAACATCTACCTGTGAATGGTCCTCTACCTTGTCCAAATCTGCCTCCTCCTCTAGGAGTGTATCCACCTCTTTGATCAGAAAATATCACTTTACCCTTGTCATTGCTGCTTTTATCATTACTGCCTTGTCCTTTTCTCTATTACCTCTGACCCTGTTTGAACTACCTCCTCTTCCACCATTGTTTGATCTTTCTTGCTTCCTTTTCACCTTTTCTTATGCTCTAATGGCCAACTGAAAACATTCTCCCAATGTCCTTGGCAATTGCAAACCAATCTCATCTTGCAAATTATACCTCAAGCCATTGATGTACCTGGCTATTTTCTCATCCTCTTCTTCATAACCTCCTCTAATACTAAGCTTGTGAAATTGCTCAGTATAGGACATAACATCCAAGTCCTTTTGCTTTAAATTCTGTCTCATCCTTTTCACATGAATGGTATAATCAGATGGTAGGAATTGCTCCTTGACCAAACTCTTCATCCTTGCCCATGTAGAGAATTTTTCCAATCCTCTAGCCATCCTATCATTCTGAAAACTAGTCCACCATGTCAATGTTGTGCCTCTCAACTTGGTTTTAGCAAACTTAACCTTCCTCTCTTCATCCATCTCCTCAAACTCAAAGTAGTTTTCTAAGGCATCAAGCCATCCCAATACCTCTTCACTATCCATCTTCCCTTGATAGATAGAAAGTCTATGTGAATCTTCCCTCCATTACCCTGTACTGCCTTCAATAACCTCACTAACCTCCTTTCCTCAGGGTCCTCTGTATCATCAGCTTGTTGTTCCTGATTTACCCTCACATGCTCTTCATCCTCTTCATTGTTTTCTTGGTCTTCTCTCCTCCTACTCCTCTCAAGGTTATTTATCCTTGCTTGCATGGTCTCTCTCTCCCTTCTCCATTGCCTTTCTTCTCTTGCTCTGGCCTGCTCTCTTGCTGCTTCTTGTTCCCTTCTTTCTCTTCTCTCCCTTTCCAAGATCTCCTTCAACTCTTCCAACTCTCTTGCCAATTGGTTTTTTGGTGCCATTGCTACTTCTCCAATCCCTAAAGGACCTACTCACTGCTCTGATACCACTTTGATGTAGAGGGTCAGGGAATTTGAAAGAAACACCAAGTTACAAGACTAACAATGATTCACTCTCAACCTTTCAACTAGGCACCAACATGGAGATAAGGCCTCAACTTTGCATTCATGACTTATTTGCCTTCCTTATGGACCCAAAGCCTAGGAACACTCTTAAGAGACCCAAACAAACTTGTTTTAAATGATTTCAAAGCCCAACCCTCTGACTTAGACACAAAACCAAATTTTCACCTTAACTAGGCTATTAGCCCAACTAGGCCTCCTGCAGTGATTTTTTGACTTTGCACTCAAACTTTCCAAAGGAACCCCAAATATAATGACTATTTCAAGTGTGGTTTTTGATGAAAAACAACATATACAAACCTTGATATCACTTGCTTCAGACAAACCCTTCCAAAATCTGCTGTCTCCTCAAAAAGTAGGCCTAATTAGCCCACTTTTACAAAGAAACCCCCCTTTAAACTCAACCCCTGACCATGAAACTTTCAGAAATATCTTAAAATGACTCAAAACCAAGGAATCCAAGTATTTAGACCTTTGTGACACCTCTAACATGCTCCAGCACAAACCCCTCCTCAACTTGCCTAAAAAACTAGGGCTTCTTGAAAACTAACCCTCCAATCACTTCCAGAACTTTCTCATTGACTCTACACCATTAGGACAACATAATTAGTTGACCCAAACTCAAAAACATGCCCCTCATTAAGGCAGATCTTCTGCTGCTACACCCTAGCCTCCATCTTCAAACACTTTTCCCTTTGACAACTTGGTGTACACCTTGATATTATTCCTTCCTGCACATTAGTTAGTTAAATATGTATGATAAATGTTAGGAATGATCCATTTCATAGGTCAAAACAACATTTTACCTTGAAATGGATCAATCATCCATGAAAAACCTCAAAATTAGTGAAAAATCTACACTTTTTTTAGGACAGTCAGCAATATAATGCAAAGAACTGATTATAAACGTGTATCAGATCATTAAAGATGTTAATTGAAAGTAAATACAGGTTCTTGAACCATCCAGTTGATTAGAAATTCAAAAGGATTCAATAGATCATCAAAAAGACTCAAGAAAATGCAAGAAAACTATGTTTTTTCACTATTTTCTGTAGCAGTCCGTACAGTCACTTCTCCAAACGCCCAACCTCTGTAAAAATGACCATTTTGGGGTTATATAACCATCCCCCAACTGATACAACTGATTGGAATTGATTACAATGCATAATTACCTCTAAAACACCTAAAACTCCTTTTCCCGCCTAAACTAAAATTTAAAAATTTGAAATTACAAACTCTCATTTTATTAACATCTACCCCCTAAAAACTATTGGATATTCACTATCCAAGTTTATTTGACCTATTTAAAGCATAATATCATTAATCAAAGCCCTAAAACATAATTTTCCCTTTACATTGCATTTTTACCCTAAATTCCTTATCAGGAACTTTGAAACTTTGAACATTCTCATTACACTCATTCAACCCAAATGCCATTATAGGCTCCAATACATCATAATTGATGCTTTGAAATGCTTGGAAGGTCCTCTTGACCCTTGCACTCTCCTGGTTCTTGACGTGCTCCTTGAAGGCCCTGGGTGCTCCTGCACCACCCTGTCCTCTTACCAACTTCATGGGCTGGATCTCAACATCTTACTCTTGCAGCATTGTCACCCACTTAGCTCTACGCTCTCCTAGCTCATTTTGCATCAGAAATAATTTGACTGCGGGGTCTGGGACAACTGCATAAACCTTGTTCCTAAGGATATAATGTCTGAATTTCTTCATTGCTCTAACCAAAGCGTATGCCTGCTTCTCTACACTTGGGTATATCAATTTAGCATCTTTTAATGGGGCACTCATAAAAGCGATAGGATGCTCATTTCCCTTATCAAACTTTTGAGTTAACATTCCTGCGCATGAATGGTCTGAAGCAAATGAATAGATGTGAAAAGGCTTGCTGTAATTAGGACTTACCAATACTGGAGCATCAAAAATGGCTCTTTTAATTTCTGCAAACGCCTCCTTTGCATCTGTAGTCCATTCAACCTTGACATCCTGCTTCAACATTGCATTAAGTGGCTTAACAATTTCAGCAAATCCAATAATGAATTTTCTGACGAAGTTGATCTTGCCAAAGAAAGATTTCATCTCCTTTTTGCTAGCAGGGGGCTGAATCTTCAATATGGCCTCCACTCTTTCTGGATCAATAACAATTCCCTTTTCTGATATTACATGTCCTAGTAGCTTTCCCTCTGTTACTCTGAAAATACACTTTTTAGGATTCAAGGATATGCCAAATTCCCTGCACCTTTGAAACACGTTGTGCAAATCTGAGATGTGATCCCCTCTGTTCTTTGAAAACACCATCAGATCATCCATATAAATAATGATGCATTTTCCTATGATATCCTTAAAAGCAATATCCATGGCCCTTTGAAACGTGGCCCTGCATTTATGAGTCCAAAAGGCATCCTTCTGTAGGCAAAGGTACCCCATTTAATTGTGAAGGCAGTCTTGTGCCTGTCTTCATACTGGACCATCACTTGATTGTACCCTGAATAACCGTACAGAAAGGACATCATCTGAGATCCATTAACCACTTGAAGTACTTCATCCAATGAAGGGACTAGATAGTTATCCTTTTCTAAAGATCTGTTCAAATTTTTGAAATCAACACAGAGTCTGATTTCTCCATTCTTTTTTTTCACTGGAACCAGGTTGGCCACCCATGTGGAATGTCTAACAGGAAATATGATTCTGGCAGATATTAGTTTCTAAACTTCTTTCTGTATGACTAGTTCCAATAATACATTAATTGGCATCTGCCTCTGCCTAAAAGGCTAGGCATCTGGCTTCAAATGGATAGTATGAGTTATGATTGATGTATCATAAGTTTTCAAGTCCTCATAACTCCAGGCTACTATATCGGGAAAGCTACGCAATGCTGCAATTATTCCTTGTCTCTCTTCTGGAGTGCATACTTTTCCAATAAAAATGTTCTTGGCGTTATCTTCAGTTCCCATATTGTAAGTATCACACTGTCCGTTGATAGACTCCTTCTTTGATTCTTGTTCCCGATCCTTGATTTTATCCATATCAAAAATTCTTTCCAACTGTACCATTCCCCTTGGAATAGTATTTGATTTTAGGTTCAGAACTCCTTCTAAATCTAGTTCTGCTTCCTGAAGCTCTATCTCATCAATGATTTGGGAAGCAAAAACGTCTGTATTTGTGATAAAATCTAGAATATGCTTGTCATCTTCAAACACCTGAAAGTTAGTGACATTGTTTGGGACCGAAGGCACAGGAGTCAATTCTACAGTGAATTTCTTCAAACCTGACAAAGATAAAGGCTGCAGAGTACTGGCCGCTTGAGCTAGAGAGTCACTTGTTTGATTCTTCTGTCGTGGTATTAGCTGAATGTTGAAGGCATCAAATCCCTCAATGAGGTCCCATACTCTATGCCTATAATTAGTCATTCTTCTATCGTGGCAAGAATATTGTTTCTTTACTTGCTTAATTACTAACTCAGAATCACCAAAAACTTGCAGAATCTTAACATTTTTCTTAAGTGCCATAAGAAGTCCATGAATTAATGCCTCATATTCCTCTACATTGTTAGTACAGTGAAATTGAAGCCTATGGGTTGCAAAGAAATTCTTACCTTTTGGACTGATCAGTTCAAACCTTGCCCCAGCTCCATGCTTGGAATTGGATCCATCAAATCTAAGTGTCCAACACTCAGTAGCTGTAATCTTCTTCATCACATCCTTTGGCTTAATATTGCTGGATGGTTTTTCAGATGACACGAACTTCTTTTTCTGATAGTCCTCCTAAGGGTTTTGCATACCTGTTTTATCTGCCAGGGTTGGATTCATGCATTTTTGTACTTGTTATACTGCTGTTTGGCATAAACAACACTCCAACTCCGAATGGGAAGCATTATGGACTCTACACCAATTAGGTAAGAGTAATTCTTCAAAGCTTATCCTTCTGCCTAGATGAATTTGATTGTCGACGCATTGCCTGATGAATTCCTGAAAACTGTCTAATAGACTAATTTGGTTATCTTCAGTTTCTTCTTCTTCCTCCACTAATTTTGTCAAAATAGTAATAGGGTTGGGTCCTATTTCTGCATCGATAGGCAGCGTGTGTAACATCAATACCTCCTCTGAGTTTGACTCCTCATATTGTGTTGACAACATATAATTTCCCATGCTAACTTCTGATATTAGAACTTTTGTTGAAGTCTTTTGGTATTTTGTGATCATGTACTTCATTCTTGGCTCTCTCTCAATTCTGATATGATTTGACACTCCTTTCTAGAGAAGCCACATGTGAGAGTGATCAATAGACACATAACCATTCAAATCCTTAGTAAAATATCTTCCTAGAATCAAACCATACGCATCTGGAATGTCGACTACTTGAATATTGATAACCTGTTGAATCCTTGGGTCTGAAGCTACCTGCATGTGAATCATATTTAATTCTCCCACCACATTTACTTTAGTTCTATCCAACTGAGTCACCTTCTTCTGAGAGTCAGCAGGTGTAATTCCTAAAGCTCTACAAACTCCAAATGGCATCACATTGGTAGAGGCACCAAAATCTAGTAGACAATTATGTAGATTCTTACTGAATATGCGCACAGAGATCAGAAATGGCGGGGTTTCTATCTTCCCTTGAAACAAAGTGGGCTAAGTATCTACTTGAGCCACTTGAGTCTTGTCCTTTTCTTTTCCTTTGTCTCCAGGGGGCAAGTTAGTCTGATTATGGGCCTGGTTTTGTGTCTTCATAGACTGAGAACTAGAAATCTTGTTGTTATGCTCACCAGAAGGTTTATCCAAAGACACAGGATGTGCATCATAAGTACCTAAAACTGCCTTCCTAATGGGAGGGAACCTTAATAACTCAAATGCTGACAGATTTACCTTTAATTTTTTGAACTCCTCAGCAACATATGAAGCCATATGCTCCTCATCCATATCAGTGGAAGTTTCCTTGGAAGGTTCTTCCGCCTTGTCCTTGCCTGCTGGAGTGGCCCTTTCCTTCTGTGGGTCAGTGTGAACTTGTCTCTCCTTCGAAAGGTATTGTCTGGAAACATGTGGATAAGACGGATTATTGCTAGCATTAGGATCTGGGGGAGTACTAAAGTTGTTAGGAGGAATAGAGGTAGTGAAAGGTCCCCCAGCCTGTGGGCGCCTATGAGGCATATCCCTCAAACCTTGCCTCTGGAACATCTGTACTTCCTCAACATAGGCTTCTTCCTAATCAAGGGGGTCATTATCATTCATTGTTTCTTCATTGAATAACTGAGCCACCTCATCCCCATTACATATTTGATATGTTTTCCTTTCCTGAAACTATTCCTCCTCTGGTACATTTTCCTTACCTACTGGGAAGGGAGCGTGATTTAATACCAGCACAGGAGAATCATAAGGGCTTGAGGGAACAATCTCCTGCCCATTTGCGTTATTCTCTACCTCATACTAAAAAATGGAGGCTGTAGTTTGGAACTCTGGACATTCCAACTCTGAATGCTGACTTGTCTTATGAAGCCTACACCATCCTGACAAGGCAGCCTCAGCCAAATTTACACCACTAGGAGGCTTGTCTTGACTGATTGGCTAATTTGCAGAGTGGTTGACAAGTTGATCCAAGGGAGTAGGAACTCCTCCATTGTTAGGTCCCGTATTCCACATTCTACCCTGCCCCTGTGATTGCCTCTTATCAAATCCTGATCCCATAGACTAATGTAATACCTCTGAATTTTGCAGATAAGCAGGGAAACTATTTGGCTGTGACTGATACATAGGCTGATTAACCTGTTGTTGGGGAAAATTCATCATGGGAGAGACTTGGCTCATGGGAAGACCAGGATGTGGCACCAAAGGTAATTGAGGTACTGGATTCATGATCAGAGTATGATTGGTGAGTACCTGATTTACTGCCTGAACCTGGTAGGGATGTGCAACTGGTCCTAAAGAAGGCAACGGTCCAGTCACATGTTGTCTCATATCTGTGCTAAGCTTAACAGCTTATGTATAGGCATTAGTTAGGTTACCTGGACGGTTGGGTCTTCACTTAAGAAAGGTTGTTGTAAGGCTGTCCAATGCTTCGTAATAGACTCCTAGGGTTGTATTTTCATCCAAAACATAAGGATCTTGAAGTCTGGTGAACACATGGTGAAACCTATTATTGAAACTGGATATTGGTTCATTAACTTCTCTTTTGACTCTAGTGAATTGTAAATACAATTCATTGGCACTGATGGGTATTCTAAACTTTTGTAAAAAGGCAGTTTCAAGATCATTCCAATTAAGAATTGAGCCAGATGGGAGGCGATTGTACCAGTAAAATGCCTCTTCCCCTAATGAATAAGGAAACAACCTACAAGCAACATCCTCATGAACAATCCCTCTATCTTTGAGACAAGTTTGAAAGATCCTTATATGTTCCTCTGCAGTCTTGTTTGGGTCATTGACATGGAACTTTGAGCAGAAATGCTCTGGGTTTTTGGGCATAACATTGTAAGCATTGAAAGATAAAGGAGACGGGTTATTAGCAAGGAAGGCCATTGGAAAAAGTGAGGGTGGTGGTTGTGGTTGTTGAAAGGAAATGACCTCAGGGATGGGTATGGCTTCAGCTTCTGGGTGTGAAGGTATAGATGATGCTGGTGAAGGAATGGGTGATGATGATTCTCCCCTTTCTCGAGTCCTCCTTGACCTAGTGGGGAACTGTAACTCTTGCAAATATCCTTCCCCTGTGGTATATTTGGTATTTCTCCTATATCTCTCTGGAAAGATGGCGTTCAAGAAATGATCCAGTGTGCTCATTCAGGCCCTCCTTCTAGCGCCAATCTATTGATGGTGTTTTCTACACAGAAACAACTCAGACATAATACAATATCCTATCTCTCTTGAAAGGTTATTTTCAATAATAAATTACTGAAAATCACCCCAAGGTCTCTCAGGTGTCAGGTCATGACAATGCATAAACAACTCAGATAATATGTGAAAATGCTGGTAATCACAATCGGACCTTACTACAAGCAAACTATATCTTTCCAATTATCAGATTGTGCGATATAATCATCTCAAATCCTAAATCTAACCAGATAATAAAGAAATAGCAAAAGATAAGGGTGCAAGAATATGATAAGATCTAAAATTTTACTATAATGAACAATGCAAATGACAGATATCTGAAATGGACCAATCTCAAGTAACCAATTCTTGATCAACCCACAATGCAATATCACAAGAACGGTGCAATTTTCTAAGGTATATAGATTTTCAAATCATATACATTCATCCACAATCAAACTTAAGCACATGTAAATATATGGTCCAGGTTGACTTCACCAGCCCACTACAATCAGATAGTTACTAGGAGTATAGACCAGAGATTGCTACAAACATTCCAAACATGAAATCATAAACATCCTCCACCAAACTAAAACTAATTTAATTCTGAACACTAAACCCTAAATCTTCAAGCAATTTGAAACATAGAACAATAAGAACCATGCAAGATAAACTAACACAAGAGATTGCACCAAGAAAACCACAATGTCTTCAATTGTATTAGATCACCAAAATGTTGCAACAATTCCACTATTTGTTTACAATACTTGCTTCAAGAATTTCACAAAATGCTCTAACTCTTACTTGTCTCTATTATCTCTTCTTTTTATTTCTAATGTCTTACAATGAGGCAGGAATTCCCTTTATAGCAAAATCTCAAGATATGTCAGCCCAGCCAAACATTTACAAAATAAAACAAAACTGCCAAAACAAGTCAGCCTAAGGAATTCAAAGTAAGGCACACATTAAATGCTGATACATCATCAAGGTCGGCTTGGACACAGTCCCCAATGTAGCTCAGATCAATACATGCCCCATAATAATAGGGAAGCACAAATCTACAAATGGCATTAAATACCGCCTCCCTTATCCTGGTTCTGGTCTGACAATCCTTGAACCCTCAAAAACACCCTATCTAGCTCAGTGACAGGTGGTAAAGGAAAAACCTTAAGTCTGCATTTAATGGAGTCAATCTCCTCCTTTGACTGCTCAATAGTCTTATTCCAATCATCCTTATGCGCCTGATATTTATCCACTATTGACAAGTATGTTGCTGCGTCATCCAACTGGTGCCCGATTATAACGTTCTCGGAGTCTGGAGAATAAACATCATGCCACCATTCCTTTAGTTGTTCCAGACTCAGGTATTTAGGAGCTATCTTTCTCCTGCTAGTCATAAATTCAAAAAATGCAATGCAACCCTCATAGACACCAGTCAGGTCACCATCCATCAACTTCTTCCATTTCTGGATCTTCCTCATGGCCTTCTGCCAAATCTACAGAGCCTCAAACCATTCCCAAGGTTCATTTAATCTAGAGGAAGAAAGAATCCCATCTGTAGCCAATTGATTTTTACCATATTCTATGATGACCCTAGATTTCCACAGTAGAAGGTCAATGTCCTCCTTGTCCTGGGACAGCACATGCTCCAATAACTCCTTGGCTCAGACCGCATCCTTCCCAACTGAAAGGATATCCTTGATTGCACTATCTCCTCTTGCCTGCACATCCTTGAACCAATCCGTTGTAGTTTGAGTAGAGGCCTTCATCTTTCAATTTCGGAGATGGTTTCTTTAGGCAAGAAACTAGGAATGGCAGAGGAAGAGGGGTGGAGAGATTGCAGAGGCTTCATTACATCCTCCAAGCACCTCCTAAGCCTTTCATTTTCTTTTCTAAGCTCATGCTTGGTCTGAGCTTCCTTTCTTAACCTCCCAATGATTACCGCACTGGAGCCTTCTATTCATCAATGTCCTGTTCCATGGAGGCGAGCCCAAGGTTAATGGTCTGCACATTGTAATCTTCACCAGTGACATCTTCTCTTGTCTTGTCTGCAGCAGGGGTGGCAATATGGATAACTCTGTTATTTGCTTCATCCCTTTTTATCCTTGAGATTACCTTAGCTACCTTCTTCTTCTTTCCTTTGCCAATATTGGATAGCATTTCATCCCAATCCAAGGGAGTGTCTTCAACAACTACTTGCTTCTTCCTTGTGATCTCCTTTTCAAGCCAATCCGGGGTAGCAGGTTCTACCCGGATTTCCTCTGTTGCTGCCTCTTCCTACTGTTTTTCTAGCGTTTCATCCTTTCCTTTCTCAGGAGACAGCCCACCTTGGTCACCTACCTCAGGTTCATCCTCTTCTACAGGTGATGGGGCTCTAACAGGGATGTCCTCCTTCCCAGGTGATCCATTTCCTTTCTCATTCTCTGGAGAATCTGCATATTGGACTAGTGGAGAAGGATGTTTTCCCACCTCTTCAACTTTGAGCTCAACCGCCTCATCAAAGAGTGCCCCCTCCTTGAAAGGTTCTGCCTCCGGACTAGTCTCATGTTCCTGAAGAGTCCCTTGCTCAGGTATACTTGGTGGAGGAGAAGCAGCCTTAGATGGCTCCACAGCTGGTAACTTTGGAGAAGAATCCATCTTTTGCATAGTGTCTTTAGGGGAAGGAGTCCTGGATCTCCTCATATAAACTTTGGTCCTCTCTCCTAAACTTTCAACCTCAACAATCGGAGGCTCATCTTTTGAGGCACCCTGACTTTTCTTCTTTGAGACCCTGGTTGTTCTTGTCTTCTTTGGTGGTGGAGGAACATCCTTTCCAACTAGCTTTTCTAACTCTTCCTCATCAGAGGACCTACCAATCTTCAAAGCCAGACTTCTTTTCTTTCCTTTTGGCTTTCTTTTGGGTTCTGACTCACTTTCTTTAGGGCCTCTGATCTTTATTTTGAACGGCGAGCTCTTTTGAGTTTTCCCTTTGGGGTCATCTTCCCCGGATTCCTCTGAAGTAGACATGGGATTGAGGTTTCCCATCAAATTGAAGGTACAGGGTACTTTTTCACTCTCAAGCTCCCAAACCTTATGCTTCAACTAAGAAGTGGTGAATTTCATAACCGGGGCCATTAGGTCCTCCAACTCTGTGACTTCATCTTCATTCCAATTGATCTCCCCGATTGACCTATCCTTAACGGCCTCATAGGCATGATCTTGCACTAGGTTTCCATCATCTTCCAATTGGTCAGGGATCAACTTGACATTTTATTGTCTGATTGCATCAACAGGAAGCCTGGAGTACCTCTTCTTCCTTGCTTCAAAATCATCCTTGATGTTGGCCCAATAGTCTTCTAGGTCATCCTTGTGGCGGTACTCCTTGGTAGCCTTCTTTTGTGCTTCCCTAGTGATGTCAAAGTTTGTTCTTTTAGAGTGGAAGGAAAAACCATGAGCTGCCAACTCATCACCTGCTGCATGTGCCGATTAGATAGAAAGGCACACCTCTGCTACACTAATTCCAAGGGGGACATCCCCACCAAAGCCTATTTTATGCTTTTCCTTCTTTACAACTGCATCAAATTCACATATTTGCCTAACAATTTCCAATAACGCAATATGATTGGTAGGGTACCTAGGTAACCTGTATGGGGCAGCCGGGCATCCATCAATTCTAATGTAAGAGAAGGTGGGAAACTGAATGAACCAGGCCCCATAATTCTTTATCAACCCCTTCACTCCATCTGACAGTCTCACATGCTTGGCATTCTGAAGCATCCTGGTGATGTGCATCATGAATGCATCATTGGACCTTCTGTAATCTATGTGTCCTAGATGCAACTCTGGATAAATCTCATAAACTATGTCCTGTCCAAATGTTCCTCGTGGATTCAAACCCCTGTATGGGTAGAATCTTGCCAACACATACATGACATAGGAAGACATGGTGAACCTCTTGGTTTCCAGGACATCCCTTAGCTGTTTATCAATTATGGTGCTAATGAGACCTGCCCAGTCATAATTGGTTCCTTGTTCAATTTGGTGATCACGTGGACCATCCAACTCTCTAACACCCCAGCGGTCTTCAATCCTGCCACCCTGCTCAAGAATGTGATGGCATCATAAATGTTTGACCTGAACTTAACCCTATGCAACTTCTTGGGAAATTTGGAGTAATGTGACTTTGGCTTCTCCAACCAGGAGTTGATCATCTATTGAGCTTTGGTTGGCTCATTCTCATAATAGGTCCTGGCCAGGTCCATGTTCAGAGCACACACAAAAGGAAAATCTAGCATTTCAAATGCCTGGGCAATAGAAACCGAACTGAAATTGTCCAAGACTCTTCCTTCAGTGCTGACAACCCTTTATGTATCAAATTCATACTGCCGGACACACTCCAAAATCAAATCATAGCATTGGATTACAGGAGGAAACCCTGCTACATGCACCAGTCCAGACTTCATCATTCCTTGCCTCAAGACTGATAGTTCCTTCTGAGCTATCCTTTGTTTGAACTCCTCGTATATCCAAGCTCCCACATTGGTGTCAGACACCTTGGACCACACGGAAGATATTTTGCTTTCTGGCAACTGACCCTTGGTGTCCAATCTTAACCTTTCTGCTTCTGAGATGGAGGATCCCTCCGCGTCACCCTTAGACTTTCCTGCAGCGGCCTTGCTTGATTCAACTTGCACTCACAAAATATTGTCATAAGTACCCAATTATCATGCATATTCCAACCAAAAAATTAGCAAAAAATCATATGATATAATTAAAAGTTATCACAAATGGCCAATCCTTGAAAATTCAGAAAAATAAAGGAATCCGGGAAAACAGCGTAAACTGGGAAAATCTAGTCGAGGCAAAATTTCATAGAAATCTGACCCAGACGGATTCCTGTTGCTGAGACATCATCAGTCAAATAAATCGTTAGCACAAAATATTATGAGATAATCATGAAATTCATTCATTGGCCACAAGAAATTAGCATTTAGCATTTACTCTATTAATCCTATCCTTAGAAAATCGGAAGAAGTGCAACCAAACAGGAAAACCAGAAAAGTCCGGATGGGATAGATTTTTGTGGACAGTTCGAGGAACTCCAGAAATCATTATGCCCCGCAGAATCAGTCGAAACCGGGAAAATCCGAGTGCGAAGGAATTCCACGGGCACCTCAGAAACCCGATGAACGACGACACGCGAACAATTAATCAAACGATCATGCAATCTCTTCTACCTGGATTCTAATGGTCTCAAAATCAACGCTAACCAATCAAGATTCAAAATGTGGATGAATTTAAGTTCTCAGGGACCTCAAAATGTCTAAACCTCATGGCAAATAGCGATGCCCTAATTTTTATGAACAACCTCCTGGCATGAAAACCAGGGTAAGGTCAAGGTTTAAAATACCATCTATGAAGATCAGTCTAGAGCGCTTAGAATCCTCACAAGGTAGGGGTCATTTTAATACAAATGCAAGATTGACAAATCATAACGAATTCACTATTCTGAGCTGATCACCGAAAACCCTAACCTTGCACAATATGGCAAATTACGCGCTCGGAGGACATAAAAATTTGACCCAGAACAACATCCAAACGGATGCACCTGTCATGTAATGAATAAATACGAGCACACATGACACAGGTGATGAGGTGTCATGGAAAGATGGGTCAAACCCCAATTCGATAAAAATAATTGTGACCAAGCATGGGCCGACCCAGAACGACCATCATTTGACTTCAAAAATAACTCAATCATCACGTAAACAAATAAGAGGGGCCATCCACAACTTACCATTGATTAATCCAGATAAAACTCGAGCTCAAAGAAGTGACCACAAAGCAGACACACCCTAGCAATGGAAACCTCAATCAGCGCTCCAAACAATCCACATGCAAGCGACTTAAGATCAATGCTCAAAGCTCAAATGGAGAAAGCCCTTAGACGTCAAGGCAACAAACGAGTGAATGGTGAAGTTAAAATGATGCCAAAAAGACTTTAAATCCATCTCCATATGCATTTGAGCAAAGGTACTGCAAGCATTAATGATCAACAAGACATGTCTAAAAATCCGAACGAACACAGATTCTGCAGAAATAGCAGAAACCGGGATTTTAATGAAGTTCAGGATTTTAGTGCAGTCCGGGAAAATCCGCCAGACCCGGAAAATCCCGGAGTCAAGCAAACACCCGAATTTTGAAAATTCAGCAACGACCAGACAATGAACTAGAGCCCGAGAAAATCCGCCGGAGCTAGAAAATCCCAGATTCAGGTGAAAACCCAGATTCTCACCAAAAGCCAAATTTAAAGCATTCAAGCCTCAGGGCAAGATTAAAGCCAACAAAACCAATATCTCAAGACCTTAAAAAGATAAATCCAATAAAACCAAAGGCCAAAAGACATCATCAGAAAGAGGGTCCCTACTTCAAGTGGGGTGTGTGTGCAAAACTACACAACACTAGTGAAGTCTAATATTCACTAGGCGAGCCCCCAAAACAAATGAGAAACACACTAGATCTAGTGTAGTCCAATAGTCACTAGGTGTGTACCGATGTAAACCACACCAAGAGTTATATTCCTTGATAACTCAAATAAGGTGCTACGAAAATGATCCAACTGCTATGGCAACACATGTCTATGTTCAATTCTTGTGAACAAAGTGAAGCAAAAATTCCAATGTCAATGCACCACCTAGTCCAATGTGTGTGAACAAAGTGAAGCAAATAATGCCAATGTATGCCCCCACCTTAAAGAAATTGCAAGACACATTTCAGTGAGAAATTGTTTTAAGGTATACAATGATAAATACCAAGCGATAAAATGTCATGAGATCCTATTTGGAAATCCTTGTGCCAATTATATGTTTCCAAATAGATCTACCACGTGATAAGGGGTTGCCCCCAAATGTAATGCAATGAACAACACAAAGGACATGAACACATTGTTGGAAACTCAAGGGTAGACAACTGAGAGGGGGGTGAATCAATTGTCACTGAATCATAAACTTATTCAACTTATTAACTTTAATTTCAGATCTGATCATTAATCATGAAAGCATAAATGAACAACACATTAGAAGCACACATAACACCAATATTTTTACGTGGAAACCTTGTTAGGGGAAAAACCACAGTGGAGGTCAATCCACAAGATTATACCCTATTAAAAGTATAAAGAAATATGAATGGGGAATGCATATGCATTCAGACACACTGCCTAAAACTCACTGCTCAAATACAACAAGGCTTAATTCCCAAGGAAGACACACTATCCTATAGAAAGATTCAGATTAAAACCATCCAGATTTGAATTGAGAAAATAACATCTGCTAATGCTTGGTTATAGTTCTGGTTAAGCACATGAACACTTCTTCATTCTTCTTCACTCTCTTCTCTACCTTTGAATGATCTAAAATTTATTCATACACAAGACTCATACACTTTTCATTCACACCTCTTCCACACTTCAAACAATCACTCTTATATATCCACAACAAGAAATTACATCGCTATAAGTCGGCCACAAAAAGATAATAAAATAATTACAAACAGTCAACCCAAAACAAATAAATATTATTCATGTGAATCAACCAAGGTTAGCCATAACATAGTGAAGACCAAAAAAATCTCCAACACAAAAACACTTCAATTAATTTCTCCCCGAAGGTCCACAACGCGCTTCAACACCTTGTCGGCCAAGAACATGAAAAACATGAAAATGTAAGAGAAAATATCAGATCACGAGCACAATGATCAATGCAGACATGCCACAAAGATACAAAATGAACTAGAAACATCCACAAGCATCATGAAACACCAAAGAAGCATCTGAAACAATTAAACTTACTGAAATCATAGAATCTTCAATCAGGAACACTAACTGAAGCGACAAAAAAACTGTTAGAATGAAATTCTCCATAACTCGATCAACTCTTCATGTGGATCTCTGAAATTCAACATGGATAAACTATACATACTCAATAAGAAACCCTTTAGTTCACAATCTCATAACAACAACATATTGAACACATCGATAGAAAGAACTTCACTTCACCACTGACAACTTGTAGCACTTCTTATTACAATTTTCTCAATATCCTCGACATATACATCTTCTAATGCAACAATGCTAATAGTGTTGACATCAATGAAAACCACATATCAACAACACAACCACAACATCCAACAATCTCCCCCTTTGGAATTGATGGCAACACATGATGTGAAAAATACCATCAACACAACTACGCTTACTCTTCCTTTAAGTTTTGACTTTTCTTTCCTCACATGATCTTCTCCCCACAAGGCTCTTCTCCCCAGATAATCAGTAGTTTTTTTTTCGCATTACTCTTCTCCCCGTTTGACATCAATGACAAATATATCTTCAATACAAGCTTTGAACCACATATCTGAACACCTAAACTCCTAAACATATGACTACTCCCCTTGAGTAGCAACCACCACAACATCAACAAGGATCAAAATATGATCATGAAATGCGTGGATTGATGCAAAGCAATTCATCCTTAGTTCTAATTAGGAGGGGTAATCACCCCTAACTTCCCTCTGAGATACTCAAAAGTATCCTTAGGCAATGAATTTGTAAAGATATCTGCAATCTGCTCCTTAGTAGGCACATACACCAATCTAACTTCCTTTTCACTTACCTTCTCTCTCAAAAAGTGAAATTTGATAGATATATGCTTGGTCTTTGAATGTAGCACTAGATTCTTAGAAATGTTAATAGCACTTGAGTTATCACAGAATGTAACAATAGGCTCATCATACACAACTCTGATATCCTTCAGCATATGTTCATCCACAGTACTTGAGTACAATTATTAGCAGCAACAATGTATTTTGCCTCTGCAGTAGATAAAGAAATAGCATTCCGCTTCTTACTCAACCATAAAATGAGCGTCTTTCCCAAGAAAAATGCTCCACCACTAGTACTTTTCCTGCCATTCACATCTCCTGCCCAATCAACATCAGTAAAGGCACTCAAAGTAAGATTATCATCTTTAGGATACCATAGACCAAAATCAACTATCCCTTTCAAGTATTTGAAAATTCTCTTCATAGTAGTCACATGAGATTCTTTAGGATCAGCTTGAAATCTAGCAACAATACATACAACATTCATGGTATCAGGCCTAGTTTGAGTCAATTAAAGCAATCCACAAATCAATGATCTATATCTTGTCTAATTTTCCTTCGGAGAATCATCATAAGTTGTCAACTTGCATCTGGTCACCATGGGTGTACCAACAGGCTTTGAGTCTTCCATACCAAATTTCTTCAGTAATTCCTTCACATACTTGGACTGAGATATAAAAATCCCTTTATCTAACTAAGTAATTTGCAATCCCAAGAAGAATTTCATCTCTCCAATCATTGACATTTCAAATTCATTCTGCATCTCATTAGCAAACTTCATGCACAAGCTATCATATCCTACATATATGATATCATCAACAAAAAATTCCACAATCAAATCTTTATCATCATTCTTGAAATACATATTACTATCAACAATACCTTTGTTAAATCCAACTTTCACCAAGTACTTATGCAATCTGGTATACCATGCTCTAGGGTCTTGCTTAAGACCATACAATGCTTTGTTCAATTGACACACTATATCTTCTTGATCAGCCAACTATAATCCATTAGGTTTATCAACATATACCTCTTCTTCCTATTCACCATTTAGAAAAGTAGACTTGACATCCATTTGATAAACCTTGTAGTCTTTATAAGCAACATAAGCAAGAAACAATCTCATAGCTTCAATTCTAGCAAGAGGGGCAAATGTTTCTTCAAAATCAATACCTTCCATTTGAGAATATCCCTTACAAACCAATCTTGCTTTGTTTCTAACCACTTCACCTTGTTCACCCAGTTTGTTTCTAAAGACTCATTTAGTTCCAATTACATTCTTATCCCGAGGTCTGGGAACAAGAATCCATGTATCATTTTTCTCAAATTTCCATAGTTCCTCTTTCATTGCTTCAACCCAATGCTCATGTTTGCATGCTTCATTCACATTGTTAGGCTCAATTTTTGAAAACAAACAATACTCTTCTGCAATTTTTCTCCTAGTTTGGACACCTTTGTTCTTATCACCTATGATCTATTTCTTTGAATGATTCAATCTCACATACCTCAAAGTCTTCTTAGAATTTATTCAACTTCAGGCTCTTCTGATCTCTCTTATGTTCTTCCATCAGTTTCTCCTTCTTCTTGATTTTCTTGATTCATTAGAAGGATTTGAACTTGACTTGCAGTCTGACCTTGCTTTCCTTTGCTTTTACTGTCATTTTGATCATCAAAATCATATCCACAGGTTTTGGATAGTGCAGCTATGTCTTCATCAACCTTAACATTTTCGCTTTCAACCATTTTCTTTAGTCTTTTGTTGTAACACCAGTAGGCCTTACTTTTAGTAGCGTAACCTAGAAAGATTCCTTCATCACTCCTAGCATCAAAATTTCCTATATCTTCATCTCTTTTGATTTAACACTTGCTTCCAAAGATTTTGAAATATCTAACAGTAGGATTTTGACCAATCCATAGTTCAAAAGGACTCTTACCAGTATCGCCTTTTATTTGTACTCGGTTAAGTGTGTACACAACAGTACTCACAACTTCTCTCCAGTAGATATGAGGCACATTTCCTTCCAACATCATGGTTGTAGCTACATCTAGAACTATTATTTTCTTCCTTCCCACAACTCCATTCTCTTGAGGGGTTCGTGGTGTAGATAACTGTCTCTTTATTCCATGCTTTTCACAAAAAGAATTAAATTCACCGGAAGTGAATTCTCCATCTCTATCTGATCTCAGACACTTAATCTTCAAACTAGTCTTTGTCTCAACCATAGCCTTAAAGATCTTGAACTTTTCCAGAGCTTCAAATTTCTCCCTTAAGAAAGTAGCCCACATCATCCTTGAATAATCATCAATAATCAACATGAAGTATCTGTAACCTTGTAAACTTCTAGTTCTAGCAAGACCACATAAATCTGTATGCACAAGTTCCAACAATCCATTTGAGTTTAGTTGTTTACTTCGAAATGAAATTCTTGTTTGATTTCCTAGCTGACATTCTTTGCATATGGCATTAGTAGGTTTCATCAGCTTAGGAAGATCTCTCACAGCTTTAGTGGAACTTATCTTGACAATGTTATCAAAGTTAGCATGACACATTCTCCTATGCCATAACCAACTCTCATCAACTTGAGCAATCAAACAACTTTTACTAGCAACATTAAGATGAAAGATATTAATTTTTTTGTGTGTACCTGTTACGATCACATTTCTAGAATTTCCCAATATTTTGCACTTACCATCCATGAACTGAAGATTGTATCCCTTATCAACCATTTGACCAACACCCAAAAGATTATACTTCAAATCTTCAACATACAAGACATCATTAGTGTTATGATTACCATCAAGAGAAATGCATCCTCTTCCACAGATCACACCAGCTATGTTATCACCAAATCTCACAACACCACCATCATACTTCTCCAAATTCGCAAACTTATTTTTATCTGCTGTCATATGATGAGAACAACCACTGTCAATTACCCATTCATCTTTCTCTTCAACTTAAGCGGATAGGGCTTTCTCCACATTTGTACAACTAGTAGATTCAATTGACACCAGATTATTTTCCTTGATAGCAATAAACACAAATTCATCTTCACTTGCATTTAGGCTTGTTAAATCTTGGCTTGGAAACTTTCTCAGAACACCTTGATGCAAAATGACCTATCTTATTGCAAGAGAAACATTTAATAGGCACCTTTACCTTATAATTACCTTGTCCTCTAGCTTCTCTTTTCACAATCAATGCTTCAAGTTCTTCAAGCTCTCTTTCTTCTTCATCCAGTTGTTTCATTTCATCCTCATATTTGAATGTATTTCTTGATGAACTTTCACCTGGATCATATCTATGTCTATCACTTCCAGAAGTAGTAGCCTTAAATGCAAATTCAACCTTAGGAAGGGAATCACCAAATTCACTCAACTCAAAAGTAGTAAGCTTACCAATCAACATATCTTTGGTAACATTTGTCACAGTTCGGGGTTCTTCAATAGCACTAGCCTTGACTTTGTAAGAATCGGGCAAAGATCTAAGCACTTTAGCAACAATATTTGATTCATCTATCTATCCACCAACACATTTGATAACACACATAAGTTCATTTACTCTTTGCATGAAAGTAGTAACATTTTCATCATCACCCATTTTCAACTTTTCATATTATCCTTTTAGAATTTGTAGCTTAGCAATCTTCACATTTGCATCACCTTCATACAAGGATTCTAACTTCTTCCAAATCTCATAAGCAGTCTTTAGATCCATCACATTTTTCATCTTAGTATCAGTCAAAGCACTCAACAATGCCTCCTTAGCCCTGATATTATATTCAACATCCCTGATCTCAACAGTAGTAGGACCATTCTATGGAATAACATATATTTTTTGTAATGCTCCAGTAGGGTTCACCAATGAATCTCAGATGGAAATCCATTCGAGCTTTCCACAAAGAATATTTTTTTCCATCAAATCTAGGACTATCCTTCTTATAAGTCGCCATCTTGGATCACCTCAAGTTGTTAAAACATTTTCCAAGGAATCACAAGCTCTGATACCAATTGTTGGCAACTCAAGGGCAGATGACTGAGAGGGGGGGTGAATCATTTGTCATCGAATCATAAACTTATTCAACTTATTAACCTTAATTTCAAATCTAATCATTAATCATGAAAGAATAAATAAACAACACATCAAAAGCACACATAACACCAAGGTTTTTATGTGGATACCCTGTTAGGGGGAAAACTACGGTGGAGGTCAATCCACAAGATTATACCCTATTAAAAGTATAAGGAAATATGAATGGGGAGTGCACATGCATTTAGGCACACTACCTAGAGCTCACTACTCAAATACAACAATGCTTACTGCCCAAGGAAGACACACTATCTTATAGAAAGATTCAGATTAAAACCATTTGGATTTGAACTAAGAAAATAACATCTGCTAATGCCTAGTTACAATTCCGGTTAAGCACATGAACACTTCTTTACTCTTTGCTCTGCCTTTGAATGATCTGAACTTTATTCGCACACAGGACTCATACACTTCACATTCACACCTCTTCCACACTTCAAACAATTGCTCTTATATATCTGCAACAAGAAATTACATTGCTATAAGTTGACCACAAAAAGATAATAAAATAATTACAAACAGTCGGCCCAAAACAAATAAAGATTATTCATGCAAATCAACCAAGGTCATCCATAACATAGTGAAGACCGAAAACAACATCTGCAACACGAAAACACCTCAATTAATTTTCCTCGAAGATCCACAACACACTTCAACACCTTGTCGACCGAGAACATGAAAAACATGAACACGCAAGAGAAAATATTGGATCACGAGCACAACGATCAATGCAGACATGCCACAAAGATAGAGAATGAACTAGAAACATCCAAAAGCATCATGAAACTCTAGAGAAGCATCTGCAACAACTAAACTTACTGAAATCACAAAATCTTCAATCAAGAACACTAATTGAAGCGACAATTTTTTTTTTTAGAATGAAAATATCCATAACTTGATCAAATCTTCATGTGGATCTCTAAAATTCAATGCGGATAAACTAGACATGCTCAACAAGAAACCCTTTAGTCCACAATCTTAGAACAATAACGTATTGAACACACCAACAGAAAGAACTTCACTTCACCACTAACAACATGTAGCACTTCTTATTACAATTTTCTCAATATCCTCGACATATACAACTTCTAATGCAACAATGCTAATAGTGTTGACATCAATGACAACCACAACATACAATACACATAAGGGATCCATGGATCTAGGGTCAATATATATCTTTGCTATGGCGATATAATAGAGCTTGGAACTGACATCATTTCCCAAATACTCATGGAAAAACGAACATAATGGAGGAATGCCACATGGAGAGAAAACAAACAACTTTTGGGTCAACATGGAAGAGACCAAAATATCTTGATGCCTTGCATCATCTCCAAAAGGAAAACACAAGACAAAATAAAATACAAATTTTATGACATATAGAAGAATGGAGATACAAATAGAAGAATGTCATGACAGTTTTGTTTCCTTTGTATCCTTGTGCAAACAAAGCTACAAGGGCATCCAAAGAAAAATCATGAACACAAAAACACACCAAGTAGCACATCACATGCAATCAAATACAAATAATGTAGGAAACAAACATAAAGGAGTGCCACACATGTGAGCCAACCTAAAGCAAGTCATCTGCATCCCAATCTTGCTCATCATATAAGGAAGGTAGAAAACTAGCTAAAGGGACTACAACAAGTGTTGTATTAGGAGCATCTCCAGGTTCAACACTTGGTGGGTCACTCTCATCAAGAGGATCATCACGATTGCCCCAATCTAAACTCATAGACTTTGAAAACAAAACAATAAGCTCATTATGCACTTGTTCATCAAATTTAGCAATTTCATCTTCATCATCCAAATTAATCACAATGGGAGGATTTATGACAATGTCATTTTTATGTTCTTGTTTCACTTCTAGTTTTAGTTCCATTTCTTATTTTGGTGAAAGTTGTAATTCTTATTGGGTGGCTTATATAGGTGTTTTACTATCATGTATTATTATATTCTTTCCTCCAATTGACGAGTAATAGCATGAAGCCTACGTCTACACTCTAAGTTAGCATTTTGGTTTCTTCTTGCATAATTCTTAATTTCTGATGGTTTAGGAGTGGGTTTCTTGACCATTGGTCTCTTTTCTTCCCTCAAGGGAGGAATTGAAGGAACCACTGGGGGTTGGGAAACTGTTGTCTCTTTAGGTATATACACTTGTTTACCTTTAGAGGGATACAAAGGATCATTCAATTGTCTCTTGGTCTTTTATATGTTATGGGTGGAGGAACTATGACATATTTACCTTGGTTACTTGGAAGGGTCTTTGCTTTGGGCATGGGCTCAGCCATAACTGGTGGAGAAGGAACAATTATAGTCTTATCATTTTCCAGGATATTAGTAAGAGATAACTTTGTTATGTGCTTTTCCTTAAAATTTTGGTATGACATGAAAAAGAAATCCTCACGAGGCTTAATAAGTTCCATAGGTTGAGGCCAAAATAAATCCAATGAAAATTTTCCACAGGAGGACAAAGGATTAAACCCACTATGATGCAATGTAAATATTTCGCTTTCAAATAGGAACTTTATGCACTTGTGAATAACCGATGGGACAACATTCATGGAGCTATCCATGGGTAGCCTAACTTCACATGAAATTGGTTTGACGTTGGGATGATGGAGAATGATACATTTAATTGTTTCAGTCCAACTTTAAGAGGAAGAGTGACAAAACCTATCATAGGGCGAGAAAAAACATCATGAATTTTCAACCATGCTTTCTATTGTTCATAAGAATCTTGATAAATTTCACGCACAAATAAGAATTCCTCAGTGATCACATTCTCTTCACACACAGGATCAATGAGTATCCTAGTTGTAGGCTTGTCATTAATATGTCTGGTGATATAAAGAGGACCATCGAGTGCATGTATGGATGCGTCAAAATGGGTGAAAGCAATGTTGGGTAACAAAGTAGTTTGACCCTTATGAGGTTGAACATCTATGAGAGTGACCATATCTTGTAGGCCATCCTCATAATCACTCTTATTATCATTATTATCATCATTCATTCCATTAGTCTTAACAACATTCGTCCATCATTCTTAACATCACAAGCTTGCACAAAGTTGGATGAATGGTTTGGCATTGGATTGGTAAAAAATTGCAAGTTTTGAATAGATGGGGCAACATACTTATTTCCTTGATCATTAATACCACCCAACTAGATGTGATTAGAGTCGATGAGGTCTTGCACTTGATTTTTAAGATGCATGCATCACTCTTTATCATATCCACTTGTGTGATGTTGTTGAAAAAAGGCATTTGGATTATAACTTGAAGGTAGGAGTTTAGTTGTGTCCATAGGTCTAATAAGAGGTAACTAGATTAAGTTCTTGTTCAAAAGTTGCAACATGATCAAATGGAGGGTGTCAGATAATTGGGTAAATTGTCTATCTTATGATCTAAATTGGTACAGGGTTGAAATTATGGCAGCAACTTGAGGGTCAATGTGGTTGGATATTTGAGGTTCAATGTGGTTGATCTGTTTGAGTTCACTATTTTTTTACATGGTATAAGATCCATCAAAGAATATTGCTCAAGCACATGAAAAATGAATTTACACAAAACCGACTAGTTTATTAGATGAATACAATGCACATAAATAGGAAAGTGTTTGAGCACCCAATCTCCATGAAATGAGGATAGGAATCCTCATTCATGGAGTGGTGGTGGGTTTTCTCACACAATTGTAGCATGAGGTGTCAAAAGTTAGTCAACACCTCAATAGATCTCCTAACTAATTTGACACATTTCTTATACAAGTGTCATGTACATAATGAACATATAAGTAGGCTTAAATGCCTGTGTGTAAACAATAATTACACTAACACAACCCTTAAGCATAGCTTAGTTGGGCACAAAAGCAATGGGTCCCAGATACTAGCTTGATAAGGTATCCATATAAAATGCAATCTCTCATAAAGATGGAGAAAGATAGAAAACCAAAAGGGAAAATACTATCCTCCAAAAAGAGAGAAATAAAAGAAACTTTATAAAAATAAGAGAAGAAATACAATAATCTGCAATTCTCCAGATAACATGTCCTTTTGATTTCTCTTTTGCCTTTTTGGAATCTGAAGATGACAAAGATTCAAAATTTACAATCTTACTTTCCTCAATGATTTGAGTGAGATTGTTTATGTTTTTTCCTCATACAATCTAGTATTGTAAGTCCCAATTTCTTACAAAAGGAACATTTGACATAGTTTTTAGTATTTTCCTCTTTTTGTGATTTTATTGCTCCTTGTATTTCTTTATCTTTTCTTTCTTCACCTTTTTTTTTCAATGCCTTAGATTTTCAACTTTTAGCTACTAATGCATGTGACTTTTAGGAAACTATGGTCCCCATTTGAATGAGTTTATCTTGCTCTCTAATTATATCAACACAAAAGTCATATATTTTTGGCATTGACCAATTTAAACCAAATCCCTCTTTGTAGAATAGAAGGTTGACACAAAAATTAAATAAGAAGGGCCCAATTTGGAAAGAGTTGATAAGATGAGTTGATCATCTTTCTTCTCTATTCCACATTCCTTTAGTTTTTAGAGAAGTGACTTAAACTTGGTGAAGTACTCTTGTAATGTTTTCTAATCACTTGGACTTAAGCTGATTCATTTTCTAACTCGTGGCCTTTGATATCATCAACTTTCCAAAATAATTTCTCAAGAGTTGGCCATACTTAATGTGGGGTTTTTAATGCCTCCAGATACATACACTTTTAAGCCTACTTAGGTGTTCATTATGTACACAACACTTGCACAAGCAAGGTGTGAAATTAGTTAGGAGATATATTGAAGTGTCGACTAAATTTTGACACCTCATACTACAATTGTGTGAGAAAACCTGCCACCACTCCATGAATGAGGATTCCTATCCTCATTTCATGGAGATTGGGTGCTCAAACACTTTCCTATTTATGTACATTGTATTCATCTAATAAACCAGTTGGTTTTGTGCAAATTCATTTTTCATGTGCTTGAGCAATTTTCTTTGAGTTCACTAGATTTTTTACAAATTATAGCAAGGGTACAACATAAGGAGGAAGTTGTTGTTAGACGTGAACTAGCCATGGCATATACTTTTTCTCATCAATAGATAGCTAACTCAAAACCTAACTTGGATATTTTCGATATGAAATTGATAAAACTAATTGAGTTGATATTCGAATTGTAAGAATATTGAAGAAAGATAAGAGATATTAAAAAAAAACTTACCTATAGTTGAATTCAAGTTTACAGAATAGTATGAGTATTACATTGGAGACTAATGATCCTCAAGAGTATAGGAGATTTATGGAAAACTGAGCAAGTTATCTTGGAATATGAAGATATCGAGATATTTATATATTCAAGAATTATACACTTAATGGTGTGGAAACGGAGGAAAAATAATTACTCATCTACCATCAAGAGTCACGAGATAATATTAATTGAATTTTAAATGTATCCCTCACATTCTAATCAATAATAGTTTTCAATAACCTTTAAGTATGTGTTGATTGTCACATTACAACCAAGTTCATCTTCTGAGGTTGTTGCAAGAGAAATTAGTATGGGTCATATGAACTAGTTCCATGGTTTCTAACATGCACAATGTTTTTTGTGGAGATTATTGGAGATGCCAAGTGAAGAAAGTTATAAATGTAGACTCACTTTCATAATGTTTCTTGTGAATATGGTAATAAAAATGAGTAAAAAAATTTGATCATGTCTTATACAAACCTCCTCGTCATTCAATGTATTATATTCTTAAGGGAAAATGATGGTTAACAAATGTGACTAGAGTACATGTAATTAAAGACCAAATTATTGATGAGCAAGTAACTTGTAGATTGTAAGAATACATGGTTCCCACCTTGAAAAACCCAATAACTATTCTTTCTTTGGAGTTGTAGGTTTCAAATTATCTTTTTGGAAAAGTGACTTATGTCACTTATTGTAATTAGAGGTTAGAAAATAAGCTTTTTTTCTAGAAAGTGTATAGTCGTAAAATTGCACCCCTTGCAATTTCACATGCCTTTTTGTAGCTGCTTTAGTGTCCACTCCCTTAGCATCTTGAGTAGGCTCATTTTATCCCCTACATCATCCTTTTTCCCTTCTCAAGATGCTCCAGCATCCCTTTTCAATAGCTAGCCTTGCGTTTCAGCTTTGCATCAAGCCTTGTGATTTTCCCGTTCACATTGTTTTGTAGTGTGAAGTGTCCAAACACTAGCGCGTCACGTGGATGTCTGCGCACTGCACTAGCGTCCTACAACATTTCAACGTTCAAATGATCATTTTCGTGCATGTTTTCCACTCATCGCCTCCTTTCGTCAAGGGTAACAGCTCGAGATTCCTTGTAACCACCTAGGAAGCTTCTTTTTGCTTCCTTTCCCTCCTTAAAATCATTCTTTTCAACCCATTTGGTCTTCTAAGTTCTAGTTTCTTCTGCTTCTTGACTCCTCTCTCAAACATTCTCCCATCTTGCTATTTTGCTTGCACAACTCCATATAGCTTACTATAACAGCTCTAAGCACTCTCAAGCTCTCTTGGAAGCTTTTTCAACAACACTATTGGCCCTTATAGCTCTCTTTTCCTCTCCCCTTGGCTTCCTAAGCCTTGCTTGCACCTTTGAGCATCCTAGAATTCCATATCCCCCAACAATTACATCTCATACTTTGTAATACGGGTTCTCCTCCTTGAGCGGGAATTGCTTTTACCACTCATACTTGGTGGTGTGGGTTCTACTCCTAAGTAGGTTTTGCTTTCACCACATGCTTTTTTCATTTCTCTCTTTCTCTTTCTATCTGGCTCTCCGTAGAGGAGGGAACACCAAAACAGGGGTTTGACTGAGGAAAACCCCTATACAACCCCAACACTTTCTCTAGATATTACGCATGCAGGTTTTGAAAATATCTACTAGTTGGAGGCTTCATTACTTGGATTGTTGTGAGCATCTTCTTTCCTTTCTTCTCCTTATCTCTATAATTTATATTTTAGTTTATTTCAGTTCTGTCACTTTTTTTTCATTTTCCTATATTTTGTAATTTCTTAGTAATTAGATTGTTAGCATTCATTTATCCATTTTCTGTGATAAACTCATTCTCTAGTTTGTACGAGATGCCAACATGCCTCTGGGATGCGAACACGCCACACTATCGTTTGTATCTTGTGCTGACGTCCTTTGATCGAGAGCTTGTCAATTTGTCCAGAAAATCTTTGTGTCCTGCTCTTTCGGATTCTAAAACTCTCATTGTTGTTCCTAAGGTAGTTTAGAGCAGTTCACCCCATTAGGCTCTCTGAATGAAGAGAAATCGTGAGTAGAAAATCCCCCTTTTCTACATTTTGGTGAACTCGACGTGAAGAGGGTATTTTTCAAAACACTAGGAATTTATTTACCCCTACTTTGCGAGGTCATAACTTGTGACTTAGTGCTCAAAATTTAGAACTGTTTGCACCGTTGGAAAGGTCTCCTACAGAACTAGTTCAATCCCTAATTTACCAGTGCCTTCGACAATTGAATTTTAGGGATCGACACAAGTTTTGACCTCAAATTCCACTTTGAAGACCTCCAAAAATGAGAATTACTAGAACATAGAAAATACCAAAAAAAATCATAATGAATTTAATATCTTATTTTATTAGTTCAATATCTAATTTCATTCAAAATTTTAATGATATTCCATTTCATGCATGTAACGCTGACTTGAATTTGCCTATGTAACTTGATATCTTTGATCCTTCTCACAAAAATCCTCTGGCTTTAGAGGATATTTTGTCATAAGAAGATGAAATCATTGATACCTTTCTTAATATTACTCTACCTTCTATTCATTCTAATGCACTCTCTTTTGGAGATGATGCATTCGTGAATGATGAATCTCCTCTCCATTCCAATGCACTCTCTTCTATAGACATTGCATTTGTGAATGATGTATCTCATCTTTGTTTTGATGCACTCTCCTCTAAGATGATGCATTAGCGAACGATGAATTTCCTTCCACATTTGATCCTGTTTGGATCGATGTTGAGAATATGTCTTCAAATAAGTATTCCACTAGTTGTGATGATTCTATAAATGTAATCTGTCTCATTTGCCCCTCAAAGGCCTAAGAGACCAGTCATTTATGTGACTCCAACTAGTCCTTCTCCTAAAAGGATTTTTTCTATCGACGGTGTTCAATTTGATTGTGACCCTCCTAATCTTTCTAAGGCTCCCTCTTATAGAGCGGTATCCCATAATTATGAGAATAGAATGAATAAACAACCAAGCCTTCTTCAATCTCCTAAACCTACGACTAAAGCACCTAGTGATTACAATCTTTTCAAGCAACTTCGCGTTACTCCAACCAAGATCTCACTGTGGGACTTACTTCAGTTTGCTTCGGTTTATCAAGGTATACTTTATGAAGCCTTGCAAAAGATCCTCTTGCCTTCTTCCAGTAGGCCGACAAATGTTGATGTGTTGATAGCTTATATTCGTGTGAATTCATGAAATATTACATTATATCCGCAAGAACTCCCACCTCCGAAAGTACAGAAGCAAACAGACGCTCTAAAGATTATAGTCAACATTAATAAAATTAGCATTAGACATACTCTCATTGATGCTAATTCGGTGCTCAATGTATTTAGCATTGATCTATTACCTAAGATTAATATTGATTCATCTTCTCTTAATGCTTCTTTTGTTGTTATTCATGGGTTTGATAATGTTGGTCGAAAAGCCCTAGGCACAATAGTCTTCCCTTTGAGGTTGGGACTCATTACCGTACCTACCCTTGTATATGTTATGTTAGAAAAGCTACCATATAACCTTCTTCTTGGTAGATTATGGATTCATGCTATGGGTGTAATCCCATCTACCTTACATAAATCTATTAAGTTCATTTGTAATAATAAAGTAGTCATAGTGAAGGTTGACCCTAATGCTATGCACTTATGTGAGATGGTGGTTGTCGGTCAGGCTTTGGTTATGCCTAGTCTTATTCCTTCATTGTCTTCCAATGTGTCGATGTTTACTCTAGTAGTACTACAAAGGGTGCTCTTGAGGTAGATGTCCTTGAAGAAGATCCTTCTGAAGCGAGAAATCCTAAGTCTTCCCTTCCTACTTCTTAAAGGAATGCATGTCTTGGTGATGATTGGGGTTCTTTATACTTTACAGAATCCTTCACCGGAGAATATAAAGTCAACCCAATCCACTCAGACCTTTCAATAACATCATTTGAACTCACTATAAAAAATGGTCATTCTTCTATATCGCAAGATAATGTGAATGTAAATTGTAGTGTTCTTAGTGTTGATCCTCCTTCTGAGGAAGATGATCACACTTGTATTGAAGAGGTTAATGTTGGTAATCTTGTCAAGAAAGATGATGGCGATCTCGTAGAAGAGTATAATCCCTATTGTCGGAACAATGCTCTCCATGTGGATCCTCTATTTTTTGCTACCTTTGTGCCTTCTTCTTGTGAGCAGTCAAACTTTTCTCCTCAAGAGAAATGGTTGCTTCCTGCTCCTCATTCTTTATCTAAGCAAGAGTGTATTTTTTTGTAGCTTTTGAAAGCCTGCTTAATCACTCTTCCTTCTCCTACACACAAAAAATCTCATGAACATGATAATGAAAAACATTCTTTCTATGCATACCATCGAGTGCTTGGCCATTCCACTAGTTAATGTAAGGCCTTGAAGGATAAAATACAACTTTATGATTCAGGTGCCATCACTCATTTATTTGCTGATGCACCTACCTCTTTCTCAAATGACAAGTGATATCGAGTTCTACCTCTATCATGTATGTTCTAAGTATCTTGCATGGTTCTCCTCCCCTATGTGTTGGGGGCAGTGATAACTTATTTTGGAGACATGTGTCCTTCTTAAGGACCCCCTCTCTCTTCTTTATACACTTTCAAACATTGTGTCCCTTGAGTGGACCCCACTTATTTTGAATGGTTCCTAAGGGACCCCTTTGAAAGCTTTCCAATCTATCGACAGTCTGTGTGATTGTTCGCTTACTTGCCCGTGTGGTCACTTTCGCTTTGCAGGTGCGCCTATGAAGTTTCTTTTTGACTTTGTAGAGTCCCCTTCCATGGGTCTCCTCCATGTGAGATATCTTAGGGGATAACTCCCCATAGGTCTGTGGAGTGCTTCTTCTGAGCTTCCTCCATTGAGAGATCTTGGGGGTCGCTCCCCCATAGGTCTGCAGATTTGTAGGGAATTTTCTTTGGGCTTCCTTCATGTGAGAGATCTTGGACGACGTCTTCCCTATAGGTCTGCGGGTTTGTAGGGTGCTTTCTTAGGGTTTCCTTCATGTGAGAGATCTTGGAGGATACTTCCTTGCAGGTCTGTGGGTCTGTAGGGCACTTTCTTTGGGTTTCCTCCATGTGAGAGATCTTGGGGGATACTTCCCTGCGGGTTATCGGGTATGTATGGTGCTTTCCTGAGTTTCCTTCATGTGAGAGATCTTGAAGTAAACCTTCCTTGTGGGTCTATAGGGTGCTTCCTCGACTTCCTCCATGTGAGAGATCTTGGGGGATGCTTCCTTGCAGGTTTGCAGCCCTATGAGGAGCTTACATTTTTAAATTTTCTCCTTTCTTCTCAATTGTATATACCGGATCAAATATTTACATCTTCTTCATCCCGAGTATATTCCCTTCTTTTCCTCATTTTATACTTCTTCTATGTTATTATTTGGGGATGATGCATAATACTAAGACAACCTTTTACATCGAGGTCTGTTTACTTTGTTGACTTGAATCCTTTAGTCTTTTATGTTCTAACATCGTTGTCTGGTGCAGGTTTTTCTTGTCTAATGCATTGGTTTTGTAGGTCTTCAGCCTGGGGCATGCTTCCATGGTTTGAAGAGTTATCTACTTCCTCTACAATATCCTTTTTGCATATGATTTTATGTTTAGTAGATTTCCTTTAGTGTGTATATTAGCATAGATTCATATGCCTGTTAAAGTGGGCTAAAAATGTATAGTCATAAAATTACACCCCTTGCAATTTCACATGCTTTTTTGCATCCGTTTTAGTGTCCACTCCCTTAGCATCTTGAGTAGGCTCATTTTATCCCCTGCGTCAACCTTTTTCCCTTCTCAGGATGCTCTAGCACCCCTTTTTAGTAGCTACCCTTGTGTGTCAAATTTGCATCAAGCCTTATGATTTTCCCATTTGCGTCATTTTGTAGCATGACGTTTCCAGACACTAGCACGCCATGTGGACGTCTGCGCATTACGTTAGCATCCTACGATGTTTCAACATTCAAACGACCATTTTCGTGCATGTTTTCCACTTGTTGCCTCCTTTGGTCAGTGGTAATGGCTCATGATTCCTTGTAACCGCTCGGGAAGCTTCTTTTTGCCTCCTTTCTCTCCTTAAAAGCATTCTTTTCAATCCATTTGGTCTTCTAAGTTATTCTATCTTCTTCTGCTTCTTGACTCCTCTCTCAAACATTCTCCCATCTTGCTATTTTGCTTGCATAGCTCCATATAGCTTGCTACAATAGCTCTAAGCACTCTCAATCTCTCTTGGCAGCTTTCTCAACAACACTCTTGGCCCTTGCAACTCTCTTTACCTCTCCCCTTGGCTTTCTAATCCTTGCTTGCACTTTTGAGCATCCTGGGATTCCATATCCCCCAGCTATTGCATCTCATACTTTGTGATACAGGTTCTCATCCTCGAGCGAGGATTACTTTTATCACCTCTTTTGTGATACAGGTTCTCCTCGAGCGGGGATTACTTTTATCACTCATACTTGGTGGTGCGGGTTCTACTCTTGAGTAGGTTTTGATTTCACCACATGCTTTGTTCATTTCTCTCTTTCTCTTTCTATCTGGCTGTCCGTGGAGGTGGGAACACCAAAATGGGGGTTTGACTAAGGAAAACCCCTATACAGCCCCAACACTTTCTCTAGATATTACACATGCAGGTTTTGAAGATATCTATTAGCTGGAGGCTTCATTACTTGGATTGTTGTGAGCATCTTCTTTCATTTCTTCTCCTTATCTCTATCATTTCTATTTTTGTTTATTTCAGTTCTATCACTTTCTGCCATTTTCCTATATTTTGTAATTTCTTAGTAATTGAATTGTTAGCATTCATTTAGCCATTTTATGTGATAAACTCATTCTCTGGTCCGAACGAGATGCCAACGTGCCGCGTTGTCATCTGTATCTCGTGCTGACGTCCTTTGATCAAGAGCTTGTCAGTTTGTCTAGAAAATTTGTGTCCTACTCTTTCGGATTCTGAAACTCTCATTTTGTTCCATAGGTAGTTTAGGGCAGTTCGCCCCGTGAGGCTCTCTGAATGAAGAGAACTCATGAGTGGAAAATCCCCCTTCTCTATAGAAAGGAAGAGTAAATTCTAACTAAAATAGTAATAAATTATTATATTTTAAAAAGGTAGTTACTAGGTGGTTACTAGTTAGTTATCAGGGAAAGCCTATAAATACAAGGCTTGGATATTGCAAAGGGATTTTTTTTGCAAAGGGGAAAACTTTGAGAAAACGTTTTAAAGAGATTATATCAAGGATTTTTGGCTTCATACTTTGTACATGATGGATTTTTAGAATTGTATAATTTTAGAAAGATAATAAAGAATGCATTTGGTTCATATGTCCTAGATGTGTTTCTAAATTATTTTTGTTGATTTCTCATATGTTAAATTGGCTTGATCCCTTTGTTTAATTGTGTAAACCATTGATAATCTATGTAATTGATGAAACACAAGCATATCTTGGTATCTTGATTTGAATGTGTTGAAGTAGCTTATCTCTTTGTATGTTGAGGTTTTTCCATCCTTCGTCATCATTGAATATCAAAACGTATTTAAAATCTCCCTTTATAATCTATCTTTCAGTTGTGAAATCTTAGTTGGTATTCATATGTCTACTGTTGAGGTTTCTATTACCCATTTTCCTTTAGTTTTGTCTTTTCTCCTTTATATGATTTTAGGTTAAAAGTATGTAAAAACTACAAATACCCCCATCATACAAGTTTGAGTTGCCCCTCTTAAATGCAAAGGAAGATTAGTATTCTATAACAATCTCTCCAACTATTAGGACAATTGTCACTACTCTTTGGGAAAATAGGGCCATTTTTGGAGAAAATATCATATTGACAAATTTGTTTACCAACAGGTATACATCAAGCTACACTTCAACATCATTAACTACCCCAATTACATTACTTCATTATAATCCATGAAAAAATACTTTCCAAAAGGTTTTAAAACATGTAGGCCTAGCTAATTCATGGTTTTTAGAGGCATCACATTATTGGATGCTCCATAATCTGGAATACAATTATGTACCAACCAACCATTTACTAGAAAATATGTGTAAAATAGATCACTTACTTTCTTATTACTTGTATATATAGTGCCCAAATAAATCCTAGGTCCCTCTTGGACATTATATTTATCTATTATCTTTAGTAATTCCTATAGGTTTACTTGGATAATTAAAAATATTAGGAGCATTAATAGAAATAAATGCTCTTTCTTTATGTTTAGGGATCCTCAACAACTCCCTAACTAGCACTTGAACCCTCAATTGACTCAATACTTGAGCCATATCAGTTGGTTGGTATTTTGGTAAAGGAGTGGACAATGGGATAGTTATAACAATAGTGTTATGGATGAAAGACATTACCTAATTACTAATAGCAACCTACTTTTTGTTGAATACATTTCCAACTTCCTTAGCTACCATTTATTTTTCATTTGCTACTTCCTTAAATTGCTTATATTTGAAATTACTGAAGTGCATAACCAAGATATTTAATTTGCAACACCAAATAACCTCCACAAGTAATAGAGAGAAGCAACAATGAAATATGCTATTCCACCAAACAAGAATTACAATATGATACAATATGATCAAGATGCAAAATATGCAAGAGATGTCTTGCTTATAAAGGAAAGGTGAGAGATAGGATTAGAAAAGATCATAACAAGTGTCTTAATCCTATCATAGAGATAACTAACTCATAACTACATGGGATAATGTAAAATATAGATAAGAAAACTAAGAATTCTAGAAGAAAGCTTATATCCTAAGTAAACTTAACATGTGAATAAGTCCCCTAAGTCCCTAGTAAATAATTAATTAGGTACAAGACTTTAATCACACCAACACCCCCCCTTAAGTGCAACTTAGGGAGGAAAAAAACCAATACAATTATACAAAAGGTGGGTCCTGATAACAAGGCGTGATGAGGTACCTATGTACAAAAAAAACTCACAAGTGGAGAAAAGGAGAAAAACCCTGTGGGAGAAAACTCCTCTCCAAAAGAAAGAAAAATTGCAAACAAAATGAGATAAGGAAGGAGGAATCATCAAGACCCCCCTAAGGACAACTTCCTTCACCATAATCATTGATCACAACTAAAGATAACAAGGTGATGCCAAAGGTATAGTGAATATGTCGACAACCTGCTGCTCCGTAGGAAAATACTCCAAGCTAAGAACACCATCCTAGATGAGCTACCTGATGAATTACATGTGGATCTCAATATGCTTAGTAAAATTATTCTCCACTGGATTGCACATGAGAAATATGGATAGAAATATAGTTGTCACACCTAAGAGTAGTGGGTTGAGTGGAAGGAAATCCAAACTCAGTCATCAACTGACGAAGCCACGACACCTCTTGACTAGCAAGAACAACACCTCGATACTCAACCTCTGTCAATGATAATGCAATAGTAGTTTTCTTCTTGCATGCCCATGCAATCAAACCAAAACCAAGGTAAAAGACAAATCCAAAAGTATACTTTCAATCATTGACATCACCAGCCCAACTCGAGTCAATGAAGCCCACAATCTGAGAATCTCCTAATGTATTATAAATTCCAAAGTGAGTAGTTCCCCGATTATATCCCAAGATACATTTGGTAGCCTTCCAATGACTCTAATGAGGCTCCTAAGAGAAGTGAGAGACAAGTCCAACCACAAAGGAAATATCAGGATGACTATGTTTCAAGTACAAAAGACTCCAACCAATTGTCGATACAAGGTAGGATCAACCGTAGGAGTACCGCAACTAGTAGACAATACAACACCTGACTAAAAGGAGTGGGAGCAGGCTTGCAATTAGACATTTCAAATCTTTGAATCAAATCAAGAGCATACTTCTGCTAGAAAATGAAGATCCCCTCATAAGTTTTATGAACTTAAAGACCAAGGAAGTAATGCAAAAGACCAAGGTCAGTCATATCAAATCACCCCATCAATGCTCATTGAGTACTCTGAATCATGGAAGTGGAACTCCTTGTGAGAATCAAATCATCCACATAGAGCACAAGAATGAGAATATCCTCTCCATGTCTCTGAGTATAAATTATAGGATCAAAATGCCGATGAGTGTACCCAAAAGTAAGCAAGAAACTATCCATCTTCTCGTACCAAGATCAAGGGACCTTTTTTAGACCATACAATGAATGTCAAAGCCTGTAAACAAGTGAAGAGTCTTGCAAAAAACCTGGTGGCTGCTCTATATAGATCTCCTCATGAAGATCCCCATGCAAGAAAGCACTCTTCACATCCATCTAATACACTGACCATCCTTGTGATGAAACTATAGCAAGAACAAGATGAACAGAATCCATTTTGGAAAGAGGAGAAAAGGTCTCGAAATAGTCAATTCCTTCAACTTAAGAAAACCCCTTTTCAACAAGATGATCCTTGTACTTGTCAATGAAACCATTAGTTGCATATTTAGTATGATACACCCACTTGAAGCGAACCAACTTTCTTCCCTTAGGAAGAGGAACAAGATACCAAGTATGATTTTTCATCAAAGAAGAATACTCCTTAGCCATAGCACTATCCCATTCAAGAATACCTGAAACATTTGAAAACTTTTGAGGATCATCCAAATGGCATGACTCAAAAGATTGATCCCTGAATTCTGAGAATGAGTGCGACGAGTATTTTGTGGGATCACCAACAAGAGGACTAGGCTCCTCAAGAGTAACACGATCCCATTGTGGCCTAGTGGGATGATTAGAAGGTAGTGGATCAAGACCATCATCAGAATCATCCTCAAGAAGCAAAAAATCCTCAATTGAAGAAGATTGAGTAGGTTGTGGTGAAGAAGAAGCTGAAGGAGGACACATTTGGGTAAAGGACTCAACAAAATGAACATCACGACAAAAATTTAGCTCTCGTGTGTCAAGACCAAACAATTTGTATACATTCACATTCTCACAATAGCCAACAAAAATGAACTGTTGACTATTCTTCTCCATTGATTTATGCTATGTACGAACCCAAGCCTAAGTACCTGCAAAACAACATGATTAAACAAGTTAAACAAGGAAATGCAAGCCTAAACATGGATTCCCCATGAGATTCATTAACATAACTCAAATTAGGAAGAAAATGATAAAAAAACACTATGAAATCATAAAACAAGATTGAATCCTAATTAAGTAAGCAAACTCTCAATCCCATGGGGGAATTGGTGCCAATTTGATGTGAAAATTTGGCCATTTCCCAATTCCTATGATTGCAAGCTTCAAATTTAGATTTGATGAAGAAATGTGATCCACTTTTGATGATGAATGATGAAGACTCCAAGCTAAATCTGTAAAAGAACCTAGCTAAGAACTCAATGGTATGAAACTTGATAGATATTTGAGCATGGTAACTTTACTCAGATTGTGGATGATGAAATGAGGAGAGGAGCTCTTCATTTATAGGATTTCAAGATGGATGAAAGCCCAAATTTGAGCAATGTGGGACTAACTTTCATCCAAGGATATGATGCCACTTGTCAAGCTATGAATGGATGATGGTTGTGCAAGATTTGGGGTTTGTGCCAATAAATGCCAATATTTGAAATTCAAATTTGTTGAAATGACATGTAAGAGGGAAGGGAAAATGCAATAAATGCCACTTGGCTCAAGGCAAAGGACATGTAAGATGATCTTATTGCCTTGTTGGATGTACATGTTGATTTGGAATTTTGAATTCAAATTGAGAATATTCCAAAAGATGCCATGTGAGGGAAAATAGGGATTTAATAAATGAATTAAATCTATTTTCATGTGCAACTTGCATTATCTAGAGGATGTGACATGAGATGAGGTTAAATTAATCAAGGGTTTAATTAATTTAACAGATATTAGATGATGTGACTTATTTGATCCAAATTTATGGGTTTATTTAAATCGATAAGAGAGGAATATGATAAGAGGCTAATTAAATAAATATTTTGATTTATTTAATTAAAAGGGATGGTGTTAGATTAAATCAAATAAGGTTTTAATTTATTTAATTTAATGGATAGACTTTACAGATTTAATCAAATAAATTGATTATTTAATTAAATAGGGATAATTATATCAGATGGGTTGATTTAATTAACAAGAGAAAGTGACTTGATTAAACAAGATGATGTATTTAATTAAGAGACGAATATTGATGAATTTAATCAAATAAGAGAATTTGATTAAATGGTTAGACCGAGGGATGATTTAGGAAGAAACAATGTTAGTAAGTCAGGATCAAATGCATGATGACAATCAGTATATTTTCGATGTCTACATTTTTCCCCTCTTTGAAGCAAGGCACTCGTTGCGCTGGTTCAAAGAATAAACGATCTCGATCAAAGCCAAAAAAAATTGATTTTAAAACTTGCCCACCGATGCATGGCGAGAGAAAATATGCCATTATGATGCCCCCTTAAGAGATCAGACGAAAATTTTAATTTTTTGGGTGATCTCGCAAAAAAAAGGTGAAAAAGTGCCTGAGAGGTCCGAAAGTGGTTTGGGAGGCTAAAAACATGTCTAAACACAATAAAACGATGAAAAACAAGCCTCAAACGGATGAAAACAGATGCGGGGGTCCAAAACCCTAGTAGGACAGCCCTAGAGGGTCAAAAAACCCTAATTTTTAAGCTTAAAAGGGGCCCAAGGGATCACTTTCAAGTCATTTTCACACACCTCCGCTAGCGAACCTCGACATTTGAGCTCTAACCTCTTGACGATATGGCGCAACGACAGCTTCCCCTACACATTTCAGACTGAGTTCAGACCTACCAGCGGCCACCAGGCATTAGTGCCCCGGTATGTGACCCTAACTGACACTTCGCTTTTTCAATTTAGTGCATTTATTACTAGATTTAGGGAGAGCTCGCCTCCAGCGGTGCTATTATAGCGTCGCTCGGTGTTTGAAGCGCGCCACTTTTGGCTAGTTTAGCGCCGCAGCGGTGCAATTTGGAGTTTAAAAACTCCACCGCTAGGCTCGGGCTCCGCTTGGACTTGCGGGCCAGTTTGAGAGAAGTGCGCCGCGACGGTGCCCTTTTCAAGAAAATTGCGACACTGGGGGTGAAATTGTGTCGCGACGGCACTATATGGTGAAATTTCGAGTCCAGCGTCAGAGTTTGAGAAAACTCAAACTGTGACGCCTTCAAAAACTACACCGCTAGATGCAAGTTTGGAGCATTAGGTTAGGAATTTTCCAAAAAAAATTAACATGCTGACTTTGCTGACGCAGGACGAGCCTAGGGAGCTGTACTCTTGGGAGCACCGGTCATGGGACTTGGCGACTGTTCTTCAGGGTCTTAGCGATAGAGACCAGGTTTGACTAGAAGTCCTTAGGCTTTGGCACATTGTGTATATAGCGCCCGTGCGCACACACCTCGGGATGCTATCAGTGCTAGCCGAGAGATGGCATAGCGAGATATCGTCATTTCATCTTCCCACTGGTGAGGCGACCGTCACACTAGAGGACGTTTGGTGCATACTATGGTTGCCCATTCATGGCTGTCGAGTGATTTATGATATGGAGGAGGGACGCGATTGCTGCACCCGAGTCCTCGCCATATGAGATATCATTTATTGCGAGGGGAAGATTGAGTTGGAGAGGTACAGAGTGATAGCACCTCCCTCCGCTGGGCGATTGCGGCGATCATCTCGGGTTTGGTTGCCCCAGACAAACGAGGGCGGTACTCCAGTCCTGGATGGGGATACTGCTAGGAGAGGATGGTCCGGGACAAGTCGGTTTGGTTTGCATGGGGGTCCATCCTTTTGGATTCCCTTTAGAGAGATTTGCATGAGTATGCATACATGGATGGTAGAGCACTGGGAGCTGGGGTGACACTTTTGCACGTTTGGGCATGGGAGCACATTTTTGTGTTGCATCCACGGGTCATTTCGATTTTGATAAGGGTAGAGGATGCCCTGGTGGCACGGTACAGAGGTGGTGTGTCCTTCACACACACCAGAGAGCACATGATCCCCCACTGGAGGCGGGTCATAGATGAGATGGTTATGTTCATTTGGAGACCCTACCTCGGTTAGCCTGGATGGGCTAATGATGCAACGCAGCTCTTCCACTACTGGCAGGATAGATATATGTAGGGTTGAGAGCATACCATGATAGAGCGGTATTTTCCCATGCGTGTACAACGTCAGTTCAGAGAGCCACATGATCGGCCAAATGACGGCTATGTAGTCATTTTCACACGCAGCATGACACAGGTGGCATGCGGGCCAGGTATTCCTACAGCGGAGGCGGTTGACAGTTTTCGACAGCTGGTAGCCCAATTGTGGGCCTACAATTAGGGATTGGCAGATCTGGGCACGACATAGGAATATAGGGATTGGTTCAGGCCTCCTCTCCGTTTGACTGTTCCAGGTGAGGATCTGGAGGCACACAGAGTTAGAGGCAGGGGGAGAGGATGAGGACGAAGTCCCAGGGTCACGATTTGACAAGACCTCCCATTTGTGCCCCCAGTCCCACCAGATCACGGAGATGTCCCCATGTAGGACCAGCAGCAGGATCTGCCAGTCCCACCACCACGAGCCAAGGGTGAGGGTCAGGTTCCTGTATAGCTACGGGCACAGCCAGTAGGGCAGGCAGATGTGCGAGATGCCTTGATTTTGCAGTTACAGGCACAGATACAGGTAGTGACGGCTGAGCGAGACCAGGCACGAGCTGAGAGCAATCAACTTAGAGTGGAGAGAGATCAGGCTATAAAGCAGCGACAGGTCACAGAGCTACAGGCAGCCACAGAGCTCAGTCGTATGCAATAGATAGAGAGTATGACAGTCGATTCGTCCTCTCAGGGTATAGTGTCAGTATGATCCTATAGGGAGGTCATTCGAGAGGCAAAGTACTATCGCTGAGCCTATCATGATCATGTTCCTAGAGTAGCCTGGGTTCCAGAGTATTCAGAGCGGGCCAGCCAGAGACCACCAGAGGGTCACGGTGACAAGGGCGAGGGTAGCATCCATGGAGATCGGACATGATTCAAATGATACACATTTTTGGTGCCTTATGGGCTCATTTTTGATAGCCCGATGGGCATTTTGTACTGATTGACACATATGTACAATGATCTGATTATTATTTGTATTATGACAATTGATGATATGGTGTATATATGAGCCGATTTTGATGCGATGCAATGTGTTATCTATGCATGTATGATTTATTTTTATATGCTTTGTAGTGATGTTTTATGGATGCATTTATTTCTAATGATGTTTATGCATTTGATTATGACCTATGATGTGCAATGATGTTAACTATATGATGATTTATTTTATGCAAATGTGATGTGTGAGATGATTTAATATATGGTATATGTAATGATGTGCCGAAAATGCTTATTTATGAGATGATTTATGATGAATGTGATATGATGTGATGGTTGTGGTATGATGCAAATGATTTTATGAGATGATTTTTTTTAGAATAACCAATGTTATTATCCTAAATGATGTATGTGATGCGACGATATGTCAATGCCAAGTGATATGCTAATGTGTAATGAATTAAATGCTTATATGCCTATTTGTTTTATGATTATGCAGTAAATGATTATGAAATGATTATGTAAATGTTATGTGATGATTTAGATGGTAATGTGAAATGGTTATGAAATGCAAATGCAATGTTTATGCAATGATTAATATAATGCTATGAGATGCAATGTAATGGGTGAAATGTGATGATATGGATGCACCTATTTATATGATGATGAGAATGTAATGTTTCACATATGATATGCAATGCAATGTGCTAATGATATCTATATGATGTGCTTATGTAATATGCTAATGATGCGTAGATGCAAGATCGATGGTGATGATGAGCAACTGTCATAGTACCTTGGTTAGCGCAGTTAGTAAGAAAAGAAGAAGTCATTTCATCAAGACGCAAGATGACACAGATGCAAATGATGATGATGATGATGATGATTACTTGCCGAGGAATTGGGATTTTCAAAGGGCCAAATTTTCTTATGTTTGATAACACACATGGTACGATGCATCAAGGTATAGGCAACCAGGATGGCGTGGTACTTAGTGTGATGGACTTTGACTCGACAATCAGATAGGAGTATTCTTGCTCATACCTGATATACAGAAACCTTGCTAGGATGCACTTCAGAAGTTTTAGACATCTCAGACCAAAACACGGAAAGGTAAACCTATCCCTGCAATAGTCAACAAGTTGCCCTAAACCTCTTCCATATATGCCTAACAAAGCAAGTATTTGCTGAGGTTATATTGCAAGAACGTCCAACAAGCACAACAGACAAAAGATAATGATCATTGCCCCATTCCCATTTCTCTAAATCCGCTGCTTTGGGATATCATCGAGAAGTCCTTGGAATAAGTGCAAAATAAGTTAAGTCAAAAAGATAAAGACCAAGCGAACAAACAAATTGATGCTCTTCAATACCGCTAACGGGAAAATGATGTGTTTTCTAAGATGATATCTGAAACTTATTGCCAAAAGATAATGCCCATTGTAGGAAGGATTCATCCTAAGACATGTTAGTGGATGGCGGCACATCATTTCGTTTATGAGGGATGATTGATATGGGACAAATTCAGATGATGGTGTTATCGATACGAAGAGATGACCAATTTGTTTACTCACTGTCCTAGACTTAAGACTTGGCGTTTTGAGTTCTACTTTTAAACCTGCTAGACTTGTTTCAAATTGTTTTACCAAAGGTTGATGATGATGATCAGTTTATTGTGAGTGATGTTTATTACAGGTGCAAGCGAGATGAGACGGATGGATTTTTCAAATATTTGGATGTTTTTTGAGTTTTGCAATGTTTTGAGGTTGTTTGTGGTATTTTTTCTTTTTTCAAGATTTTCAAATGTTTTGATTTTTCTAGATTTTCCAATGTTTTTGGGATTTTCCGAGATTTTGACCAAGAGACTAACCTAAAGACCTATCCTAGGGGCCTCGGGGGCTGATCAAAAGATTAGCCTTGCCTATGTTATACACGCAGAGACCACGTAGTTCAACTGACGACTTGACCGATTTACAAATGAAGATATACATGATGCGATGTCAGTTTATTATGACAGACTCCTATAGGACTGACCTAAATGTCTCGGGGGATGATCAAAGATCAACCTTGCCTACGTTCAAACTCAGAGACAACGTAGTTCGACAAGATGACCTTGTTTTTGACTTTTGAATGACTTTTTGAACTATTTTTGGATTTTGATATGTTTTGATGTTTTCTTTTGGATTTTTTGATTTTCTCATGTTTTTGGCTTTTCTAATGTTTT
>VDFB02271358.1:1257507130-1257529985 GCA_007258455.2 Sequoia sempervirens | reverse complement strand
CTAAGTCTCCTTTCATTAGAAAAGATAAAGCTCTTTCAACATGTGTCATTCATTCATCTTCTGATAGTTGGATTCTTGATTCAGGCGCTTCACATCACATGACCAATTCACATGATCTTCTTGATTCTATTTCTCATACTTCTACTTCTCAAATTACAATTGGGAACTCTTCACAGATTCCAGTTTTGGGAAGAGGATTTGTTTAGATGCTAGATGGGTGTATTAAGGATGTTCTTGTTCTTGATATTTCAACGAATCTACGAATCTACTTTCCATATATCAAATTTTTCATTATGAAGATGGAAAGACTGTTGAGTTTACTCCAAAGAATGTGACTATTAGACAGTTGTAGGATCTTGAGAAGGTTGTTGCTACAAGGATAGTTGATCATGAGAACCATTTATATCAGTTTGATGGCTTTGATTCCTTAACAAGTTCATGTTGATTCAATGAGAAAACTTTGGCATGAAATATTTGGGCATTTGAACTATAGATATCTTCAACAGATGCACACACATAACTTAGTGGTTGGTCTTCTTAAGATCTCTTGCACAGATGGAGTTTTTCAAGGTTGTGTTCTCAGCAAACAAAGTCAAGATTGTTTTCCTAAGGGTCAAGCTACACGTGCAACCACACCCCTTGAGTTGGTCCATAGTGATCTCATGTCATTCCCAACTCCTTTTTCAAGGGCTAAGTATGTACTCACTTTCATTGCTAATTTTTCTTGGTGCACATGGGTCTAATTTTTAAAGCTCAAGAGTGAGGTTTTCATTGTCTTCAAGACCTTCAAAACATTTGTGGAGAACTAGTTAGGTTTTTCTCTTTGATAGATACATACAGATAATGGGGGAGTATGCCAATCAATCATTTTAGGATTTTTGTAGTGAGCATGGTATTCTTCATCAACACACAGTCCCTTACACTCCTCAACATAATGGTGTGGTAGAGAGGAATAATAGAACTCTATGGGAGATGACCAATTATATGATTCAGTCTAGGTCCATGGCTCCAACATTTTTGGGCCAAAGCTGTCAATTGTGCCAACTATATTCAAAACCGTATGCCTCACAAGGTAGTGCAAAATATGACTCCTAAGGAGGATTGGTCTCATCACAAACCCAGTGTATCCTTCTTCAAAGTATTTAGTAGTGAGGCTTCAACATTTATTTCAGATGGTTAGCTATAGACATCGAAAATATACTGATTGACATCGTGCATCTGATCCTGACTTACTAACATTGCTTCTTCCTAAATCATCCCTCAGTCTAACCGTTTAATCAAATTCTCTTATCTAATTAAATTCATCAATATTCGTCTCTTAATTAAATAAATCATCTTGTTTAATCAAGTCACTTTCTCTTGTTAATTAAATCAATCCATCTGATATAATTATCCCTATTTAATTAAATAATCAATTTATTTGATTAAATATCTAAAGTCTATCCAATAAATTAAATAAATTAAAACCTTATTTGATTTAATCTAACACCATCCCTTTTAATTAAATAAATCAAAATATTTATTTAATTAGCCTCTTATCATATTCCTCTCTTATCTGATTTAAATAAACCCATAAATTTAGGTCAAATAAGTCACATCATCTAATCTCCTCTTAAATTAATTAAACCTTGATTAATTTAATCTAATCTCATGTCACATCCTCTAGATAATGCAAGTTGCACATGAAAATAGATTTAATTCATTTATTAAATCCCTATTTTCCCTCACATAGCATCTTTTGGAATATTCTCTCAATTTGAATTCAAAATTCCAAGTCAACATGTACATCCAACAGGGCAATAAATTCATCTTACATGTCCTTTGCCTTGAGCCAAGTGGCATTTATTGCATTTTCCCTTCCCTCTTACATGTCATTTCAACAAATTTGAATTTCAAATATTGGTATTTATTGGCACAAACCCCAAATCTTGCACAACCATCATCCATTCATAGCTTGACAAGTGGCATCATATCCTTGGATGAAAGTTAGTCCCACATTGCTCAAATTTGGGCTTTCATCCATCTTGAAATCCTATAAATGAAGAGCTCCTCTCCTCATTTCATCATCCACAATTTGAGTAAGTTACCATGCTCAAATATCTATCAAGTTTCATACCATTGAGTTCTTAGCTAGGTTCTTTTGCAGATTTAGCTTGGAGTCTTCATCATTCATCATCAAAAGTGGATCACATTTCTTCATCAAATCTACATTTTAAGCTTGCAATCATAGGAATTGGGAAATGGCCGAATTTCCACATCAAATTGGCACTAATTCCCCCATGGGATTGAGAGTTTGCTTAATTAGGATTCAATCTTGTTTTATGATTTCATAGTTTTTTTATCATTTTCTTCCTAATTTGAGTTATGTTAATGAATCTCATGGGGAATCCATGTTTAGGCTTTCATTTCCTTGTTTAATTTGTTTAATCATGTTGTTTTGCAGTTACTTAGGCTTGGGTTCGCACATTTGGTGCTAGAGGGAGGGCTACATTCCATTAATTCTAACTTTTTTGTGAAAATTCTGCATTTTTATTGACGCACAGGAAATTCCAACGTGGGCTCGTTAGCGTCGCTATTTTCGCACCGCGAGCTCGTCAACGTCACAGTTTTAACACCACGGGCTCATCAGCGTTGCAGTTTCAGCACCGCAGGCTCGTCAGCGTCGCTGTTTTAGCACCACTGAGCTCATCTTGCCAAAAAATTCAAATTCTAAACTGTGCCGATGGACTCGCCGATCTCCCCCAGTTTTAAAAAAAATTAAAACTCTGACACTTTCAGGAACCACGCCGTTGGATGAAAAGAGCGATGCAATCGTGCTCTCTGCCCCGACACAGAGTGCTGCTGACTGGTAAGCAGCATTGTAAGAGCACTGCTGGAAGGAAAAAATAGTGACACCATGAATTGCGACGCTAGAAAATAGAAAAAGGGATAATTTAGTTTTTTAGAACGTGCTTTGATTCATGACTTATTTATCTACTGTTTTCTAGTTTTCTAACTTCTATATTTTTTTTCAGAATCTGATTATTTCCTATTTTGTAGGTTGGAAGCCAAGAGCAAAGGAAGGAGAAGCATGGAGATGATATGGGGTCTAATCAAAGTGTTTTTCAACACTTAAGTTTTTGTTTAACACTTCTTCAAGAATTTGTCATCCTTTTCTTTCTTTAGAACACTAGCTTTCATTTGGGTTTAAAAGGGATCCTTCTTGTTTATTTCTTGAAAAAGGATTAAAAAGAACCTTAGGATCAACAACTTACTAGATTATGTTTTTGGATTAACAATTGAACAAGGCAATTTCTCACACTTCATTTGGTGCTTTAAAATGTACTCACATTTTGCTTTGAGGGTGTAAAAAGAACAAGTGTAGTTGTGTTTTTCGTGAGGGCTTACTTAGACTAAAGCCATTGGAAAAGGACGTATGCGCTTCTCTCGCGCTTTATAGTGATCTTAAGAATCAAAAGGTATTTTCCATGACTTTGGGTTAAGACAAAGCAATCACCTCCACACTTCAATCTGGGCTTAAAATTGAACAAAATATTGTGCGAGTGTGAGTGGGGGAATTTTCACATACATTCTCTCTCTTTGTTGCTATCAAAGATTGATCGAGTTACGGATTTTGTTCTTCATTCGCTTTTGTGTATCTTAGAGGGCCTGCCTTGTGGGAAAAAGTAATCACCCAAGGGAACGACTCAACCGGTAACACTCTGAACCTGAGAGTATTTCTAGTCGGGATATAAATGTGGATATTGGAAGAAACGCCAATATCACACGGTTGACTTCAACAAGATGGATCCGAAAGGGGACTCTTGCCACGTTGGGTCAACTCCTATGAACGAAAAGTCCTTACTAAAACCCATGTGCTAGAATTTGCCAAAATCCTTTATCTATTTGTTGGTGCAAGAACGGTTGTTCTGAAGCCACCCCACACTTTTACGGTCTTCTAGTAGAAATGGAAAGCATGCCATGGGAGTTTCATGGGTGTTGATGCTTGGCTGCCCCATATAAGTGAGTGTCGCGGAGGGGAGCCAGTGGGGTCAAGAATCTAACCATTCGCTAGAGATAGGCGTAGCTGGACTTGTCCAAGTGGAAATCCAACAAATATTGTCTTTCACATCCATAGGATTGTACTTGTTTTGGGTTACAAAATACATTGCTTGCTTGAAAACATCATGGAAACAAACACTTAACATCATCCAAATTTCAAACCCTTTTGAAGACAAATACAATTGACTCAATCCATATGTTATTGCTTTCCCTTGGGATTCACATCCTTAGAGGTTTCTAAGCATTGGATTATATCTCAAGTTGTCTCCTTAAGTAAACAATAGGAAACCCTTGCCTTAATTTCATTAAACTTCCACATAACCTACCTTGTGGGATTTGAAGAAATTAAGACATTGGGCATCTTAGTTTGAAAACCTAATTGAAGAAAATGTTTTTGGTAAAATAAAGACATTAAGCAAAGCTAAGCAAAATGAACTTTCATATGTGATTGAATACTCCAAAATTCCAAAGCACAAATCATTGATTGAAAATATGAAAGTGAAAGTTCAAAATGAAATCATTTCTTGGTTACAAAGGTCTTTAGGAAGCATATGCATGCTCTTCAATACCTAGGTCTTGGCAAACAAAGTATAAAATTTTTAGGTTCACCTTAGGATCAAAACATCATCAAAATCTATCCATCAAAACATCAAAACAAATCCATCTCATCATCATCTATTGGGAAAATCTTGAAACTAGGCTTTATGGGAAAATCCAAAGCATCATCAAAATCATTGAGACAAAGTCCTTGAGAACATTTATCAAAACACCTTTGGCTAGGTATGTGTAGATGCATCTTTTTGCATATACTTAGTCAAAGTTATCAAAATCATCTTGTCTAGCTTAGTGTATGTAGATGAATCCTTCTCCATATGCTTAAGTGAAACAATCATCTTGTTTGAATAGGTGTGGGTAGATGCATCCTTCTTCTCACACATATTTAAATTATCATCCTTTGGACAAAGATATCCCTTAGATCATTATCAAACATCTTAGGGTCTTTTTGTTCAAATATCCCAAATCAAAATCAAAATCAAAATCAAGGACCAAATCTCAAAATCAAAAGCAAATCCAAAGTCCTAAAAGCCTAGTGTCTCATTCAAAATTCATCAAAAGACAAGAACATCCATATCATCCATTCCTAACATCATTATCATATCATCCCCTTTGATCCTCAAGATGCATCCTAAAACTTCACACTTTGGGACATAAAAAAAAAGATCAAACCAAAGAATCAAGAGATTCATCTCCCATATTCTTGATCCTTGTTTTATGGTCCAAACAAGATCTCAACACAAGAAGAGTATGGAAGCCAACAAAGAAACACCCGCTTCAAGTGACCTTAGTCAAACCAACGCAGAAATGAATATGACAGAATCAAGCAACCCATTGACCCTCTCATCATCACAACATCCCCAAGAATAAAATCAAGGAGAGGACCTCACTTTTAGAATGTCTCGCGAGGAAATGACAGAAATGCTTCAAAACCCAAATAACCATCAAATCGTCAACGTCATGATGAGACTTAACCCTTCGTTGTACATGCTTGAATTAGCGAAACAAGGGGCTAAGTTACCGTCATATTTTGATGTAAGTACTATCGTGGACACATTATTTCCTCCAATCTCATCCACCATACCCATCTCATCTACACCTCCATCCCAAAACGTCACACAAAACATCCCACAAATTACAACATCATTTGCTCCAACCCAACCAAATGTCAACAAGGGAAACACATTCCTCAATGCTCTTCAATCACATCCCCTTGTTAATAATCAAAACATGGACGCAAACACCGCCTTGGAACAAAACATACTTAACAACCCATTACACAAAAATGTTCCTCTCACTTTACATTACGACCCATCATCAACCTCTTTTCACGGAGCACCACAAACACCTCTTCTCACAAATTCACAAGAGGGAGATACGTTTGGACTAGGGGGTTTATTCGACACCACGACATTTTCAAAACAACTCACGCCTCTTACATTTCCAAATCTTCCACCATTGCCATTATCATCCACACCACTCCTTGGCCTAGGGCTTCCTCCCCTACCAAGTATCAATCAGACCTACATCCCAACCATCAATCAAAACATTGTACCAAACACACAAAATTTATCGTTGATATCGCAACAATAAACGATAAATACACAAGCAATGGCAACACCATCAAACACACCCTTAACATCACAAAGCATGGTCTCACAAGGACCAATCACCTCAATACGATTATCCAACACGTAAAATATCAACACAACATCATCATCTACCACCATTCCAAATCCACCACCACCTCCACTACCACCAATGTTCACCACATCAAACCAATTTGACGCAACATTACAAGCCACTTTCCAAAGAGGATACCAACAAGTCCGGAAACAAAAAGCCGTGCAACAAGCTGCCAGAGTTGTACAACCTGCCAAAGCTGCACAAGCCGCAATAAAAGCACAATAATCACAACAAGCCCAGGCATTATTGCAACAACAACAACAACAAGCCGACCAAGCATTGCTAGCACAAAGGGTCGCTCAAGCACAACTCTTATTACAACAACAGGTCACACAAGCACAAGCTGCACAAGCACAAGCACAAGCCCAAGCACAAGCACAAATTCTTGCACAAGCAGCACAATTACAGGCATATCAACAAGCATTGAAGCAATACCAAGAGCAACAAGAAGCAGCAGAATTGGCAGCCCAACAACAAGCGTTGTGGGAACAACAACACACGTTGTTGGAGCAGCAACAAGCACAACAACAGGATCAACAACAGGCATCGTTCATACAAAAGCAAGTAGAAGCCTACTTCACTCGATAGAACATGTAGATACCATCAAACAACGCACCAAACAACCCATCCACCCAACCCATGACCCAAACCACAACACAAAACACATTCATCCCACCCCCTGATCCACAAAGTGATGTAATAACACAACTCAGGTTGTTATCACAACAAGTGCTTGACCTTTAGTCGGGGCGAACAACCAAAACATCAAGCAACTTGTGTCCCTATCCATTTGATAGGAGCTTAGAAATGAAACCATTCCCTAAGGGATTTGAGATCCCTAAATTTGACAAATATCGAGGGACAGGAAACCCTGAAGATCACATCAGGGAATTCCAGGTTCATTGCATGGAGGTCGCATACGATGATACTTATCTGATGTGGCTATTTCCTAGAAGCTTGGTAGGCAATGCTATAGAATGGTTCTCTCGCTTACCCTCAGGCATTAGAACATTCCAGGAAATTAGAGATGAATTCATTAGAAACTATGCATGCAACATTGCAATGGATATCAGTCTCGAAGAATTATACGCTCTAAAACAAGGGAAGAATGAATCTTTTGCTTCATTTCTTCAATGATGGCAATCCAAGGCCAATTGGAGCAAGTGGACCATGCCAGAGGAACAACAAGTCTGCACAATCATCACCAACCTTGAAAGCCACCTGTCATTTCATCTCAAGGTTCAGGGATCACTACATATGAACAATTAATCTCCAAGGCGCTCAGCATTGAAAGAGCCCTTGTGACCCAACCCGTCGAATCAACGTCATATCATGAACCACAAAACAACCGCCCATCATCAAACTACAATGATAAACCTCGTACATGGGCAAGAAACAAGAACATCACTAATGATGGCGTCGTTGATGCCAAGGTGGTCATTAGTGGTCCACACCAACATACACCCGCACCACAAATCCAAACACAACACCAAAACACTCATCACATAACATACCAACCCAATAATCCCACCATCAATAACCTCACTGACCAAAGAGGACTGCCACAATGCAAAAATTATCCAAAACACAAATACACCATTTTGGGAGAACCATTGGAGGATATAATGAAAAAATTGATTGACAAAAAACTTATCAAACCTCCTACATTCGAAAACTACCAAGAACCTGATGTCAAACCCCTGTGGTACAACAAAAATCAACTTTGTGAATTCCACAAAATCAAAGGTCACACCACAAACAATTGTATGAGACTCAAGAACATCATCCAAGATCTCATCGACAAAAGAAACATAAATGTGGAAACACCTACTAGGAATCAGGATATTAAAATGTACACGAATCCAATGCCGGATCATGGCAACAAAGGGAATAACAAGGATAAAGGAAAAGGCAGTGTAAATCATGTATACAAAACAATCATTGCCTCCCTAAATGAAGACTGCATGATCATCACCATCAAGGGTGCTCATGCCGAAGACTGTGGAGTCGCCACAAGAGGCAAAAAAGTCACCATTGCAGGATCATCCCAACCCAATAGAATCCCTTCATCAAGATTCGTTCCACATAGCTACAATGTTGTAGAACAACTCAAAAGAATGCCAGCACACATCTCCATCATGGAGTTGTTAAAAATATCATCAGCCCATAAGAAGATCCTCGAGGAAGCATTAGCCTCATCCACTGTCCCCGCAGACCTTGATGCGGAACAATTCCAAGCTATGGTCAGAAACATCATAACACCTAATCTCCTTACATTTTTCGACCAAGATTTCCCCGCCCAACCATCTCACAACTACGCACTTCACTTGGAAGCCATTGTAAACAAAAGCAAAATAAAAAGGGTCTTGGTGGATGGAGGTGCAGGTTTGAACATCTGTTCTCTTAGCCTCATCAAGCAGTTGAAAATATCAGAAGATTCCATTGACAAGCAAGGGCATCACAATCAGAGCATATGATGACCAAGAAAGAGTGTCTTAGGGCATGATTAAACTCCCTATTCAAGTAGGTCCAACGCTCATGGAAACCACCTGTCAGGTCCTGGACCTCGACTTACCATATAATATCCTCCTGGGACACCCATGGATCCATGCAATGAAAGCTGTAGCATCAACCTTCCACTAGTGTGTAAAATTTACAAATAATGGACAAGAGGTTACCATTCATGGAGATCCAGAACCATTTTCATATTGCAAAAATCTTGAAGCCAAGTACTACAAAATCCCACAAGTGCCAAAGAATGATGAAGGCCCATCCACACCATACATCGACTCCACCACTCTCGCGTCCACTTCTGCGACAGAGACACCTGCCATACTCGCCATCCCCACCATCTCTGACATCAAGCTCATCATCCAGGAAGACGGTTGTGGAAGCTACAAAATTCCTAACAATGCTTTCGTGATAGGAGAGTTACCACAATCTCCTAGATCACGAGGACGCCCACAAGAAAACCAGGCTTCCACATCACAAACGTATCCTGAGGATTATCATGGGGAGACCTTGGTCATGAGGTCATTGAAGCAGATCCATCAAACATGTTATATCAAGATGAAAGACTAGAAGCTAATTTATCCATGGATGAAAGAAGCAAAGGCCTACACATGATGCTTGCAATGGGCTACAACAAAAATCAAAGACTAGGACAAAATGACAATGGGCTCACAATACCTATCATGCCTGAGACGCGACCCATAAAAAATCTTGGTCTTGGATGTGCCACTCTGAGAATAACCATATGTGGCTGATGTCCTCCGGTTAGAGCCGCTAATGTTTCTCCTTAGCCAGTGCTAGTACAAATACATTCACCAATATCCACAGGCGAAGAAACACATAACTTCATAATTGAGCCCTATATTAGTAGAGATGACAAAGATACCTTGACCAATCTACCTAGGTTATTTGAAGATACCACCTTGTGTATGATTAGTACGATATCCTTTGAACCAGATAGTCAAAATCACGAGATCCGCTTAGTTTACCCCCAACTGATCGACTATGACCAACGAGGACCACCAGTTCTTGATACATTCAAAAATGATGAAGCGCTCTCAGAATTCATGGGATTGAGGGATAACATTCTAGATGGAGATCATAAAGCAAGCTTTATAATAGAGTTGGACACACACGCCTATTATGGGGAAATGATTGAATCCTTCAGTTGCAAAAGTGAGAAACTAAGAATCATATCCAAGTCCTTGAGTGAAAACCACACTGTGGCACTCTTTGACAAGAAAATAGTAAAAAGAAAGGACGTATCCAAAGGTGAAAACCTCTCTGAGGCACCTGAGGATGAAGGATTCAATCTTCCCTTAAGAGCTATCCATCAGGAGAAGTCAATAGTCTTGGCCGAAAAATGCAATCCGGTCAACATAGGAACAGAGGAGACCCCACATATCACATTTTATGCGAAATCATTATTATCAGAAGAGCAAGAACTCCTTGCAGCATTTCTAAAGGAAAGACAAATAAACTTCGCATGGAGTTATGCTGATCTACTAGGGCTTGATCTAGAGATTGTGGTTCATCATCCAGTAGTATATCCAGAGGCAAAACCCGTCAAGCAAAAACTCCAAAAAATGCATCCTCAAATAGCCTTATTGGCCAAAATGGAGCTCAAAAAATTGCTAGACGTAGGATTTATCCGACCAATTGATTATCTAGAATGGGTATCAAATTTTGTACCTATTTCAAAACCTGACAGAGCCATCAGAATTTGTATAGACTTCAGAGATTTGAACAAAGCATGTCCCAAGGATGATTTCCTACTTCCCAATATCGATATGATAGTGGACATGACAGCAGGGCATGAAATGCTATCACTAATGGACAGATTTTCAGGATATAATCAAATTATGATAGCAAAAGAAGATCAACACAAGACAACTTTCACTTGCCCATGGGGGACCTACTGCTGGAACATGATGCCATTCGGCCTAAAGAACACAGGAGCAACCTATCAAAGGGCCATGACACTAATATTTCATGACATGATTCACAAAACAGTCGAAGACTATGTTGATGATATTCTAGCAAAGTCAAGAAAAAGAAAAGATCATATAGCAACCCTAAGTGCTATCTTTGACAGACTGGAGGAATACAAAGTCAGAATAAATCCCAAGAAGTGCGTCTTTGACGTACAATCAGGTAAACTGCTAGGATACATAGTCTCCATGAGGGGTATCAAGGTGGATCCCGTGAAAGTAAAAGAAATCATTGATATGGAAGCACCAAAGACATTAAAACAACTAAGAGGCCTCCAAGGCTGACTTCAATCCATCTGATGGTTCATAGCACAACTGGCAGACAAGCAAAATCCATATTATCATCTACTCCATAAGGGGGTGGCATATAAATGGGATACAAAATGTGAAGAGGTATTCAATAAGATCAAGGAATATCTATTGACACCTCCAGTGTCAATGCCACCTATCCCAAAGAAGCCATTGATCTTATATGTGTCAACAACAGCAGTAGCCCTTGGAGCTCTTATTGCTCAACATGATGAAAACGGGACAGAGAGGGCCATCTACTATATCAGCAGAACAATGGTCGGTCATGAACTAAATTACTCATTTATCGAGAAATCTTTCCTCGCAGTAGTGTTTGCATCCCAAAAATTCAGACACTACATGTTGGCACACAAGATAAAGCTCATTGCGAAAATTGATCCCCTCAAGTATCTCTTATCCAAGGCAATGCTCACGGGCAAAATGGCAAAGTGGGTAATGATATTATTAGAGTATGACATCGAGTATGTAGAGAGGAAAGCGATCAAGGGACAAGTCATTGTGGATCAACTAGCAGAAGCGCCCATATATTCTGAGAACCCTCTTGTCTCAGAATTTCTAGATGAGTCTATTTTTAATCTCAACATTTCCAATCATTGGAAACTATACTTTGATGGTTCATACACACAACATGGCTCAAGATCTGGTGCCTTCTTCATCACTCCACAAGGGGATTGCATACTAAAGTCATACAAATTGGCATTTCCTTGCACCAACAATATAGCAGAATACGAGGCTTTGACTATAGGTCTCAGAATAGTAGTGCAATGGAATATCATAGCTCTCAAGGTCTACGACGACTCACAGTTGATCATAAATCAAGTCAATAATGAATATCAGACAAAAGATGACAAGCTAACCCCATACAAAACATTATGGTGGAGACTCTAAAGGAATCCTTCATCGACATAACATTTGAGCAGATTCCAAGAACCAACAACAGAGCCAGTGACGCCATGTCTACAATTGGGTCTCTAGTAGACATCCCTCACAACATGTCGAAATACGAATTTATGATTGATCAGCTTCTCGTTCCCACATTCGAGGTACCGAAATCAAAATATGTGTGTCAAATTGTTGGTCCTGGAAATCCTTGGTATCACGACATCTATACATATCTTAGCATAGGAGTCATACCCGCTGACCTACCATCAAGCCTAAAATGAACCTTTATCAAAAAGACATCCAGATTTGTCATCCTAGGTGATACCTTATGCCGTAGAATCATAGAGGGTACTTTACTGCGCTATCTAAATGTTGAGGAGGCATTAACCGCTCTAACCAAGGTTCATAATGGTATCTGTGGCTCACACTCGAGCGGAATGACCATAGCCAAGAAACTGCTGAGGTTGGGGTACTATTGGCCCACAATGGATCGAGAAGCACATGATCACGCTAAAAGGTGTTTACAATGTCAGCAACATGGAGACCTCATCCATGCTCCAACTCAAGAGCTTCACCCGATCGTCACACCATGGCCCTTTTCACAGTGGGGACTTGACCTCATTGGAAAAATCTCACCCACCTCATCCAATGGCCATAAATTCATTATAACTACAACTGAGTACTTCACAAAGTGGTTGGAAGCCATACCCATGACGTATATCACTGGGAAGCAGATCTCAAAATTTATCCTGAACTATCTCATGTGTCGTTATGGTGTTCCACAAGCCATTATCTTAAATAATGGGACACCATTCAAGAACCAAGAGGTTCGTGACTTGTGTGAGAAATTCAAAATCTAGCATTACTTCTCCACCTCGTACTACCCCAAGGAAATGGTCAAGCAGAAGCCACGAACAAAACCATCCTCAAAATCCTCAAGAAAATAGTTAATGACGTAGGTCGCGACTGGCACTTGTAGCTTAATCCCGCCTCTGGGCTTATCGAACCAGCATCCGCACACCCATTGGCGCTACCCCTTTCTCCTTGGTCTATGGATCATAGGTCGTACTCCCCATTGAGATCAAGCTCCCGTCCCTCAGGATATCATTGCAAAACCTCATCACGGATGAGGACTATCGGGTGTCAAGACTAAATGAGCTGGAGTTACTGGATGAGAAATGAATAGATGCTTTGAATCATTTGCAAGTCTATCAAAATAGACTCAAACGAATCTACAACAAGAAGATCAAAAGCAGGACTTTCCAAGTCAGAGAACTGGTCTTAAAAGAAAATCAGAAGAATGTCCCGAATCCCAGCAACAAAGGAAAGTTCAAACCCAATTGGTTAGGGCCTTTCATCGTCACAACAAGCTATAAATCAGGGGCATATCAGCTATCAACACCCGAAGGGGAACCTCTACAGGAGCCCATGAATAGCTCCCATCTCAAAAAGTTTTATGCCTAATTCTTTCAAGGTATAGAACCAAAAAATCCAAAAAATCAGAAAAAGTACAAAAAAAATGGTTACTTTAGCGAAAACCTGGAAAACAAGCGTCTTGGTAACAAAAAAAAAAATCAAAAAAACAAAAAGTTCAAAAAAATAAAAAAAAGGATCAAAAAAATAATCCTCTAGTGAAAACCACGTTGGTGGCACTTTGGGCAAGTACCTTGGTGAAAACCTGGCAAACAAGCACCTTGTGTAAATAAGCACTTTCCATCCACCAGGATATTTATGGCTTGTTCTGCATCATCCCTCCATTTCACTTCCACCATCCATCGCATTTAGGTCTCCATCCATCACACATCCATTCGCATCCGCACCATAGCTTGGTCCTATGTTCGTAGCACGATCCCTCCTAGTACTACTTAGCCCATCGTCAAGGTCAGTTTGTCCTACCTTATCGGGGTAGTCTATTGCATCACACTGAGGGCACATTCTCATCGGATTGGATTCGTGTATGATCTTAAAGTCCTCAAAATCAAAAAATCAAAAAAACATCAGAAAATTAGAAAAATCCAAAAACATCAAAACATCAGAAAATCCAAAAACATTCAAAACATATCAAAATCCAAAAACAAGTCAAAAAGTCATTCAAAAAGCCAAAAAAAAGGTCGTCTTGTCGAACTAGGTTGTCTCTGAGTTTGAACGTAGGCATGGTTGATCTTTGATCATCCCCCGAGACATTTAGGTCAGTCCTATAGGAGTCTGTCATAATAAACTAACATCGCATCATGTATATCTTCATTTATAAATCGGTCAAGTCGTCAGTCAAACTACGTGGTCTCTGCGTGTATAACGTAGGCAAGGCTAATCTTTTGATCAGCCCCCGAGGCCCCTAGGATAGGTCTTTAGGTTAGTCTCTTGGTCAAAATCTCGAAAAATCCCAAAAACATTGGAAAATCCAGAAAAATCAAAACATTTGAAAATCTTGAAAAAAGAAAAAATACCACAAACAGCCTCAAAACATTGCAAAACTCCAAAAACATCCAAATATTTGAAAAAATCCATCTGTCTCATCTCACTTGCACCCGCAATAAACATCACTCACAATAAACTGATCATCATCATCAACCTTTGGTAAAACAATTCGAAACAAGTCTAGCAGGTTTAAAAGTAGAACTCAAAAGGCCAAGTCTTAAGTCTAGGACAGTGAGTAAACAAATTGGTCATCTCTTCGTATCGATAACACCATCATCTGAATTTTTCCCATATCAATCATCCCTCATAAACGAAATGACGTGCCGCCATCCACTAACATGTCCTAGGATGAATCCTTCCTACAATGGGCATTATCTGATGGCAATAAGTTTCAGATATCATCTTAGAAAACACATCCTTTTCCTGTTAGTGGTATTAAAGAGCATCAGTTTATTTGTTCACTTGGTCAATATCTTTTTGACTTATCTTATTTTGCGCTTATTCCAAGGACTTCTCGATGATATCCCAAAGCGTGAATTTAGAGAAATAGGAATGGGGCAATGATCATTATCTTTTGTCTGTTGTGCTTGTTGGACGTTCTTGCAATATAACCTCGGTGAATACTTGCTTTGTTAGGCATATATGGAAGAGGTCTAGGGCAACTTGTTGACTATTGCAGGGATAGGTTTACCTTTCTGTGTTTTGGTCTGAGATGTCTGAAACTTCTGAAGTGCATCCTAGCAAGGTTTCTATATGTCAGGTATGAGCAAGAATACTCCTATCTAATTGTCGAGTCAAAGTCCATCACACTAAGTACCACGCCATCCTGGTTGCCTATACCTTGATGCATCGTACCACATGTGTTATCAAACATAAGAAAATTTGGCCCTTTGAAAATCCCAATTCCTCGACAAGTAATCATCATCATCATCATCATCTGCATCTGTGTCATCTTTCGTCTTGTTGAAATGACTTCTTCTTTTCTTACTAACCGTGCTAACCAAGGTACTATGACAGTTGCTCATCATCACCATCGATCCTGCATCCACACATCATTAGCATATTACATAAGCACATCATATAGATATCATTAGCACATTGCATTGCATATCATATGTGAAACATTACATTCTCATCATCATATAAATAGGTGCATCCATATCATCTCATTTCACCCATTACATTGCATCTCATAGCATTATATTAATCATTGCATAAACATTGCATTTGCATTTCATAACCATTTCACATCACCATCTAAATCATCACATAACATTTACATAATCATTTCATAATCATTTACTAAATCATAAAACAAATAGGCCTATAAGCATTTAATTCATCACACATTAGCATATCACTTGGCATTGACATATCGTTGCATCACATACATCATTTAGGATAATAACATTAGTTATTCTAAAGAAATCATCTCATAAAATCATTCACATCATACCACAACCATCACATCATATCACATTCATCATAAATCATCTCATAAATAAGCATTTTCTGCACATCATTACATATACCATATATTAAATCATCTCACACATCACATTTGCATAAAATAAATCATCATATAGTTAACATCATTGCACATCATAGGTCATAATCAAATGCATAAACATCATTAGAAATAAATGCATCCATAAAACATCACTACAAAGCATATAAAAATAAATCATACATGCATAGATAACACATTGCATTGCATCAAAATCGGCTCATATATACACCATATCATCAACGGTCATAATACAAATAATAATCAGATCACTATACATATGTGTCAATCAGTACAAAATGCCCATCGGGCTATCAAAAATAAGCCCATAAGTTACCAAAAATGTGTATCATTTGAATCATGTCCGATCTCCATGGATGCTACCCTCGCCCTTGTCACCGTGACCCTCTGGTGGTCTCTGGCTGGCCCGCTCTGAATACTCTGGAACCCAGGCTACTCTAGGAACATGATCATGATAGGCTCAGCGATAGTACTTTGCCTCTCGAATGACCTCCCTATAGGATCATACTGACACTATACCCTGAGAGGACGAATCGACTGTCATACTCTCTATCTATTGCATACGACTGAGCTCTGTGGCTGCCTGTAGCTCTGTGACCTGTCGCTGCTTTATAGCCTGATCTCTCTCCACTCTAAGTTGATTGCTCTCAGCTCGTGCCTGGTCTCGCTCAGCCGTCACTACCTGTATCTGTGCCTGTAACTGCAAAATCAAGGCATCTCGCACATCTGCCTGCCCTACTGGCTGTGCCCGTAGCTATACAGGAACCTGACCCTCACCCTTGGCTCGTGGTGGTGGGACTGGCAGATCCTGCTGCTGGTCCTACATGGGGACATCTCCGTGATCTGGTGGGACTGGGGGCACAAATGGGAGGTCTTGTCAAATCGTGACCCTGGGACTTCGTCCTCATCCTCTCCCCCTGCCTCTAACTCTGTGTGCCTCCAGATCCTCACCTGGAACAGTCAAACGGAGAGGAGGCCTGAACCAATCCCTATATTCCTATGTCGTGCCCAGATCTGCCAATCCCTAATTGTAGGCCCACAATTGGGCTACCAGCTGTCGAAAACTGTCAACCGCCTCCGCTGTAGGAATACCTGGCCCGCATGCCACCTGTGTCATGCTGCGTGTGAAAATGACTACATAGCCGTCATTTGGCCGATCATGTGGCTCTCTGAACTGACGTTGTACACGCATGGGAAAATACCGCTCTATCATGGTATGCTCTCAACCCTACATATATCTATCCTGCCAGTAGTGGAAGAGCTGCGTTGCATCATTAGCCCATCCAGGCTAACCGAGGTAGGGTCTCCAAATGAACATAACCATCTCATCTATGACCCGCCTCCAGTGGGGGATCATGTGCTCTCTGGTGTGTGTGAAGGACACACCACCTCTGTACCGTGCCACCAGGGCATCCTCTACCCTTATCAAAATCGAAATGACCCGTGGATGCAACACAAAAATGTGCTCCCATGCCCAAACGTGCAAAAGTGTCACCCCAGCTCCCAGTGCTCTACCATCCATGTATGCATACTCATGCAAATCTCTCTAAAGGGAATCCAAAAGGATGGACCCCCATGCAAACCAAACCGACTTGTCCCGGACCATCCTCTCCTAGCAGTATCCCCATCCAGGACTGGAGTACCGCCCTCGTTTGTCTGGGGCAACCAAACCCGAGATGATCGCCGCAATCGCCCAGCGGAGGGAGGTGCTATCACTCTGTACCTCTCCAACTCAATCTTCCCCTCGCAATAAATGATATCTCATATGGCGAGGACTCGGGTGCAGCAATCGCGTCCCTCCTCCATATCATAAATCACTCGACAGCCATGAATGGGCAACCATAGTATGCACCAAACGTCCTCTAGTGTGACGGTCGCCTCACCAGTGGGAAGATGAAATGACGATATCTCGCTATGCCATCTCTCGGCTAGCACTGATAGCATCCCGAGGTGTGTGCGCACGGGCGCTATATACACAATGTGCCAAAGCCTAAGGACTTCTAGTCAAACCTGGTCTCTATCGCTAAGACCCTGAAGAACAGTCGCCAAGTCCCATGACCGGTGCTCCCAAGAGTACAGCTCCCTAGGCTCGTCCTGCGTCAGCAAAGTCAGCATGTTAATTTTTTTTGGAAAATTCCTAACCTAATGCTCCAAACTTGCATCTAGCGGTGTAGTTTTTGAAGGCGTCACAGTTTGAGTTTTCTCAAACTCTGACGCTGGACTCGAAATTTCACCATATAGTGCCGTCGCGACACAATTTCACCCCCAGTGTCGCAATTTTCTTGAAAAGGGCACCGTCGCGGCGCACTTCTCTCAAACTGGCCCGCAAGTCCAAGCGGAGCCCGAGCCTAGCGGTGGAGTTTTTAAACTCCAAATTGCACCGCTGCGGCGCTAAACTAGCCAAAAGTGGCGCGCTTCAAACACCGAGCGACGCTATAATAGCACCGCTGGAGGCGAGCTCTCCCTAAATCTAGTAATAAATGCACTAAATTGAAAAAGCGAAGTGTCAGTTAGGGTCACATACCGGGGCACTAATGCCTGGTGGCCGCTGGTAGGTCTGAACTCAGTCTGAAATGTGTAGGGGAAGCTGTCGTTGCGCCATATCGTCAAGAGGTTAGAGCTCAAATGTCGAGGTTCGCTAGCGGAGGTGTGTGAAAATGACTTGAAAGTGATCCCTTGGGCCCCTTTTAAGCTTAAAAATTAGGGTTTTTTGACCCTCTAGGGCTGTCCTACTAGGGTTTTGGACCCCCGCATCTGTTTTCATCCGTTTGAGGCTTGTTTTTCATCGTTTTATTGTGTTTAGACATGTTTTTAGCCTCCCAAACCACTTTCGGACCTCTCAGGCACTTTTTCACCTTTTTTTTGCGAGATCACCCAAAAAATTAAAATTTTCGTCTGATCTCTTAAGGGGGCATCATAATGGCATATTTTCTCTCGCCATGCATCGGTGGGCAAGTTTTAAAATCAATTTTTTTTGGCTTTGATCGAGATCGTTTATTCTTTGAACCAGCGCAACGAGTGCCTTGCTTCAAAGAGGGGAAAAATGTAGACATCGAAAATATACTGATTGTCATCATGCATTTGATCCTGACTTACTAACATTGTTTCTTCCTAAATCATCCCTCGGTCTAACCATTTAATCAAATTCTCTTATTTGATTAAATTCATCAATATTCGTCTCTTAATTAAATACATCATCTTGTTTAATCAAGTCACTTTCTCTTGTTAATTAAATCAACCCATCTGATATAATTATCCCTATTTAATTAAATAATCAATTTATTTGATTAAATCTGTAAAGTCTATCCATTAAATTAAATAAATTAAAACCTTATTTGATTTAATCTAACACCATCCCTTTTAATTAAATAAATCAAAATATTTATTTAATTAGCCTCTTATCATATTCCTCTCTTATGAGTTTAAATAAACCCATAGAATTTGGAATCAAATAAGTCACATCATCTAATATCTGTTAAATTAATTAAACCCTTGATTAATTTAACCTCTCATCATGTCACATCCTCTAGATAATGCAAGTTGCACATGAAAATAGATTTAATTCATTTATTAAATCCCTATTTTCCCTCACATGGCATCTTTTGGAATATTCTCTCAATTTGAATTCAAAATTCCAAATCAACATGTACATCCAACAAGGCATTTAAGATCTCTTACATGTCCTTTGCCTTGAGCCAAGTGGCATTTATTGCATTTTCCCTTCCCTCTTACATGTCATTTCAACAAATTTGAATTTCAAATATTGGCATTTATTGGCACAAACCCCAAATCTTGCACAACCATCATCCATTCATAGCTTGACAAGTGGCATCATATCCTTGGATGAAAGTTAGTCCCACATTGCTCAAATTTGGGCTTTCATCCATCTTGAAATCCTATAAATGAAGAGCTCCTCTCCTCATTTCATCATCCACAATCTGAGTAAAGTTACCATGCTCAAATATCTATCAAGTTTCATACCATTGAGTTCTTAGCTAGGTTCTTTTACAGATTTAGCTTGGAGTCTTCATCATTCATCATCAAAAGTGGATCACATTTCTTCATCAAATCTAAATTTGAAGCTTGCAATCATAGGAATTGGGAAATGGCCAAATTTTCACATCAAATTGGCACCAATTCCCCCATGGGATTGAGAGTTTGCTTACTTAATTAGGATTCAATCTTGTTTTATGATTTCATAGTGTTTTTTTATCATTTTCTTCCTAATTTGAGTTATGTTAATGAATCTCATGGGGAATCCATGTTTAGGCTTGCATTTCCTTGTTTAACTTGTTTAATCATGTTGTTTTGCAGGTACTTAGGCTTGGGTTCGTACATAGCATAAATCAATGGAGAAGAATAGTCAACAGTTCATTTTTGTTGGCTATTGTGAGAATGTGAATGTATACAAATTGTTTGGTCTTGACACACGAGAGCTAAATTTTTGTCGTGATGTTCATTTTGTTGAGTCCTTTACCCAAATGTGTCCTCCTTCAGCTTCTTCTTCACCACAACCTACTCAATCTTCTTCAATTGAGGATTTTTTGCTTCTTGAGGATGATTCTGATGATGGTCTTGATCCACTACCTTCTAATCATCCCACTAGGCCACAATGGGATCGTGTTACTCTTGAGGAGCCTAGTCCTCTTGTTGGTGATCCCACAAAATACTCGTCGCACTCATTCTCAGAATTCAGGGATCAATCTTTTGAGTCATGCCATTTGGATGATCCTCAAAAGTTTTCAAATGTTTCAGGTATTCTTGAATGGGATAGTGCTATGGCTAAGGAGTATTCTTCTTTGATGAAAAATCATACTTGGTATCTTGTTCCTCTTCCTAAGGGAAGAAAGTTGGTTCGCTTCAAGTGGGTGTATCATACTAAATATGCAACTAATGGTTTCATTGACAAGTACAAGGATCATCTTGTTGAAAAGGGGTTTTCTTAAGTTGAAGGAATTGACTATTTCGAGACCTTTTCTCCTCTTTCCAAAATGGATTCTGTTCATCTTGTTCTTGCTATAGTTTCATCACAAGGATGGTCAGTGTATTAGATGGATGTGAAGAGTGCTTTCTTGCATGGGGATCTTCATGAGGAGATCTATATAGAGCAGCCACCAGGTTTTTTGCAAGACTCTTCACTTGTTTACAGGCTTTGACATTCATTGTATGGTCTAAAAAAGGTCCCTTGATCTTGGTACGAGAAGATGGATAGTTTCTTGCTTACTTTTGGGTACACTCATCGGCATTTTGATCCTATAATTTATACTCAGAGACATGGAGAGGATATTCTCATTCTTGTGCTCTATGTGGATGATTTGATTCTCACAAGGAGTTCCACTTCCATGATTCAGAGTACTCAATGAGCATTGATGGGGTGATTTGATATGACTGACCTTGGTCTTTTGCATTACTTCCTTGGTCTTTAAGTTCATAAAACTTATGAGGGGATCTTCATTTTCTAGCAGAAGTATGCTCTTGATTTGATTCAAAGATTTGAAATGTCTAATTGCAAGCCTGCTCCCACTCCTTTTAGTCAGGTGTTGTATTGTCTACTAGTTGCGGTACTCCTACGGTTGATCCTACCTTGTATCGACAATTGGTTGGAGTCTTTTGTACTTGAAACATAGTCATCCTGATATTTCCTTTGTGGTTGGACTTGTCTCTCACTTCTCTTAGGAGCCTCATTAGAGTCATTGGAAGGCTACCAAATGTATCTTGGGATATAATCGGGGAACTACTCACTTTGGAATTTATAATACATTAGGAGATTCTCAGATTGTGGGCTTCATTGACTCGAGTTGGGCTGGTGATGTCAATGATTGAAAGTATACTTTTGGATTTGTCTTTTACCTTGGTTTTGGTTTGATTGCATGGGCATGCAAGAAGAAAACTACTATTGCATTATCATTGACAGAGGTTGAGTATCGAGGTGTTGTTCTTGCTAGTCAAGAGGTGTCGTGGCTTCGTCAGTTGATGACTGAGTTTGGATTTCCTTCCACTCAACCCACTACTCTTAGGTGTGACAACTATATTTCTATCCATATTTCTCATGTGCAATCCAGTGGAGAATAATTTTACTAAGCATATTGAGATCCACATGTAATTCATCAGGTAGCTCATCTAGGATGGTGTTCTTAGCTTGGAGTATTTTCCTACGGAGCAGCAGGTTGTCGACATATTCACTATACCTTTGGCATCACCTTGTTATCTTTAGTTGTGATCAATGATTATGGTGAAGGAAGTTGTCCTTAGGGGGGTCTTGATGATTCCTCCTTCCTTATCTCATTTTGTTTGCAATTTTTCTTTCTTTTGGAGAGGAGTTTTCTCCCACAGGGTTTTTCTCCTTTTCTCCACTTGTGAGTTTTTTTTGTACATAGGTACCTCATCACGCCTTGTTATCAGGACCCACCTTTTGTATAATTGTATTGGTTTTTTTCCTCCCTAAGTTGCACTTAAGGGGGGGTGTTGGTGTGATTAAAGTCTTGTACCTAATTAATTATTTACTAGGGACTTAGGGGACTTATTCACATGTTAAGTTTACTTAGGATATAAGCTTTCTTCTAGAATTCTTAGTTTTCTTATCTATATTTTACATTATCCCATGTAGTTATGAGTTAGTTATCTCTATGATAGGATTAAGACACTTGTTATGATCTTTTCTAATCCTATCTCTCACCTTTCCTTTATAAGCAAGACATCTCTTGCATATTTTGCATCTTGATCATATTGTATCATATTGTAATTCTTGTTTGGTGGAATAGCATATTTCATTGTTGCTTCTCTCTATTACTTGTGGAGGTTATTTGGTGTTGCAAATTAAATATCTTGGTTATGCACTTCAGTAATTTCAAATATAAGCAATTTAAGGAAGTAGCAAATGAAAAATAAATGGTAGCTAAGGAAGTTGGAAATGTATTCAACAAAAAGTAGGTTG
>VDFB02271358.1:1257382609-1257507030 GCA_007258455.2 Sequoia sempervirens | reverse complement strand
TTGGTCCTAAACTTTGTGAATCATTTTGGCTAGTGCCTTATCCATTGCAGAGTCAAGAAATATAGTATACCTCTACTACAACAAAATAACCCTTTGGCTTCTTAAACCCTCACTATATTACAATGAGAAACCAACAAAGAGACAATGCTACTACACTACTTATAAATCCTTATTGCAACAACACAATCCTTGATGAATAAACTTAAAGAAAATTTAATCCATTCATTGAACAAAAGCTAAGAATTCTTGAGGATGTATTACAACATGGAGAGCATGATAGATTGGCACTCAAATTTGAGAAAATACACTAAGTATTGTATTCATCTTTTTTAGAGTTGGATATGTAGATACCTAAGATATAGAGGCCAAATGGAAAGCATAAATAGATCAATATGCAATGCTCAAGATTGCAATGGAATTGATTATCCAACAAATCAATATATATGTTGCAAGGTGTCGCCCTTGGTCTCCTCGGTGTGGGACAATCTGGCGCTTGGGATTCGTGACATGGTTTAACTACCTCCTATGGATCTTGGATCTTGTATAAATCTGGTGGTTGTATCGATCATTAATAGGTCGATCTTTTGGTGCAATGATAGTCGCCTATGCAAGAATTGGTATCAGAGCTGAGGTCATAGGTTTGAACCCCTTGCTTGCATTGGGGGGGATTGTTGCAAGGTGTTTCCCTTAGCCTCCTCAGTGTGGGCCAACATGTTACTTGGGCTTTGTGAAATGGTTCAACCGCCTCCTATGGATCTTAGATCTTGTATAAATCTGGTGGTTGTATCCGGCATTAACATGTCAATCTTTTGGTGCAACGACAACCACCTATGCAACAATATGATTTACAAACGATACCACATGATTATATAGCCAAGGTGAGACATAAGATGCCATAATATTATGACAAGTTTCTTAATTTTATGATATAAGACAACTTATCATAACTACCTAGGAAAAGATTAAATCTAGACATGACAACTAAGTCTTCTAGAAAGAATCTTAGGAACTAAGTAAACTTAACATGTGAATATGTCCCCTAAGTCCCTAGTAAGTGAATTAACTCGGTACAAGACATTTATTCACACCAACACCCCCCCCTTAAGTGCAACTTAGGGAGAAGATTATTATGTAAAGATGTAAAGATGCAAAAATGGGTCTCAGCTATAAGGCCATGTTAGGTACCCTTGTACAAATGCAAATGAAATCTCTCACAAATGGAGAAAAGGAGAAAACCCAATGGGAAAAAAATCCTCCCCAAAAGAGAGATGAAATATAAAAATTCTCTCAATGATTAATGAGAGGGACAAAACCCCATGCGAGGAAAAAGACCCCCCATAAGAGAGAAGAAGAAGAGAGACCATGCAGCCCCCCTCAATGGTGAGTCTCCTACAATGGTAGAAGCTCAACATTGAATGTTGAAGATGATCCAATCTCGTTGAAAAATGTTCCTCCCCTTAGGAAGAAACAAAACCAAGATAGTGTTGGCCCACAATTGTTGTTGCACCAAAAGATCAACCTATTAATGCCTGATACAATTGTTAGAGTTAATAGATCCACGAGAGGTGGTTAGTCCATGTCATGAATCCCGAGGGGAGCGCTGACCATTTTCCAACAAACTCCCCCTTAGCATTACCCGAGGGGATTCGAACCAGACACCTTTGGATCTGATACCAATTGTTGGTCATATTTTTCGTTGCACCAAAAGATTAACTTGTTAATGTCCGATACAACTGCCAGAGTTAACAGATCCACGAGAGGCGGTTAGTCCATGTCACGAATCCTGAGGGGAGCACTGACCATCTACCAATAGATAGTATGCAAGATTTCTTCCCATTCCTAAAAGGAAGATGTTGAAGAAGGATTATATTTGATGACTCTGAACTACGCTCAAGTGTCTCCACGTGGATGCCAAAAATAAACACACTCCAAACATGTGTTGTAAGCCACATAGTTGAAGATGTCAATCCAGAATCTCCTAGAGATGAATGTAGAACACAATCCAAATACAACAATGTCTCCTCTAAAGACAAAGAAGCCTCCTCCAAATGTTGTCCAAAACTATCCACACTCACATCAAACTATGAAGATGATCATGTAGAGAATGAACAAGAGGGTCAAAGCATTCCCTTGCACAAACTGAAGAATAATCATCTTTGTCAAGGATAAGATGTATGAAATCAATGGTGTCTCGCAAACCTGAAATGTGAGACTCAACAAACAACCCACCAATGTCTATCAAGTATGCATATAAAGTAGATGTAGCCAAAAGATGATGAAGATCCTATTGCACTAAGTCTCAAGAAGTCATATCTATAGCAACACAAGTATCATCAAATGCAACTGTATATGGAGGAGATGAAATGCAAGGATTAAGAATGAGATCCAATGTGAGAATTCCCAAGTTCAAGTAGCCAAAAGTCTCCTTAAAATCATGGTTCACACTAGAAGTGTGATCACCATATGAAGGAACGATGTCACCATCAAAAGAAAAATATGCAAAGGTGTACAACTGAGATGAATGATCAACCATCCCAATAGCAATAATCTCTCTACTCTCCAAGTCTCTAATGATAACTAAATCAGGAGTGAATTCCACAGTCCTCCTGTCTCCACCATGTGTAATCTAATAGATGGAAAGATTTTTTTTGACAAATTAGGTACACAAAACATCATTGAAAGTGCCATCCCCAATATCAATAGATCCCTCCCCAATTATATACTCATGTATGTATTTTTTCCAATAAAAATAGGAGACATAGCACAAGGCTCAAAATAAGAGAATATAGATTGTGAAGATGCCATATGATGAGATGCTCCAAAATATAGAAGCCATCTCCTTGATCCAAGACCTGTAAAAGAACAAAGAGCTTTCCCCTTATTTCTTGATGTACAAGCCAAACTAACGCGACCTTTGTCCTTTTTAGACTATTTTAAAGAAGAAGAAGTTGACTCAAACATTCTAGAAGGCAAAACAATAGATAATTATTTTTTAGAAGATGTTTCAACTCACCAATATCCTTCTTATAACAAGAATTTTCATCATGTCCAAGTTTCTTGCAATATGAAAAAGTTGGCTTCTCCTTCTTAGATGATTTCTCTTTGGAAGAGAACTTATTCTTTTCTTGATGTAAATGTGGATTATTCTTTTATTTTTTTTGTTTCTTATATGTTTCTTTCACCCGACTAACCAAAAATACTTGAGAATTAGAAGTCTTGATGAGACCCATCAATATAATCTTTTGTTGCTCATGTATCAACATCTCAAAAAATGATGCAAGTGAAGGTTTGGTATATGTAGACCCCATAGTCAATCTATGAGCATGAAAGCTAGAAACACAAGAAGCATAATTAGGACCAAGTTTGTTCAATGTATTGTAGACCAACTGAATGTCCTTGTTATCAATTCCACATGCTTTGCATTGCTCTCTTAGATCATTAACCTTAGTGATGTAGTCTTGGATGTTGTCAAGGTTCTTAAGATCAAGGCTCATCAATTCATTATCAATTTGATAGCTTAAATTACTTCATCTGTACTACCATACAATGTTTTCAACTTGTTCTAAGCCTTATGAGAATTCCTACATGATTCAATTTGAAACAACAAATCTTGAGAAAAAAGTCTATAAAGACATCCAAGAGCTTTGGTATGTTCAATTTTTCATTTTATCTTTTTATCTGCATCTATAGGTTCAGGTACCTTATTTTCAACATATAGAGAGTGACCTTTAGTCATTAGAATACTCTATGCATTTTGATGCCATGTTGAATAATTATATGACGTGAGCAAAGGAACCCTAGAATGATCCATGGAAAGGAAGAGAAAAATAAAATAGATTAAAATAATGTGGCAAGAGACCCCACCAAATCACTCAATCAAGAATCCCCTTAGTAATATATGATTTTTCACTTTATATTTAGTGTGTTTACAGATGCTAGGTACCAAAAAGCAACAAACTAGACTTGATATTATTTCTTACAAATGCCAAATTTGGCCACAAGCTCAAAGTGAAATTTTCACATGAAATGAGATAAATTTGATCACATCACTACAAAGTACACAAAAAAAATGTACTTTTAAAAAAATTCACCCAAAAATGTTACCATAGGAGCAATAATGAAGCTCTTGAAGTTCCCAAAACGAGAATGGTTCAACAACGCCTATGAGAATCTACAATTTCTGAAAAATCTAGATACCAAAAATTAAAATTTGATTGCACCAAAGCAAAGAGCGTGAAATTCTACCCCAAATAAAAAAATCCTCTGAAAAAGGAGGTAGGATGATCAAGTTATGAGCCTTCAAAGTTTTCCCTTCAAAACCAAATGCCATCTGTGAGGGGGGAATTTTTTTTTAAAATGTTGCTGACATGGTGCTGATGTCAACACTTCACGGGGTTAAAATTGATGGTCAAATGGTCATCACCCCAAAATATACTCCCTTGCACCAGAATATTCCTTTGCATGGAATATATTGTTGGAATATTTTGTAATTGGTGAATCTTGGTTGATGTCGCAAAATATTCTTTGGAATGTCAGTTTTAATTTGTCTTTTTCAGTTTATTAATGGGGCCCATCGGTTTATTTAACCAACTAGTATGGTAAGTGGGGTTGTGCCTGCACATGCCATGTGTCACATGTACAAGTTTGTAGTACTCTACGTAAGCAGAGTATGCTAACGTTTATTTATTTTATTTTTTTAATACACAATTTTTTGAAAATTTATTTCAATCAATATGTTTTTTTAATAAAAAATAATTCAATTTTTTTAATCGATATAGAATATTTTTTTTCAGAAAAAACCATACCTTGCAATAATGGTGACCTAGGGGCCATATGACTCCTTGGGAAAAAATATTTTTCCTCGACGTCTCTCGACTCAAAATATAAGTGAATTTTATGTCAAAATTCATCTCCACAACCTCCTGAATGTGATGGCGATGTCCTTTTTGACTCAATATGCTCTAAAGTGGTAGCTACCTCTCGAATATGGCAACCATCTTCAATCTTCAAACCCTTGTAGATTTGGCCTCTAATGTCCAATTGAGATGAAACAAAAGGTAGATCTAACTTTCTCAGGAACTTTGGATGTAATGGTGATCTCAAATATGATGCAACAAGCTCCCAAAATGCACCTACAATACAAAGTCAAAAAAAGAGGACCCCCCAAAATTTGGTATTTCTATCATTTTTCTAATTCTCTAGATCATCATACAATGCAAGAGAAGAGCATACTAAACTTTTCAATATCTACCAAGATTTCTCAAAAAATACTATCCAATGACACCCAACTCGCTCTAATACCATGTTAGAGTTGGCTATGTAGATACCCAAGAGCTAGAGGCCAAATGGAAAGCACAAAGAGATCAATATGCAATGTTTAAGATTGAAATGAAATTAATTATCCAATAACTCAATATATGATTTACATATGAGACCACCTAGTTATATAGTCAAGGTGAGACTTAAGATGCCATAAAATTATGACAAGTGTCTTAATCTTATGATATGAGACAACTTATCATAACTCCTAGGAAAAGATAAAATCTAGACATGGCAACTAAGTCTTCTAGAAAGAATCTTAGGACCTAAGTAAACTTAACATGTGAATATGTCCCCTAAGTCCTTAGTAAGTGAATTAAATAGGTACAAGACATTTATTCACACCAACAATCTGTTGCTATTATAGAGAAAAAATATAATATCTCCTCTCTAGATTTTAGAGGACTTAACTATATAAAACTCTAATTCTATACAAAGACTAAGGAATCCTAAGATTCAAAACCCTTAAAAAGAGGCTCAAAATTCCCTTTTATAGATACAAGGGCAACAACAAGAAAAAAGCCTCATCCACCGCTTAAGTCACAAAAGATAAAATCTTAGGTGATGTCACTATTTACATAGGACAAAACATTATAATTTATAGAAAAGTCTTTGAAAAGGTTGTTGAAGACCTCAAGAGTAGTTATTCTAGCATGCAGATCTGATTTCCTTCCAATATGCTCTTTGCAGTTAACAAGAAATCTTTGACATTTATTCCTGATAAGCCCATGCATCAATTTTACCTAGTTGGTGGAGACTGATTGAAACACAACTCAAATCTCCCACATTGTTCCTTTCTTTATCATTGTGGATACCATGCTGACATGTCCTAGCATAGTACCAATTGATTTGGAGAAGCACCTTATGCTAAGCATTCCTTTTAAAATTATAGAATTATTATCTCCTAATGCAAAATTTGACAACTTATTCCCAAAATGTTGTCAACAAAATTGACATCAAAATAATATCTATAATCGTGGAAACTGGTTATATCTCTCATCCCATGTCTATTATGATACTTCAGATGGCCATTAGAATGCAATAAGTTGATCAACATCATACATATACCTTATATACTTTGAATCAACAATTGCACTATTTTTCCTAGTGAAAGCCTCCGATAACTGATATGTAGTTATTAACTTGTCTAAGCAAGTATCTAGTAGAACAATGTCCACCTTATATCATTACAAATAAAAAATGCTAGAGTGGGGACTAATGACTTGAATCTATCTTTCCACTCAAGAAAATCCTTCATCTCCCCATTCTCCTTGGTTATATGAGGCATAATCCTTATTTCAATATTTTCAAAATGTTTCAACTTAGTTTTGGCCTTTTGTGTTAATTGGGCCATGTAAGCGTGTACCTCTCCTACTAATTTATCCATATTATAGGTGGGGAGGATGTTACTAGGTGGATTTTCTATATTGGAAGATCCTCTATACATGCCCTATAATGCTATGGTCCTTGGGATAAATTTATTCATGATATCTTTTGATCTTTCTTGATCCCTTGCCACTCTAGCAATAACATTTTTGAGATTCTTATAATCTCTATAAGAATCTTCTAATATTTTCAAAATTTTGGACATAACATGTCCCAAAATTGCTATCACAACATGTACCATTTCTTCATGTTGGACCCCTTGGTTATTCTTTATCTATTCTTGCAGCTCCTTTATTTTATCTTTGAGTTCTTCATTTTCCTTGATCAGATCTTCTTAGGGTGGTGTTGAAGAACAACTAGTTCCACATGTATCTAAATTAGTAGGTGCTTGAGCTTCCTATTAGAGTACAATACCATTGAGAGGGGGGTGAATCAATGGTCAAATGAGAAAACCATTTTCAAAATTTAACTCACTTGATTATTCAAAGAAACCCATTGAAAACACTTAAAACACTATAGACATCGTATGTTGAGGGAGTCACAAAGATATGTAAATTAGAACATAACACTTGAACAAAGATGATCAATCAAGCACAATATGGTACACTACCAAGAGGAAACATAAGCACGAGTTTATGAGTGGAAAACCCTAAAAGGGTGAAAAAGCCACTCTAAAAATATGTTTCATTAAGCCTCATTGGCTAAAACCTTATTGATTACAAATTGCATGCCTCATTGGCAATACAACGAGCTTCATTGGCTACACTCTATGCCTCACTAGCTACTCAACCTACCTCACTAGCTACTCAATTTGCCTCACTGGCTTCTCAATCTGCCTCACTCGAAACCCAATATACCTCACTAGAAAACCATCATGCCTCACTAGAAAATCACCATGCCTCACTGGAAAACACACATCACTTGGGAAGAAATAAGCAAATCTCAGAGGGTTACTCTGTTTCTAGAAAATCCTTTGCTCTATCTCTACATTATTAAATCTACAAAATTCATCTCCCTTATCTTTGCATTATCAAATCTACAAAATTCATCTCCCTTATTCACTCATATCAAAACACTGTTCTATCAAATTGAAATACAAACCACTTATAACCTCATTCAAAACACACAATACTATGCAAAGATGAATATTATTCATGAATCTCTTATATATTGTTACTCAAATTCCTCTTCTCATCAAAGATAAACAAGAACTCAACCTGATGTTCATATGCATAAAGAATTCTCAACCTTTGCACCTTCCCTTGTTTGTAATATTCTTTGAATGCATATTCAAGGTTCTATTTCTATCATCTATTTACACTTTGTTCCCTTCTCTGTACAAATCTTGACACAAACATAGTTTCATTGCAATCAACAAAAACCTCTCACAGAATCTGCTCAATCATATAACCCTTTCATGTTCTGCTATTCAAATCTTCCTCTATCTATACATTCATAATAAAAGCATGATGACATAATCTTCAAAATACTCTCACCAAGCCCGAACCATAGTTCTAATCCACACAAAGCACTAGTAGATCTCAACATCCCATTGCTGGAAAACAATTAACAAATTGTGCATAACTAAATACCAAAATCCATGACACTTCATATTCCCATCAAAGTGAAAATTATGGAAATAATCATTCTCATATTTAAATGAGGACCCTTGATCCTTTAACACCCACCAACACACAATTGAATAACAACCTTTGATTTTGGTTTGAGCACTAGATTATAAACTCTTAACCTGTATCATAACATCCCCAACTTCCTTCACACAATGATAACCATTTCAAAACTCTCGAAAGGAGACAGTTCCTAAGGAAAAAACTATTGAATGGGGACAGTTGTAAAAACCAAAGTCTTAACATAACCAACATTTCATTCATTAGCTCGAGTAACTATTGTTCCAAATTTGAATAAGTGTTTTTAATCAAAAGACACTTGTAGGATTCTTCATCAAAAACCATCATTGAATTTATTAAAGACAATGTAATAATAAGTCACTTGCTAGGTCGATAGAACATGTCTTAGTGACAAGAAAATCTCAATCCATAATAATAAATCACCTTCAAAATATAAAGTATGAAGGACTTGTATTGGAAATCACCATGAGCCCTAAACCCTAGATCTTTAGGGTTTTAGAAAATACCTTTGAAACATGAAGATTGTCCAAATCAAACCTTAGAGTGAGCTTTTCATTGATCTTTAAATGTCCATAGAATCCACTTGCAATATTTCCTTTGACATGAACACCTTTGATAACAATAACCTTGTCATGAGGCAATAACCCTTGAACACCTTTGCAATGATCATCAACCAACAAGCTATTCCAACCTTTGTATCAACATTTGTTCAACCTTTGCATGGTACTTCAACCTTTGTTCAACCTTTGCATCACAATGATCATCAAAAAAACACCTTTGACATCGATGACAAACAATTCCAATGCCAACACTTCCTTCATCTTCAATTTATTATACTCTGATGTAAGTGTTAGATATTCTTGTAGCAACTTATCATATTTATTTTGTAAAGGTTTGACATCCATAAAATTAAATTGTTTGACTTCCATAAATTTTTGTTGCCACAACTAGCACAATAAACTTCTTCCTACTTCCATGAAGACCTTTCCCGGATTTCTATTTTTAAGCCAAAATTTTAACTTACATATTGGGCAGTATGCTCTATTTGACTTCAATGACTTGTACTCCCTAATTCTGGTCTTTGCAACTTTTTATTTTGTAACCCACGAGTTCTCTTGCCATAATTTAGTCAAAGAGATTATGCAGGCAACATAGAAGTGCATGATGAAATTGACCCACTAGTTTTATTCAAAGCTTCCATTTTTTTCTTCATCTCCACCACTCAACATGTGATTAGTAAAGGAAAAGAAATCTCTACAAATTATGGTAACATTTGAAATGATTGTTTATAATGAAATTGACCCACTGGTAACATTTGAATTGATTGTTTATGTTATTGCTTTGTTGAATTCTTTTTGTTGAGCTCTATCTTAAGTTTGAAGTAATTTGAAATAGGAATATCTTGCTTTGCATTTGTTTCCATTGATTAATTATAAATTATTGTGCTAGTTGTGGCAACAAAACTTTATGGAAGTCAAACAATTTAATATTTGGGAAAGGTGTTGGGCATTGCAACATGAGCATGAAGTATGGATGGTTTTTGTTGGTTGTTTCTATGTTTTCATTGATGTCAACATGATGATATCTACATGATGATAACTCTATGAGAAGTCTACTTGGTTTATTGGAAGTTGTTCTCTGTCAGTTATGTCCTTTTGTGATGGATAGGTGTGTTGGTATCTAAGTCCAGAAATCACCACAAGATCTTATATGACTCTAATCTCTTAACCATGTTATCCTGACTCATTCAGACAACTATATCCTGGATCTTGAGATGTTTTTTGTTGTGAGAAGAAATTTATCTCTGACATAGTGCAAATCTGTATTCTACTATTGTTCCTTGCTTGGCATACTGTGTGGGAGACTCCACATTCTATTAAGGTGAATATTCTTATGTTGTGGTTTTTTATGGTCTCTATGTTGGTGGTATGATGGGAAATTAATTTTTTTCTTGAATCCAAAAGGTGTTTGCTTTGAGGATTATTTTTTGGTTTGAAGAATTGTGTTCTAGTCTTGGCTGAATCAGTGTATGCAATACATTATGGAGACTAGTTATATTTTATGGATGTCAGCCGACTTGGTACAATGCATTACATGGATAAAATGTTTTATGGTGTTGAAAAAGAGAGTTTTTATTATTTTTTTTCATCTAATTAGGTTGACCTAATTGATGATTAAGATATACTTGTATATATATAAGATGTTTTGAGGAATGAGATGAGAGCGTGAAGGAGAAGAAAGTGTGGAGAAGAAAGGTTTGAGCCTAAATGCTTTATCAGTTGTGGATCAATACAGGTTTTTTGAGTGACTGTTGTGTGAGTCAGTACTTCATATTCTGAGCTTCATTGGAATTGAACCCTACACATTGAAGGTGTATCATATTAGTTCAATCTCTTGGTAGTGAGCCACTATCTTTGTATCTTGGCGGTCAACCATCTTTTGTATTCAGGTAGTGAGCCTTTTTAAGGACAGTGAGTCCTAGCAGTAAGCCCTGTAATATTTTTTATATGGATATGATATATTGTGAGTTAATCCTCACCATGGTTTTTCCCTCTTTGGGTTTTCCTTGTAAAAATATTGGTGTTCATGTGTATGGTTGCATTGATTTGTTTCTATGTTCTCTCTTGTTGATTCAGTCAGAATTATGATAATGGTTATATGGATTTTATGTGAATGGTTTTATGGAATACTGATTCACCCCCCTCTCAGTATTCTGGATATTCAACAGAAAAAACTATTTGATATTATAGTCTTTTAAAGTTCATGAAAATAGTTTAGCTAGTAACTTATCCTCAAACACAAATGTTGCATTGAAAGAATGTAAACGTGTATTTGGGTCATCTTCTCCATCATACATTGGAAAATGAGGTGTCATAAAACTAACAAGTAGATGATATGTAACAATTTTAAATGATAATGGTGTATGTCTAGCTTCCATAATATTGATTCACCCCCTTCTCAGTATTTCAGATGTTCAATAGAAAAAACTATTTGATATTATAGTCTTTTAAAGTTCATGAAAATAGTTTCCTCAAACACAAATGTTGCATTGAAAGAATCTAAATGTGTATTTGGGTCGTCTTCTCCATCATACATTGGAAAATGAGGTGTCATAAAACCAACAAGTAGATGATATGTAACAATTTTAAATGATAATGGTGTGTGTCTAGCTTCCATAAACTCATTAGTGCCTTGCCCCGCCAGCAGATTGCCAACTTTTATTTCAACTTTATCTAGTTTTTATATTAATACATCTAAGGTGGAGGAAGTAATGATATCAAGAGAAGTTTAGGAACCAAGTGGATGAGTGTATGTAGAGGAAATATAATAGAAATTAGGTTGGGTATAAGGAAGGATGGAATATAGTGGGAATAGATAAAGATTTTTAATGAGGTGAGTGCATTAAGAGGGGAGAAGAATATAATGATGAATGGAATGGGAAATTGCCCTAGCAAACATGTGAATGGTAGTAGGAATAATTTATGTGGTAGAACTTATGAAAGTGGTAGGTGAAGTAGTAATGGGTACAAAAGAAGGAGAGGTAGATGTTAAAGTTTGTATATGGGATGTAGGTATTTCAAGGTAGGCCATATTGAAAAAAAAGTTGGAGGGAAGGTAGGAAGATGATACACCATGAGATGGGGCAATGGTAGAAGAATTAATTTACATAAATGGAGGATGGATGGTAGATGTAATACTCAAAGAGCTAGGGAGGTCAACTTTAGCACTAATGGCTTGTAAGGTCTCTAACCTAAATGGTTGTTTAAAAAATAAAAATGAATCACATCTAATATTTGTGTAAGACTCTTAGCATTAGCTAGAATAAGAAGTTCTTGTGCAAATTATTGTTGAGCCACATGTTCCTCGTGATCATAATCTACATTGCATGCTCATCAGCATAAGAGACTTTGGCATGTGAGGATTTTAACATACACTCCTTCACAAAGGGATATGAGGTGGACGAGGATTTGACATGCAAGTAATATTCAAAACCCTAAATAAGAAAATGATGGATATAGATGACCTAAGTGTTAATAATTGTTTTTAAAATCAATCAATAATCCTCTAAAAGAAAGTATGGAATGCAACCCTAAAGTCCAACACAAGGATGGAAAGTGTGGGAAATAAAATCAAGCAATGGTAAGAAAAAACCAAGTAAAAGGAGTGGAGTAATAAATGATCACACACGGGTATAATCAAACCTTGGGTAAATATGATATGAAAGATAGGAAATCAAAAAAATCATATATAAAACACTAATAAAGGAGAATAAAGACTAAGTAGAAACCCTAGGTCATGTAAGAAAATGCCAAGTTCACCAATAAATGTAATAAAATAAATCACACCACATAAATAAATAATGCCAATTGAACAAATGCAATTAAATAAGTGTAAATTAACCCTTGGTTAAATAGAGTGAGGATAGATGGTTGTAATAAACACGCAAAAATTAAATGTGATGCATAGGGGTACTTATCTCCAAAATTGGTGATGGGAAAATGGTGTTGGAGTTGTGTAAATTTGATTTGCTACTATTAGACAATTAATTGCTAATGCATGATAATTTTCTCAAGTTTTGTGTCATCTTAGGAAACTCTATAGTTTATTCTTGTGCACCACAAATTCAATCACAAGAGCAATAGACTTGATTTGTTGCATATATTTGATTTGTGTTGCATGGGATGAATCTAATATAACATGCAGCTAAAAATATATTTCCCTTCATCTTCCAAATAGTTAAACTTATCAAGTTGGTATCTAGGGATACTTTTAGGAGTTTATCGACTTGATGGAGAATCAACTTGATAGGAGAATCAATTTTCCTAGGCTAAACCCCTTTGATGGGTTGAAATAACAATGAAAAACAATACTAAAGACAAACTTCAACATGTAAATGACCTATATGTAGATGTAATTATTTTGTCCCTTTGGAAATATAAGTGTGTTTTAATGATTCTCCTTATAGTCATGTGTGATCTCTCATATGAAATTAAGTAAATGTTAGAATGTCTTTTAATGCCATGACATATGAACATGTCACATGAATGTGTGTAAGTTGGTTCATAATTACTAGTACAAGATAATTAAAGATTTAAAATTTGAATTTTAGGTACATTCTCATATGCCTCTTGAAAATGAACCTAAGTTTCAAATGATGATTACCAAACAAAAAGCAAATATATAAAAACATGTATGAATATGAATGCAATAATAATGAATAAATTAAAAATGCATAGAGTTCGATGTAGACATGCTACCAAAAAAAAATCAAGATATAAGTCAAACATGTAAATAAAATTTTATGGTAAGAATGCATAAATAGTAACATAAGGCCGTTAAATTTGTCACTATATTCAATGGTCAAAGCCGTAACATTAATTTATCATTGACCCTTTCTTTCTCTAATTTAATGACGCGAAAATGACGTTGGTAATCTATTGGTTTACACGGATTCCTCTCTTTGTCCAACTTTAGAATATACTTCAAAACTTCATTTGATTTTCTTTAGATTTTAATGCTATGACGTACCGAAAGCTGTGTTTGTGTGATTTTTTTTAATTTTAAATTGGAGGAAAAAAGAGGTTGCACATTGAAAAAGATTAGAGAATGGGGACAAAGAATTAGGACTAGGAATAGGAATTTATGATTATCAATTTTCAATTTATAGGTGCGATATCATTTATATGGTTATAATAGTGTTTTTTCTATTTCATACATGTTTTGTATGGTTAAAAAATGTTTTTTTTTTTAATTTATATTATGTGGCATTGTAGGTATCTTTAATGGTATTTTTTTTGTGATAATTAAATTCTACAAAGATTTGAAAAGGTTTAGAGAATTGAATGTAGGGTTAAAAAAGTTGGAATGGGTGTGATATAACTATAAAAATGCAATAATGTTGTTATTATGTATTATGCTTATGGTTTTGTTTTTTTGTGTGTTTCATATATACTAGTATTTGTTGATTTTCGTGTTATAAATGTTTAAGTCATTATCTCTGATTTAATAAACAATTTTATGAACATTTATGATTGTTTGGACATGGCAAAGGATAGGGATGTGAATTGGATTAAAAATTCAAACATTAGAATGTGTAATCAACTTTTGAATGTCAAAGATGTTATTGTGTTCGATTGTGTTTAGGTTACACTATTAGAGACACGACATAGTGTTTAATATAATCAAATGATGCGTACTAAAATTGAACTTAGTATTTGAATTTAAAAGAGTTAAATGTGAGGATATCTTATAAAATTAAGAGTTGTTGTGTGTCCAATTATCTTAAATAAGACGTTACCATATTTATTAAATAAAAAGACTAAAAAGTATTAAACTATAAAAAAATATTAAATAAACACTTTTCATCTTAAAAATAACTTATAATAATTAAGTGGTGAGAATTTATATATTTTAACTTATAAGTAAATTGAATATATTATTGCTGATTATAATATAATATTAATTTGTTTGGAGCGACACATCTTTAACTCTATATTAATTATTATTTTATTTTAATAAAAAATTATAATTGTTTAAGTAGTTATCATAATGACTTTATATTACTCGAGAGATCTGATCTTCAAGAAAAAAATTATATTTGATTTTACGTATTTCATGAATGTCATGTCTTGACATAGTCGGCCAAAATTTCAAAAAATAATATTTTAATGAAAAGATCTCCTGCCTTCCGTTTCAACTACGCTAACTCGAAGAAATAGAACTTACCAAGGTAATTTAAATGTAAGACATGAAATTACTTTGATGAATAGTTTGCACATTTAGTTGAGAAATAATATTGGATATTCATTAACGAGATAAAAAGCTTATTGATATTAAAACTTATATTAGATTAAGAACAATCTATAACACAAGAGGAAGCTTTGCTAATAATTGTTTAAAATAAATTAATAAATATTTTTAATGTTTAGGAAGGTTAAAATTGAGTCTCAAAAGATGTAATGAATTTAGTATATATATTTATTTTTGGAATAATTTAGTTTAGGTATTATTGTTTATAAAAGATTTAAATTGTTGATTTTTTTAAAAATGTAGAGAGGATTTGTTAAATTTTAGAAATAATTTAATTTATGTAATAGTGTTTATGAAAGATTAAAATTGGTTGAAAGGTTTAAAAGAGATATAATCTAGAGAGGACAAGGGGAGTGCAGGAGCACATATTAAGAAAAGTATAAATGTTATGATCCAAGTTTTTTTCAAAATAATAGCGAGTTATCAAGTGACAAACATGTTTTTGGCAATATAAATTCAACATCACATGCCACAGTTTTTAGACCTATGCACTCGAGTTGTTGCAAAAAAAATTGCTCAAAGTATGCAATATCAATGCACCAAACATTGCAACACAAGCAAAATTATTAGCCTTGTTGTGTGACATCACCGTAATGACCATACAAGAGAGTAGAGTTCCTCTAATGATGAAGATCGAGCACTACTCTAGGATGTCACTCTCTCATGAACACAAGGGTTAGAATGAGAGCAATACATTACCTCATTACACAACCTAAGATGATACAATAAACATCCACAATGATATAGACTTGACATCTAAAAACAAGGATTATCTAATCAAGTTGTAGGTCAGTTGAGAAATAATAAACCTTGACAAATCAAACAATCAAGTAGTTGTTTTCACACAAAGGCATGAATTTCAACACAATGGATCCAATAACTTGTAAAGAACCTCATACATCTTCAAACCAAGATGATATGAAGGTAAATAGACATAAGGGAGCTACTTGAATTTAGGTTTCTTTTCTAAAAAAGTTTGAGAAGTGTCTACTATCTAAGGATTGCTCCTATTATTAATGGTGTAGGAGAAACCAATAGTGTAGGGGCAATCTTGGATCACCCAAAAAAAATGTATTTCTTTATTTTCTTTTGTTGTTTTGAGTGCCATGATGGCACTTAAGGTGTGTAAGACAATCAAAAGTTCAAAAAGTTCAAAAACGACCACTTACTATTTTAGTAAGTCGACCTAAACGAGCACATATGGACCTGAAAATTTACCCCAAGAAGTAGAATTGAAAAATGCATCTAATGATAGAAGAAACGTCTCAATATCATGTATCGTTTAGGAGATATTAAAGTTTTGTCTCAAAAAATTTCTCCAATACAACTTCAAACTCAAATTTGAAACCCTTAGAAGCCTTGGAAAAAAGCTCAAAAAAATGGACAAACTAGTCTTTAGATGATTATGGTGTTGTAGATTTCTTGGACACCTTTCCAATGATATATTACAATAGAAAATTAGACACTCAAATCAAAATTTATGGTTTCAGGAAGTTGTTCCACCAAAAAGTGAATTTCAATCAAATATCTTCTTGGGCGGGAAATTGAATGGTTGAACTTTTGGTGCCAAAACAAAAGGGAGGTTTACACTTTTCAAAACATTCTAAGGTAGTTATTAGTGTCAAATAAAGGGTGGAATGGAGGTTATGGAGTCCATTAATGAAGATTGTGGCTCTGAATAATAAATTTTTCTTATAGAGCTAATTTTACTTGTAGTGAATCAAGCCCATGTGGTTGTAGCATTGTAATTTTTGAATCTATAATTTTGTTTTCTAAAAGTAATTGAAAGTGGGTTATTTTATGTCCTACATTTTTGTGTTGATATTTGTTTTTGTGTTTTGTGTGGGTGTTGGATGGAGTAACCCCTCATTAATTAACTATCTTGATCTAAGTATTGCTTATAAATAGATCAAACTAAACACTTACTATGTTCTTTAGATTCAAATGAACAATTCTAAAATTCATGAATTCTAATGATTCATTTTAAGCTGGAAAAATATTATTTATTACCATTTACCCATATTCCTTCCATGTGACAAAAGGCATACATGAGGATTCTTAACTCACCAAAGAGTCAAAATTAAAACATGAAGGACTAATTCTTCTCTACAACCATATCAATGTTTATAGCATAACCTATAAATTAAAATCATATTGCAATTTGAAAGCAAACTATATATACATCAAATAACTAAGATGAGCACATTGTAAGGTTCCATTTCAAATTGTAATACCCTACAAAACCAAATGTTGACAATTGAAAGATTAAAATGTGGTACTTTATCCTGAATGATTGTAAACTTTATTCATGGACCCAATACATATTAAATCATAGAGTGACAAAAGTACTTAACTATACATTTCTCAACAATGCAATAATGAAGGTCTTACAATATCACAATCATATAAGGAACTTTGCATGCTCTCCAAAGCATAACCCAAAATATAGAGAGCAACAATAGTGACCAACACCATCCAACCATGTGGAATCCTAAGTATTACCCCTCTATATTATGAGACAATCTATCAAAAAAATATACAAACTCATGTAATACAATATAAGGATGATACAAGATCAAAGGATCACAACATAACCGATAATCATACACATTGAAATCAAATCAGCAATGTTGCATATAGGTTATGAAATAAAAATTGATAAGACATAAGATAATGGTGAAAAACATCAATATCATACAATGAGTGTGATGATTTGATAACACTCATATAAATAGAATCACATACGTAATCAAGTACTAATGACTCAATTTAATTAATACGATCTAAGACTACTATACATCAGACTTAGAGTGTCATCATGATAGTTTTCAAATATACATAGATGGTGATGAAAGGGAAAGAAGGACCTCTAATATAGACAACCAATATACGCCTTTCAATATCTTATGTTTTTTTAATCAAATATTCAACAACTTGATACAAGAACATAATACTATGCCCTTAGAGGAAAGATAATGTAGTTTACAAAGATAAGTGAACTTCAACAACAAAATGACATGTCAATCAACATTTCAAGGACATATAAGAAGAAGAATAAAAGAATGATAAATAGAAGAGAAGAGACACCAATATACATGGGGAAAACCTATAAATGGAGGAAATAAAGGAAAATGAAGGAACAAAAGGTCCTAATAGACTCGACAAAGTTTCTAAGTAGGATTAATGTCAAGATAGAAGTTAGGATGATCAAAATAAGTTTGGAAATCCATTTAAACTCTACAACTGTGTAAAAATAAAATAAAATGATTAGAAATGCTCTAGATTTGGATTTATTTTATTTTTTACAACTTCCAGCATTTGATAAGGAATATAGGGAGTGGTGAGGAGTAATATTTATATAATTTTACAAAGGGATACCCATTTGGAGTTTTATTAGATTGGTCATAGATGATGGGAAAAATGAAGCCTAATACATAATGGGGTTGGAACTCAAACAATTCTTTTGCACTATCAAATTTAGTGCCAACAAAGTCAATTTGTGAGCTATTGGCTAGGTAAACATTTAGAGAGTCATGTTAGAATGGTCATATGGTGCATGTGTGCATGCAAATCATAAGAGAACCCCTTTTAGGATATATGCACCTATTTACCATCATTTATTGCATATTCACAACCACTTCATCTAATTTGTAATGGGGTCTTATAGGTCCACTTATGGCTACCACTAGGGTATGGTAGCTAAGGCTTAGTTGTATTTCTTAAATTTTCTTTAATATCTTGTAAAAGACCTAAAAAGATCACCCTCCTAGATTCTACAAAGATTGAAGAAGTAGATGGGTTGCCCTACCTTATTAATTGGCCCCATGTTACCCTTGTTGATGATTGGCCTCCTTTGTCAAATATATGTTTCTCCCATTATCTTGGTTGTAATACTTAGTAGTCCTATGGGAAAGGAGAATATAATTTTGGGAGCCAACATAGCCAATATTATATTATTCTATAAAAAATATTTTATATGGAGTATTATCGTACAAGTTGAGGAAAAACACTCTAAGTCACTAAGTGTGGAGACTAAGTAAACAACAAATTGTTGAAATTTTCTAGTTACCTACCTAAACAAACACCTCTAAAATGTGTCTCTCTATTGGAGATGAAACCTATACTAGTATAACCCCATAAATATTTTCCTAAGTAAATAATAAAAATAGGACAATAAAATAAACTATTACATAAATATAATGCACTAATACTACATCATCCCTTTTCCTTCTACCTCTTCACCCTTAGTTTCCATGCTGTCTTGTATTCCAATGTTTTCTTTCCTAACCATTGTTGCCATAGAATGAATTTATGGCTCAACAATGGGAAATGCACACTCCAAAATGAATAATGGGATAGGGTAGACAAACCACCCTACCTATAATACAATTGGTTGAAAGAAGAAAACACAAGTTATGCAAAATGTATTCATTTGCCAAAATATGCATTCATGAAGAAGTTTTACGTATGGTCACATACCAATGAACCACTCACTAGAATTAAAAATAATACTTGATGTAACAACCATGATGTTCTACTCGATAAAATTTAAAAAAATTCACCTCAAGTGGATGATCCATGATACCATAACATGGTAATAAAAAAAATTATTTTCCATAATGTCAATTACATGCACATTTGAAATAAACAATATTCCAAACTTCCATTGCATTTCATTGTAATTTCACAAATCTTTCCATAACATAGATTTCATATTGAATAAACTCATGTTTATCATTCATGATTACATTCTTCCATATAAATGGGTTCAAGATACATACATAGCTCTTCTGATATTTACTGGAGATAGATATACAACTGGTCCTGATGTCACTGCATTGGTGCATACATTCTAGATGTCCCTATTCCCTAGTGCATACACTCTAGTTGTCCCCAATACTAGCGAAAACATCCTCAAACCTCAACCACCAACTGATGAGGAGAAGCATCACTCAAGTGCTTTTTCGGAAACCATAGACTCAAATGCAATCCCCCACACATCTACCACATATGGTAAGATGTCCCTACCTTTCGATGAAGATATTGGTTGGTCAAACCCCATAACAAATAGCCTTCCTGAGCTTAGTGTTGTGTCCTACATAACTAGAACTTGTAGACACTACAATCCTGAACTAGCATGGATAAAAAGGAACACAATGAATTGACAGTGCAACTAGTGGAAAATTACACTACTTTGGCCAAAGTATTATCACCCAGTACTTCAAGTGACAGTCATCCTATTCACATACACTACCATAGCTCAGTTTGGATTATAACCATTCATATAATATGCTTAGGTAATTTCCTTCCATAGGTAATCATTAACCTTAGAAATAACCTATTCCCCTTTTTCCAAAACACAATGGTATGTCTACCAATAAAGCATAAGCATAAGTTACCCCCTTCAATGGATATTCTAATCTCGGGTATAACTATGAGCTTTTCTGGTCTACAAATTAACTTTGCATAAACAACTTAACAAGCTATTACCTTCAATGGACAACCTAGTCCCAAGAATAACTTTATAATCTAAAGTATAGCAACTTAAGCTTCGTCTTATCATAGAATGAATATTCATAAATAACTGAATCCATTTAAGAATATATCCCAACAATAAGTGATTCTCATAAAGAGTATTTAATCTCATTAATAAATGACCTCAATCGAAGAGCAATCATATTAGTAAATGATTCTATTCGATAGTGTAATCTCCTCAATTAAAGGGTTAATCAAAGAGTAAAATCTTGTCAACAATATGACTTCACGTCAAGAGTATAAAGCAACAAATCAAGTAACAACTTAAACTCAATAGGAAATCCCACTTATGGCTTCAATCAAATAGTAATTCATAAGCTCAAGTGATCAACTTAATCACATAGGTGAGTCTCAACTTGTTATACCCTAATCTCGGATATAATCAATAATCAACAATTGGTTTGATTGTGTAGGTTAATCTCAACCTATGTTCTTCAAACAAAGCTCAACTACATAACCCATCTAGTTATTCTCAACCTATTGGTTCCAATGGGTAATCAAGTAAATATTCCAACATAGTAGGTAATTCTTAACCTAGGGTTTCAATCATTAGTCAAATATACTTCTCGACCCAAATAGGTTACTATCAACCTAGGGTTTCATTCAATAGTAAAGTAATGATCAAGTGATCATTCAAGTATAGATTAACAATATGACGTATCCTCCTATCATATCTTTTATAGTATCACTATTGTTGTTTTTCTAAACCTTATCATCCCTAAGGTTTCCTAGCATTATAAGCTAACAATGTCAAGTCACTTCATGACATTGATACATTTCACTTTATACATGTAGTGTAATCTATCTATGTATAGAAACATCATCATTTGAATTCCCATATAGGTTATATAAGAGTATTAAATAACTCCCTTAATCCATTCACACTTTCATCAAATCTAGTATATAATACTATTGATGACATCCACTCCTTATTATGGAGTATGTTAAAACACTCATAAGGAAATCATATTAATAAGACTCTTCCTTTCCAATAAGCAAATAGATTATTACTATATTTCAAGCAATCAAATGCAATTCCAAATAAAAAATACAAGACATTCAATCTTGTAGAAAAATAGATAAACATAAAGAGAATAGAATCTCATGCCTACTAGTCGCTTAAATCCAATTGACTCACTAGTTCGTAAGTTTGGCCCCCTCTTAAAATTAGCTTAGCAACAAATCCCTCTCAATTCCTCCCACTAATGTTCCCTCACAATATACCTCTCAACAAAATAAGAACCTCACAAATAAAATGCAATAGAATGGAGAAGTGTAATAATGTGTAGTAGAAGTGTATTCTCAAATGAGGTGAAAGTGCTTCTATTTATACACAAAACACAACAACCACAAGCTAGAAATTAGGCCAACAAATTGACACTTCTCAACTTAGCTCAATTGACTCAACAAACATCCAAAATGTGGCGGGTCCCTATCATAATACTCATCCAAACATAACAACAAGTTGACTCTTTGATTGACAACATGTTGACTGATTCATATTGCACATGTTCTAATCTGGAAATTGACTTACAGGCTCAAGAGACTTCTAAAGCATCACAAAGTTCATAATATGATGCCAACAATTCACTATATTCCCTATTTTCTAGCTTGTTGTTTAACAGAGGAATAAGTCAATACTCATTTGGTTGTGTTCCACTTTGTTGACTTGGTCTTAGCCAAAGCATTCGACACATAACTTATGAGTCGACCTCCCTTTTTATAGCGTTGGTTTATCATTAACTTAGCATGTTTCTTTTGCTAAGTCTTTGACTTGTTCTTTGTGTTGTGTATGATTCCAAACCAATCATCTAATTTAAAGGAAACACTTATACTTGTTTTGCATCGATGGTATTATTGTTTTCTTAACGCATTATATGTGTGCAACAATTATAGCATGATGTTGGCTCTTATATGAGTCATGTTTTACGTTTAAACATTTCAAATGTTTATATATGATGGATTAGCATATAATACTCTTAATGTCGATATGCTATGTCAATAACATTGTGCTATAAAAATGATGTGCTTAAACATATATTTAATGCACTTATGAAAGTATTTTATGCACTGGTCAAAGACTTCATTTAGAATATGAAATATTATATGCATGTTATGCATTATGTATAAATAATACATTGATTTAATAATGACATTTAATACACACATATATACTATATATATACAAAAATATAATATATTTATATATATATATTAATTTGAAAATGCATCATTTGATAATCGAATGCAAATACTCACATTCACATTTTTTGCACAATAATAATAATGATGCAATGGTGTATATATATATATGCGCATATATATATACACATATATCAAATATCAACCATTTCTTAAAAACATGTTTTAATAAGTTTATACATACACATATACATGTATACACATATTCATACATTAATGTATATGTATACATGTTTCCTTTAACGTAATTATATACAATACATTAATGTATATATATACATATATCGTATCTTCACATTATTATTTTGGTACCCATTACTCAACACATATATTCTTATCCTCGTCGACATGCATATACATTAAGTGCATACATATATACATATATATAATTGATTGTCCATGCATGTATATTCGTGAGTATTTCTACTTACGTACATATGCACTTGCTTATGCTCTCATGTACGGATCAATTTATATATACCCAAATATATGTTTACAAATAACGTACATACAAATCTACGGAAAGCTCAAAGACTCAAATATTCAATCACGATAACTTAATCAAACAATCAAAGACATTTTCTCACAACCTATCCTCAAAGGTTACTTACTTGGTTCCAACCAACCTAACTCAACTAGACCAACTAGGGTGTGAGTGTATGTAAGCTCAGTTAGGTTTCATTAAGGGTTACTTGACCAATCACTTCTCCTGAGTGATAGTTCCTCTCCCTTCCAAAGGATTGAATTTGTCCCTGCAACCAACTTAGTACAACACCAAGGTAGTTAGACGTTCATAGTAAATTCATTTGCATCATGACACATTTGTATCAACAAAGCTTTAGAATGTTCATATTGCAATACATAACATTCCACTAATTCAAAACATATTCATTCTTTTGAAATTAATAAAATCTTATTGCATATTCACATATTTCATTTACCTAACAAACATATTGAAGTCACAATTTGCATTTATTAATATTTTTACTCATAATGGTAAAAGTAACTTGGTAACTATGAAACGGGATGTAACATACTTCCCCCTTGTGAATCATCATCCATGATGATTTTAGAGTACTAAACATATATAATACAAAGTTAAGTAAAGGTTTCACTTACCATTTTCAAAATCATATAAGATTATATATTAGTCTTCCCTTGTAACACCACTCCTTGCAATCTCGTCCTTCCTGGACCCTGCGTTGAGTGACTCTTGCTAACACATAGAGAAAAACTTGTGTGCTTCATGCATACTTTCTCTCTCAAAGAGCTTATACATTGTAATCTTAATACCTCATTTGTACATCTCAAGTATAATAGTAATTGTATACCACAAGACACCTATGTCACAATGACTGGAAAATACGTTCTCATTGGCTAATGAATTTATCCTTAGTGTAACCCAAATAGATAAGGAATGTCAGTGTATTGTACACTACACCATGGGTCCATCCTTTTCTTTGGTATTTACACCATTGGACAACTCTAAAGTTGAGACCATCCATCACTGACTTAACCATTTTCCTTAGCACAATATTGCTTCCTAATTTAAACTTTGTGTCAACAAAGTTTTTTCCTTGATCCTTTCGATCGACTATTCCATTTGACAACCTTTCTGGTCTAAAGTCAACCCTATTTCTTAGCTTATTTTAGGTTAATAGAGGTTCAACCCTTCTTTCCATATAATGGACCAAATTTCAACGATAGAAATTTTATTGCAGTATAAGTATATCACTTTTTCCTATCCGGCTATTTTAAATTGATATATTGAGAATTCATTCAATTGAATTTCTCATAAGATGATCATGGTTTAAAAAAAACCTTATCATTATTTGCTTATTCTCATTTGAGATATCCTTCTCAGGATCATTAAGCAACTACTCCACACAATATATTATTTAGGACCAAAAATTCCTATAAATCAAAATTTCAAACCAACGTTGGTTACCTTAGTGAGTCTATCCACCATAACATTATGTTAGTTCTATCATAGAAATATTAAGCTATTACAATGGTCTATCACTTCCTCACTAGAATCTCAAGAGAGTATACACGTCCTACCCATGACGACATCTTGTCTTCATTTCCTGACATACTGGAAAATAACTTGTTATATACTTAATAGCATTATACTCCACCCCTTCCCAGATAGTAGTGGTTCCTCATCTGGCAATTTTTTTTCATTCCAATGTCTTGAATATGACATCAATTTCCTTATTTCATTCCTTAATCTCCCAAAATTTTGGGTACATAGGTTCTTTTCCATCTCATATTAGTCTATTCTAGCTAAGTGAAAACCTATTTCGTGGTCTCATGCCACATTTGATTCTCAAGTGAAATGGTTAAATAATTTGTGGAGATAAATCTCCTTCATCTTAGGACATCCATACCTTGGATTTCTTTTGTCCTTTGATCATTTCCAAAAAATGTAATCCAATTTGATGGCACCTTAAAAAAAATCAATTTTGAAGACCCATGTTGAAATTTTTTCCTTTGCACACTCAGAAGTGCACCTGCAAAATCTGCCCAAGTGACCTACTTTGGAGGGTCACATTTCAGAGCTAGTTGATTGTCATGCTGAAAAGATTATCGTTCTCCATTCTCCTAAAATTCATGTACTCCCTTGTCTGATTTCAAAGCCTCGTGATCAGATTCGATATTTTTACTAGGCCAAAAGCAAATGCAGTTTGTTCACTTTTACATTTGCATTTTCAAAATGTTTCAAAGTGGTCAAGTTTGACCCTTAATATCTAGTGATGAATGATGATTCAAGGAAATCCCTCTTGCACACATACTCAATGTACCTAGATGAGCTTATTTTTCCAATGGTATCCCCCCAATATTTTTTTTGATATTTTTCAAAGTGGTGACTTTGAGAGCCCTAATTGGTTCTAAACAAGTGAAATTGTAGAGAAGCCTACGTGAGCCACTTTGGAATTTAATATCTTACACCTCAGAAAGAATTTTTCCATGAAATTTGTTGCATTGGATTCTTGGGTCAAATGGTAATATGTATGCTCAGTTTCAGGCTCTCAAAATAAGTTTTGATGGGTTAACTAATCATTTTCTGATTGCGACATGGCAAAAAATGGTGTCCTGAAAAAGTTTCAAATTTTCAAAATCTAAGGGCAACCCATTTATTTTTTTGGTCTAAAACCTCTATAGATCCATTTTAATCAAGATAGGAGGTCATTTGATACATTATTTGAATGTACTTATGTTGTGGCGAACACATCCGAGGGGTAGTTTACAAATGAGGTACTTGATTTTTGATGGTTGGGAGAAATTTGAGAAAATGGGTTTTCTCTAAATAATTGATTATGGTCACACGCAAAAAATATTGGCTCCAGGGGTCACGATTTTTACGTAGAGAATTTCCTCCAAATGAGTCGCAGGCGTATAAGTCACAAATTTTTATAATGTTTCAAATGTTCATATTTAAAATATTTTGAATATTTTAAATATTGTGCAAATGAAAAGGGGCATTTAGGGAAAATATAAAATACATTTTCAAATGTTATGAGGACAAGCAAGTTTAATTCTTGCTTTTGATTGGTCTAGAGGCGGCTTTCACGGCTTTCACGCCCATCGCTAGTTTGAAGTTCAAATCAAGCAACAAATCAGAGATGCAATGTTTTACAGTGATGAGTGTTCATTTAGACAGGTTAATTGAAGCTTTTAAGCAAAGGACAAATTTTAATGAATTTTCAAAGTTCTCCCACGTGTCGTGCAAAAACAAATTAGCGATGAGCGATGGTGCTGTGTCCATTGCCCATCACTAATGGATACCACCGTTTCAACTTTCAATCAGCGATGGAGCAAGCTTTCATCTCCCATCGCTAATTTCTTATTATTTCTTCTAGTTGCATCCGCGAAGTGCAATGGTTTCTTGGGAAAAATGTGTGCACGACAACAATGGGTGAACTTTGGAAATATTTAATGAAGATTTTAAATGAGCATGGTGAAAATTTGATCTGTAATTAGAAAGTTACAAAATTTTCCTGATCTAATGCAGAATTGCATGATTATGCTTTTTAACCATTGAAATTACAATTAGGTACACTTTAAAATCAATTATTGAAAAATAAACTGAATTGAATTAGAGAGAAATTGAGACAGAAAAGAGAAGAATGAGACAAAGAAATAAAAGGATCACAATGCACAGATTGATAATGGAGTTTGTCCAATCAGGACTACGTCTCCGGGTCTGCTTCTCAAGTAGGACCGCTTTATTAATGTTTCCAAGCAATCAAATTTCCTTGTTACAATATCCAAGCTCCAAAACCCACATAAAATTTCTCACAATCTCCTCTCAACACTTGAAGACAATCAAAAGGCCTTCGTGCTTACAATATTCTCCTCCAAAGAATTATTTCTCCAAAATAAACTTCACTAATTCTCCCTGTTACAATTTTTTCCAAGAGAATTCTACTACCTTTACAAGAAAATAAGACCCTTTTTTATACAAATTTATTTGCTAATATGGCTTTAACCATATTATTTTGCAAATATTGCATATCTCCCGTTTTTACATCATATGACTTTTACAAATCTCCATAATCCTCATAATTCCCCCTTTTACAATAAAAATCACTAATATCTTGTTTACAAATCTTCAAAAAAAAATCCCCCTTTGGCTTTTATAATTCTAAGCCATACAATAAAAAAATGAACCCCTTTAATTATGAGCCGTTATAATTTTGGATAATAAAATCCCTTTTAAAAGAATGGCTTATAATTCAAGCCTTTAATCCTTTCGGGATTTATTCCTTTAATAATCTTTATGAATGATTTTAGTTCTTAATTAAGCCCCTTATAATTTGGGCTTAAAGGGGTTAATTGTTGAAATATGAGTTTATGGATTTTTTTCTCTCCTTGTTTTATGGGCAAGACAAGAAGATTTTAAGGGATAAAATCCCACCAAATCCTCCCCTTTTCTTTTAATTTTTAAGCCATATATTTTTTCTTTAACAATATGATTTAATCCAATTCTTTTTCCATCATGTCAGTGCCAACTCACTACTCCTGCCACATCACCACCTGCCACGTCACATGCTGACATCATCATTTTGACTAAGTTTGACTAAAACTTTGACCGGCTCTATCTTGCTCATACGGACTTCGTTTGACATGATTCAAAAGGAATCATAATCATATTGATGAGCCCTTCGACATGATGATGTTTTAATTTGGATTTGAGGAGATCAAATTTTCACCCCTTTTGACCACTTGATTCACCTATTTGACCAAACCTTTGACTGCACATAACTTCTGCATTCAGACTCCTTTTGAGCCGGTTCAAGTTGCGTCAGGATTGTGTCAGCGAGCTCTTTCCAATGATGTCAATTTAGATGAATTCTAAGACTATGAAAATTTTAGGTATTTTGGATCCACCTAGATCATTCCTCCCCATTGAGAAGCTTTTGGACCTCCAAAAGTTTGTTTTATGTACAATTTGAGCTAGGGAAATGTTTCCCCAGTTGCCCAGTATCATTTATCTTTCCTGCTAAAATTTTGACCCATCACAAACACAAAGAAATATGAGATAGCTTTGCTAATACCATCAACTGCATGTTTATCAATATTCACTGTCACATTCATCATCCACATAGAAATAACTAGCAGAATAACAAGCAACAGTATTGAATACACTGATGTGAAGGAAATAGTATCAACATTCAAGATCTCCTAAATAGGAATATTGTTAGAAAATGAAACATTCAAACCCTCTTTTACCACCTCTGGCTGAAGGCCTGATTCTGCTTGCAACTGATCCTCACACTGTGTTGTCTATGACACCCTATCATGATCTGAATCTTCATGCTTAGTATCACTAGTTGTTACAAACATAAGGGTTAAAGCATTGCTTGCATTTACAATCATCTTGATATGCCCTGTGTTTACAACAGATTTATCATTCTTCATGTGATGAGATTTTACAATATATTCAATTCCTTCCTTAAACAAGTGATAATGATTATGTTCCCTATAGAAGATTGATTTTCTATCATATAAGTATAGGCTACCCAACACAATTCCACATATATCAAGTGGAACCACATCAAATTCAACCTCATCTATAAACTTAGATGTTATTGCAAATCTTAAATTGCATTGCTTAGTTACTCGCAATTTGTTATCATTGCACACCCAACCTAATGGATAAGGTTTCTTATGTGGCTATGTTTTCAATCCCAACTGCTTAACAACTTCTTCTAAAATTAGATTAACTTGGGACCCACTATCTATTAGTGTATCAATCTTAGTGTTCTTAGAAATCACCCTTATATGAAACAATTCACATCTTTTGCTATCTTCAGGAACAACATGACTTTTAGAAGTAAAAGCACATGAAACATCAGTGGCGGAACCATTACCAAAAAAGCTTTACCTTTCAAACCCACAATTGAAATCTTCAATTCATCACCGGATTCCATCCCAAGGTCTTGCTTACCCTTTCAATCCTTGAACCACTTAGGCTTTTGATTAGGATGCAATTTCCAGCACTTCACATCTTCGTGCCCTTGCTTCTTGCAGTGTGAGCAATAAGGCTTCTCGTCCTCCTTCTTTATAGTAGCAGTTCGTTGGGACTTCTCTTTCCCTTTCTTGCTTCCTTTTTGCTTACTTGAGTCCAACAACAAATTGTCTTGGCTATTCCTTGAGCTTTTTTCCAAATGGATAGCTTGCACACTAACTTCATCAAGGTTAGTTGGATTAAACATAAGTATTGTATGACGCAAATTCTCACACAATCCACCTATGTACTTTAACAAAGTTTCTTGTGTATATAATGGAATGCCCAAAATTACAGCTCTTTTCCTAAACTCCTGTGTATAATCTTGTACACTTTGTCCTTTCTCTTTCTTTAATGATTGCCAATTCATTACTGCTTTTTGCATATGACCTAATGGATAGAACTATTTCTTTAATACAACTATAAACTCAAATCAAGAAGAAATAATTTTTCCATAACGACTTAGATCATCTTGTGTTCTACTCTCCCACCAAACTAAAGTTGTGCCTCCTAGGCGAAGATTAGTTAATTGGATTTTTTGAGAATCCTCAGTAAACTTTTGAATTCTACAATAAACTTCAATTTGTTTTATCCAATTATCAAGTTTTTCTGCATCTAGTTCTCCATTATACATTGGAAAATCAAATTTAACATCAAGTTTCAACAAAGGTAAATTAACTTCATATTTCACAAGTTGTTTCTTTTTGGAAGATGAAATAGACAAAGAAGATGAAGAGGATGGAGATGGAGGTTCAGGAGGGTCACTACCACCTCCTACTCCTTTACCTTTGTCATCTTTTGAAGATTCACCTTCCTCCTTTCTATTCTTGAGTTCTTTTTTCCTCTGTCGCTCTTGCCTCTCTTGGAAAAGAACTTCCACCATAGCCTTCATTTTGAGAAATGCTTTTTGGAAAGCTTTCTCATCAAGCTCTGTAGTACTTTGTTCAACTGCCATTTTTTATTGTGGAAAAGACCTTTGTTTTATGATCTTAGGATTGAACTCTGTAAGTGCACCTTCTCCTTGCTTCAATTTCAACCTGGTTAACATTCACTTTTGCAATTTCCTATTAAGAGGCTCTGATACCAATTTGATATGTAATTAGAAAGTTACAAATTATTGCACTTAACTCCTAATTACAAAATTTTCCCGATCTAATGCATAATTGTGTGATCATGCTTTTTAACCGTTGAAATTACAATAAAGTACACTTTAAAATAAATTATTGAAAAATAAACTGAATTGATCTAGAGAGAAATTGAGACAAAAGAGAGAAGAATGAGACAGAGAAATAGAAGGATCACAATGCACAAATTGATAATGGAGTTCATCCAATCAGGACTACGTCTCCAGGTCTACTTCTCAAGTAGGACTGCTTTATTAATGTTGTCAAGCAATCGAATTGCCTTGTTACAATATCCAAGCTCCAAAACCTACATAAAATTTCTCACAATCTCCTCTCAACACTTGAAAACACTCAAAAGGCCTTCGTGCTTACAATATTCTCCTCCAAAGAATTATTTCTCCAAAATGAGCTTCACTAAGTCTCCCTATTACAATTTTTTCCAAGAAAATTCTACTACCTTTACAAGAAAATAAGACCCCTTTTTATATAAATTTATTTGCTAATATGGTTTTAACCATATTATTTTGCAAATATTGCATATCTCTCATTTTTACATCATATGATTTTTACAAATCTCCACAATCCTCATAATTCCCCCTTTTACAATAAAAATCACTAATATCTCATATACAAATCTTCAAAAATAAATCCCCCTTTGGCTTTTATAATTCTAAGTCATACAATAAAAAAAAAAAACCCTTTAATTATGAGCCGTTATAATTTTGGATAATAAAATCCCTTTTAAAAGAATGGCTTATAATTCAAGCCTTTAATCCTTTCAGGATTTATTCCTCTAATAATATTTATGAATGATTTTAGTTCTTATTTAAGCCCCTTATAATTTGGGCTTAAAGGGGTTAATTGTTGAAATATGAGTTTACGGATTTTTCTCTCTCCTTGTTTTATGGGCAAGACAAGAGGATTTTAAAGGATAAAATCCCACCAAATCCTCCCCTTTCCTTTTAATTTTTAAGCCATATATTTTTTCTTTACAATATGATTTAATCCATTTTTTTTCGACCATGTCAGTGCCAACTCACTACTCCTACCACATCACCACTTGCCACATCACATGCTAACGTCATCATTTTGACTAAGTTTGACCAAAACTTTGACCGACTCTATCTTGCTCATACGGACTCCATTTGACGCGATTGAAAAGGCATCGAAATTGGATTGACGAGCCCTTTGACATGATGATGTTTTTACTTGGATTTGAGGTGATCAATTTTTCACCCCTTTTGACCACTTGATTCGCCTATTTGACCAAACCTTTGACTACACATAACTCTACATTCAGACTCCTTTTGAGCCCATTCAAGTTGCATCAGGATTTTGTCAGCAAGCTCTTTCCAGTGATGTCAATTTAGATGAATTTTGAGACTATGAAATTTTTAGGTATTTTGGATCCACCTGGATCAAAAGTGGCTGGAGAATACATTACCGTGGGAAAGTAAAATGCATTGCATGGCTGAAAAATTTATTTTCATCGGGCATCGCTATTTATTTTTTCATTTTCTAAATGTATGGGCGATGTGCGATGGTTGAAAATTTTGTAAAGCTTGGTGGGCCTAAAAGTTTCATAAATTTTTAACTATGCAAAGGTGAAATGCACAATAAGTATAAGGTGCATGGGTAAATTGATTTTCTTGATCAAAATATTAAAAGCCTTTGTATATATTAAAATTAAAATGATGATCTTTCTTTGTTGGGGATGAAAGAAATAAAGGCTCGAGTAAATTATTTTATTTTCCTTAGATTAAATCTCTCCCATCGCTAATAAAGTTCTCACTTCTTAAACCAAAGTGGAGATATGCGATGCTGGGTAGAGATTTGTGCAACATGAGGGTGGGACCCCCGTGACTTATGCTAATTATTATCATTTGATAATGTTTTAACAGTGAGAAAGGAGATAATGTAGCTGAAGAGTAAATTGAAGGTGAATACACAACAAAGAGTTTTATTTGCAGCCCAAATAAAATAATGGTGAAAGCCCTCACAATTAAAATAATATTATAATTGCTGGAAAGTGAAAGGCTTGGGTAAATATTTTTTATTTCCCAATAGAGTGATTTTAAAAGCCCTCCTTGATATAAAGGTAAAATTTTGAAATAAATGGGTAGAAAAGCACAAATGTAGAAAGCTTTGTATTTGTTGGGTGTGAAGAAGGTAAATGAACAAATTAAATGGAGTTTTTGTAGTGAAATTTTTTTCACAACAAATCAAATATTCTCTACAACAATGTATTTTTCAATGTGGGTAAAGAGAAAATGAAGACAAATGATGACTATTCACAAAGAGGAATATTTTTCTGTTGTAGGACAGAGGAGTGAGGAGTAAGAAAGCAAAGAGTAGGTTGAAGATTGTTCTGCAAGCAAAGGAAGTTATTGATCAAGAGAGTTGAAGATGCCAGGTGTCTTTCACATATGGATTTTAGGGTTTCTTCTTCTTATATATCTTCTTTCTTCTTCTCTTTTGTGGATTTGGTTCATAAATTTTGAATTAGGTGAATAAGGTAGAGTAGTGTTAAGTTTGAGTTGTAAATGGAGTATGTAAATTGTAACAGTGAATTTTATGAGCAAATGTTAGCCAATTTGTGTAATATTACATTACTATTGTAAAGTTGTCTCCATATTTGCATGCTTTTGATTATATGAATTCAATATATCAAAGATTGTTTGAGTTTTTCATCACAGATTTCCTGTGATTGTGTTATTTGGCCATGGTTCTCTTTCAAGTAAAGAGTTAAATTACTTTGATCAAATCACTGTAATCTTGAGTGCACAAGTGAGATTGGTGAGTAGAACATTATGGCAATAAGGGTGGGTTTGTTAATGTAAGGCATTAACATATTTTAAATTCATTGGTTGAACTTAATTTTTTGATATGATCTCTGTTATAGTTTTATATTGGACTCTATGGCCCATGATTAGGCACTAACCTATCACAAAGCCTAATAATTTTTAGAAACAATGATCATAAATTTAAATCATATTACTTATCAGTCCCAATTTGTTTGTGTGTTGACCTAGTTTTATTACATTTCTCATGTTTAAAAGAGACATTATTGTAGAGGTTAGCCAAGCCTGTAGAGTACTGTGTCTTTCAAACAATTAAAGGAGAAACATTTGTTCATAGTGTATTTGGTACTTCAGCACACAAGTACCTATAAATATACTGATTGGGATTACCCTCCCAGGTTTAACAGAGCCTGAAGTGTAGTGGAGAAAGGGGTATTTTATTCATTCTCTCGTTCATTGGCCATATCAACCCATTGAGTTTGAATATGAGAGAGTGGCTACTCTTTAGGACTCATTGCATCTGTTGATTTGGGAACCAACACAATTTTTCAACTCAATCTATTTTTCCCGATGAGTATTTGAACTAATTTGAGTAACAATTCTTGTTCAATCATGTTGGTTTCCAAAAGATATCAAATTTTATTGCATACCTAATTTCCAAGCACAAATGTTTCTCAATAACTCATTGTCATGAGTAATTAGATATTTCCTTACCTATTCCATAGGAAATGATCTTTCCTTTCATGAACAAGCATACCACCTATCCTTTTCTAAGGCATCAATGATTATATCAATTGATTTTCCAATCAAACATATATAGTATTGTGTGATAAATATTCCTTTCTCATTGGTCATAATCCTTGACCTTTTCACTATCTTTTTCTAACAATTCCAATCTCTCCACTCTTGTGGTCATGAAATATATATGACTTGATTGATATCATTTCTTATGAAGAAGCCAAAATTTCTTCCAATTCAAAACAAATTAATAGGTTTCATTGTACATGGGGTACTTTATCTGAGTCAATCCACTCTCTTTCTTCCCCCCTTAGTGTTTCCACAATATTAGTTCAACTCAGAGTTGAACCCTTAGCAAACATTTGCTTTCCTGAATTGATTTAAAATTCCTCACTATTGTTTGGCTTTTGATAGTTGATTAACTATTACTTGCCTTTTTTACCCTCCATGGTATGCCTTGAATATACGTATTCCCAAAATTGGATTCATCATTGATCTCTAATCTCATAGATTCAACAATTGGATCGTCAATAAAGAGATCTAATGAATAATCAACAACTTGACAAGCTAAGATGCACTCTAATATTCCAATTCCTTTTGGAAAATCCAAACATAAGTTTTACTTTTGTTGATTAGTTGGTGAGTTAAATTTGCACTTCAAACAAACTTTGTACTAACTGAACCTTTTTCAGACCAACCTGGTTTACTTTTTCAAGTTTCTTTCTTACAATAACCTTTCCAAGTGACTTTTCCCCAATTCTTGGTTACTTTATTTTCTCATAACCTTAAGTACTTATAAATTTGCTTGGTTTATTTTCCTTATTTTCAATTAGAACTCCAAATTGATCTTTCCAATTTTGGTTGGTGGAACCATGTTCACTTTTTTTATTGCTTCTTTTCTGACCATTCTTGTTTTTATCCTTATCCTAAAGTACTAACTTCTTAATTATACGCAAGATCTTGGTCTTGTTCAAAATAAAATTTTGTCAAGGGAACTTATCCTACCTCTTGGATACCTCCTTTGTTGAATTTCTACTTTGATTGAAGTTTCCAATGTATGCCAATAATGCATATTCATAGATTCATAGTATTCTTACTATATCCAAAAATCCTTGACTCTTTGCAACTATAGGTCGCTACCAATAAGGAGGTTATTTCAATTCTTCCTATTCCCTTATAGTCTTCTAACAATTTTGTAGGATGAAGGTATTGTTGTCACATCGTGCTCAACATTCCAATCACATAATGGAAATGACCTCAAGGTGTGGGACCTTTGCACGTATGAGGTCGAATCGTCAGAGAAGGCATACTTCCTTTTTCAATCCTAGTGTAATGTGCCAGTCCAACCCAGCACATGAAATCCTACCACTAATAGTTCACAAGGAAAAGGGGAGAAGGAGAACATGAAAGGGAAGATGGAGGTGATACACCAAGATAGAAAGGTTATTTCTTCCTAGCCAAAAATGCATAATACATCGTTGAAGAGGGGAAAGGGGACTTTCATAACTCTCTGTTTGGTCGATTCTCAAAGGGATACAAAAATGTTAGGGTGTGACAAGGCACTATAAGGAAAGCAAGGTTTCTCAAACCAACAATTGTAAACCATTAACACAAACATGCATGCATGAAAATACAATACACACTTAGATATGAAGGTAATAACTTACTCAAACACAAAAGAGTTGAGAAAAGGAAAATTTGATCTATTCCATTGATGTAGAGGCAAAAATCTTATCTTTACAATAACAAGGATGCAAAAAATGCAAGTCTGGCAAAGAAAACCCCTAGAGGAGCCAGAGGAAGAACCCTAAAAATGAATACATTTTTTTCCTTTATAGATCATGCATAACTAAGAAACAAAAACTGAACCCTAACCCTGACTAGGGTTAGTAATGATGCCTGTGGCGTGAAAGAATGGAGCCTTGTGAAAATCTTGATTAGGGCATAGATCCTCTAAGAAATTCAACAAATAGAAATGAATGAGCATGGGTGCCCATGAAATCCACCTACAAGAGTCAGAGGATGCATTTAATGTTGTCCTTGAAGTAGGAATCAAATCTAGGTGTTTAAAAATTGAATTGAGCATAAAAAATGTCACCCAAAAAAACACGTCAAAATCCATAGGAAGGTTAGGGCATCGGGCCCAAAAAAACACCTCTGTGAGCACATATGAATTAAATGGTCCAAGGGCCCAAACAAAGGACACCGTTGAGGGTTAGGCGTCAAACCTACTACTTACCGATCACATAGAAGAAAGAAAGTACGAAGAGAAAGGAAAGATTGATGGTAAGAGGGAAGGCTTACCTTTGAAAGTCAGAGTAAGGAGGAATCCATACCCTCGTAGCCTGAAAACATGACACTTAGTCATTTTTTGAAAGGAAGCTATTAGGGGGACAAGAAGATGTAAAGGGGAAGGTCGATGGCTGACACCCGAAACTCAGGATGAAGAATGGAAAAAAATGGAGGAAGACCGACCTTCGGAGATCAAAGGGAAGACTTACCTCTTACCTCCAAAGGTAAGAGGTAAGATGCAAGAGGAAAGGCTGAAATTCGAAGGTCGATGAAGAAAGAAAGAAAATGGAAGAAGAGAGGGAATCAGTAAGGGGTAAAGAGTAAGGCCGAAGGCCGACACCCAAAATACTTACAAGAAAAAGAGGGAAGGAAGAGAAGGAGAAAGAGTGATGAAGAAAGCATGCAAGGTAATCGAGTAAGAGACAACCCAAAAACTCAAAATTTTGGGACTTATCCAATTTTAGGAAACTTCAAGGAGAAAACATGTAAGATGACCCATGGGAATCTCTCAGATTGGTTATCAATGATGGGACATCAAAGGGGGGCATGAAATGTCAATAGGTACCCATCACTAAACCTTCATAACCCTCCTACTAAACCTGGTTGTATAATTTTCCCCAATCCAAGGTTGTCTCTTATTGAGTTGTTGGTTTAGGAGTTTTCAACTCCAGGGATGATTCTTCTTTATTCCCAACTTAAACAAGTTTCCTAGAATCTTATCTTTCTACTCATTTCCCTTATTTCTTTCTTCTTGCCATCTTAGCATAAGAATTTTTCAATCATTATATTCTGATAAGGTTTACGTAATACTTACGTAATGGGCTCATAGGTTCAAGAGCTGAACCTAGTATCTCTCATACCACATGTAACAACCACGGTGCTCTACTCAGGAAAATTTCAAAATTTTCACCTCAAGTGGATGATCCATGATGCCATAACATAGCAATAAAAAAATGTATTTTCCATATAATGTAAATTACATGCACATTTGAAATAAACACTATTCCAAACTTCCATTGCATTTCATTGTAATTTCACAAATCTTTCCATAACATAGATTTCATATTAAATAACCTCATGTTTATTATTCATGATTACATTCTTCCATATAAATGGGTTTAAGATACATACATATCTCTTTTGAGCTTTACTAGAAATAGATATACAATTGGTCCTTATGTCTCCGCAATGGTGCATGCATTCTAGATGTCCCTGTTCCCTGGTGCATACACTCTAGTTGTCCCCAATACTAGCGCAAACATCCTCAGACCTCAGTCACCAACTGATGAGGAGAAGCATCACTCAAGTGATTTTCTGCCAACTACAGACTGAAATGTGGTCCCTCACACATCTACCACATATGGTAAGATGTCCCTACCCTTCGATGAAGAGATTGGTTGGTAAAACCCCATAACAAATAGCCTTCTTGAGCTTAATGTTGTGTCCTACATAACAAGAACTTGTAGACACTACAATTTTGAACTAGCATGCATAAAAGGAACATAGTAAAATGACAATGCAACCAATGGAAAATTACACTACTTTGGCCAAAGTATTCTCACCCAGTACTTCGAGTGGCAGTCATCCTATTCACATACACTACCATAGCTCGATTTGGATTATAACCATTCATATACTATGCTTAGGTAATTTCCTTCCATAGGTAATCATTAACCTCAAAAATAGCCCATTCCCCTTTTCCCAAAACACAATGGTATCTCTACCAATAAAGCATAAGCATAAGTTATCCCCTTCAATGGATTTTCTAATCTTAGGTATAACATATGAGCTTTTCTAGTCTACAAATTAACTTTGCATAAAAAAATTAACAAGCTATTCCCTTCAATGGATAGCCTAGTCCAAGGAATAGCTTTATAATCTAAAGTATAGCTTTAAGCTTCATCTTATCATAGAATGAATATTCATAAATAACTTGAATCCATTCAAGAATATATCCTGACAATAAGTGATTCTCATCAAGATTATAATCTCATTAGTAAATGATCTCAATCAAAGAGCAATCATATCTGTAAATGATTCTATTTGAGAGTGTAATCTCCTTAGTAAAAAGGGTTAATCAAAGAGTAGAATATTGTCAACAATATGACTTCACATCAAGAGTATAAAGCAACCAATCAAGTAACAACTCAAACTCAATAGGTAATCCCACCTATGGCTTCAATCAAATAGTAATTCATAAGCTCAAGTGATCAAATTAATCACATAGGTGAGTCTCAACCTTGGTATACCCTAATCTCGGATATAATCAATAATCAACAATCAATCTAATTATGTAGGTTAATCTCAATCTATGTACTTCAAACAAAGCTCAACTACATAACCCATTCAAGTAAGTTATTCTCAACCTACTGGTTCTAATGGGTAATCAAGTAAATATTCCAACCTAGTAGGTAATTCTTAACCTAGGTTTCAATCATTAGTCAAATATACTTCTCGACCCAAATAGGTTAGCAATATGGCATCTCCTCCTATCATATATTTCATACTATCACTATTGTTTTTTTGCTAAACCTTATCATCCCTAAGGTTTCCTAGCATTATAAGTTAACAGTGTCAAGTCACTTCATGAAATTGATACATTTCACTTTATACATGTAGTGTAATCTATCTATGTATAGAAACATCATCATTTGAATTCCCATATAGGGTATATAAGAGTATTAAATCACTCCCTTTCACTCCCTTAATTCATTCACACTTTCATCAAATCTAGTACATAATACTATTGATGACATCCACTCCTTATTATGGAGTATGTAAAAACACTCGTAAGGAAATCATATTATTAAGAATCTTTTCCTTTCCAATAAGAAAATAGATTATTACTCTATTTCAAGCAATCAAATGCAATTCCAAATAAAATATACACAACATTCAATCATTCAAAAAAATAGATAAACATAAAGAGAATAGAATCTCATGCCTGTTAATTACTTAAATCCAATTGAATCACTAGTTCTTAAGCTTGGCCCCCTCTTAAAATTAGCTTTGCAAAAAATCCCTCTCAATTCCTCCCACTAATGTTTCCTCACAATATACCTCTTAGCAAAATAAGAACCTCACAAATAAAATGCAACATAATGGAGAAGCGTAATAATGCGTAGTAGAAGTGTATTCTCAAATGAGGTGAAAGTGATTTTGTTTATACACAAAACCCAGAAACAAGCTAGAAACTAGGCCAACAAATTGACACTTCCTAGCTCAGCTCAATTGACTCAACAAGACATCCAAAATGTGGCAGATCCCTATCATAATACTCATCCAAATAGAACAACAAATCAAATCTTTGCTTGACAACAACATGTTGACCGATTCATATTGCACATGTTCTAATCTAGAAATTGACTTACAGGCTTAAGAGACTTCTAATGCATCGCAAAGTTTATAATATGGTGCCAAAAATTCACCATATTCCCTATTTTCTAGCTTGTTGCTTAACAGAGGAATAAGTCAATACTCATTTGGTTGTGTTTCACTTTGTTGAATTGGTCTTAGCCAAAGCATTCAACACATAACTTATGAGTCGATCTCTCTGTTTACAGCGTTGGTTTATCATTAACTCAACACGTTGCTTTTGCTAAGTCTTTTACTTGTTTATGTTTTGTGTATGATTCCAAACCAATCATCTACTTTAAAGGCAGTACTTACACTTGTTTTGTATCGATGGTATTGTTGTTCTCTTAACGCATTATATGTGTGCAACAATTATAGCATGATGTTGGCTCTTATGTGAGCCATGTTTTACCTTTAAACATTTCAAATGTTTATATATGAAGGCTAAGTGTCTAATACTCTTAACGTCAATATTCTATGTCAATAACATTGTGCTATAAAAATGATGCGCTCAAACATATATAATGCGCTTATGAAAGTATTTTATGCGTTGGTCAAAGAATTCATTTAGAATATGAAACATTATATGCATGTTAAATGTGCTATGTATAAATAATACAACACTTTAATAATAACATTTAATATACATATATACAAACATATATAATTGTAAGATGGGAAATTTCTACTAGCCTAGATTCTAGTGACAACCACAACAATATCTAAGTTAGAAATCCAATCTAAACAAGAGAAAACAATCAAAATAAAGGAGTAAAATCAAAGCAAACAAATAATGCACTCCCCATATTGAAGTTGAATCACTTCTTGTCCCTCCTCAAGCTACCTTTGATTTTTTTTCCCTCAGATCATGAAGTGCGTATGTAAATACCTGTAAACAATAAGCATGAAAGTTGGAGATAAGTGGTTGTTAAATCAAAAATGGAGGAGGAAGGCTTCTTTTATAAACAACTATTCAAACGAACGGTCAAGATTAAGCTTCTAGAAAGATTCCAAAATTGACAGAAGAGAAGAAATCAAACACAGAGGAGTGGAGATTATGAAATGAACGGTTAAGATTGAGAAGAGACCAGAGGCAATCAATGGTAGAGATTCAAAAATGAGATAGTGGAGAGAGATAATGGAGGAAAAAAAATAAAGTTATTTATTTCACAAGAGAGGAATCTTTGGACAAGTGGAGGATAAATAATTTTTAAATTATTTATTTGAGAAAAAGACAATTGGGAATTTAATTAAAATGATTTATGGAAACAATTTAATTAAATGGGAAGAAATACAAATGAGACATTAAATAATTACATGAGTTAATTATTTAATGGGGGAAAGAAATGACAATAGATAATTAAATAATTTCAATGATTATTTAATTATAGAGGAATGGAAAAGGTCAATAAATAGACAAATAATAATTGTTATTATCTGACTATAGATGAGTGATGAAAGGCAAATAATTAAATAAATAATAATTTATTTAATTATTGAAGAAAGGGGGTGTTAGTGACGCAATTAAATTTATTTAATTGGTCAAAGAGGAAAAAAGAAAATGAATTAATTAAATAATTAAAATCACTTAATTAATAGAAGAACCCAATCAAAGGAGAATAATTAAATAATTAAAATCATTTAATTATGTAGGGAAGAAGACCAAGACAATGGAAAAATGGCATTCGCAGACCAAGACAATTTTCAGTGTCTACATTTTGGCCCTCTTTGACATAATGCAATTCATCTCGTTGTGTCAAATAAATTCATTCAACAGATGCCCTAGTGAAAGTAGGGTAGAGGTGTGCCCCCTCAGGAAAATTTTGCAAATTTAAAAAAAAAATCAAAAAAATTGGAAAATTGTCCTGATAAGATAATTGACAGCTAGAAGTTCAATGGTGCTGATGAAATTGATTTTGGAGATCGTTAAGGGGGTCAAATTGAAGTTCAAGGTGATCAAAAAGTGTTTCTAGTACATTTTCCAAACACAAACCCTAATTTTTAGGATATAAATAAGACCTTGATTAAGAAAAATAGTCATTTATGCATTCCAAATTTAGAAATCTTAAGAGCTCTGAGAGAGAAAATCTAAGGAGATGTTGCTAGTTCCAAATGCTACAGATAGAGGCTACCACATCCATAGGTTATGTCATCTTAAGGGAGCACCCCTCGGTAAGTACTCAAAACCCACTTTGTCAATTTTTTGATTTGTGTGCTTTTTAACTAAGAAATAATTTAGTAGGAAATTACGTCGCACACCATGTGACGCAATTGTGTGTGTGAACAACGCAAGAAATGCAGTTTGTCGCAATCATCACGTCGCAACATAATTGCATAGGTCTAAGGGGTAGGTCTTGTGTGACACATTCGAAATAGTGTAACACAATTGATGTATAGCGACACAAGAGTGAAAAGTAGTGATGCATGTGAAAATAAGCGACACAACTGATGAGGGGTTGACCGTAATTTACCCCAGTGATGCATTGGCTGAGGCGTGTGACACAATTGTAATTGTGAGTCATTAAGAATTTGTGTGACATATTTGACAACAGCGACGTAATTGCTTGGTGAAAAAAATTCCCCAGTTTAGGATAAAGTGACTTGTTCAATTTAGGTCCAATAGGTCAAATGAAGACGTGATAAATTTTGTGATGACTTCAGGTTGTGCTACCTCCTATATATACACAAGAGTCATGACCAATGAAGTTTCAACTATGAGACTAGCTATATGATGTCGAGAGGCAGGCACTTTTAGATCTTGGCTTATTCTATGTCACATATATGCCTGTTATGAGGGCAAACAAGGGTATGCTGACAGCACTGGCGGAGTGGTTGCACTCTGAGACCTGCAATTTCTATCTACCGACCAAGGAGACCACTATTACCTGTAAGATGTTTATAGTATTTTACGGTTGCCGATTCACGAAGAGTGGGTACGATATGATCCCATTTGAGGGCTGAAAGCTATTTATGATTACTATGATTGTGATGACAATTCATAGCTTGGCATTTAGGGTTACGAGATTAGGTGGGATACCTTGGCAGAGAGATATAATAGGTTCAAGATTTCATTATGTGTGCATTGATTGTTGGTGTGATGATTCCAGATCGTAGAGGTCATGGTTTCCCAGTAGGTTGGGGAGAGGTGCTAGCAAGTATGGTTCAGGATGAGACAATATATGCATGGGTACCATGTCTATTAGGTATGTTATACTTTCGAGCTCCATGACATTGCATACAAAGGGGGACAAAGCATGAGTTTCAGGTTTACATTGTTGATGATATGGGCATGGGAGCATATAGCAATCTTCTGATGTTGGTGCACCATATGTATATATGTATTAGGGTTCCATCACATAGACACATGTAGGAGATACTGGATACTAGGGACACAATATTGATACATTGGTGAGCTTCATCTGGAGACCTTTCAAAGATTGTGATCTGTGGGTGGGTGAGGGCGATCATCTACCATGGTGCCAACAACCTAGGTATCTAATAGGTCAGAATATGTAGTCTCAACATATCATAGAGATGTATTTGCTAGAGCATGTCAGATTATAGTTTGAAGAGAGGCAGGGTGTCCCTGTAGGCACGACAAAGTTTGTACAGTCTTCATGAGAGGTGCATTTGTGGGGATAGATGATACCAGTGACTATCACCAAGGAGGAGATTGATGCTCTATAGCTGATACAGTGGGGATGGAGGGGAGGTGATGCAGATGTAGGGAAGGCACCAAAGTATGATGCCTAGTGGTTGGTTCATAGGCCCAGTCCATACACTAATCTAGAGAAACCAATGCTGATAGAGTGTAAAGGTAGGGGCCTATGAGGCCAAAGAGGAGATGGGGGAAAAAGATATGGAGGGTGAGGAGATAGAGGATAGGGAGATAGAGGATGGGGAGAAAGAGGAGTGGGAGATGAAGAACATGGTTGGGGAGGTCAAGGAGGAGACCGAAAGAGGACAACAAGTGGTGAGACATTTGTCACTGATCTGGGAGGAGGATGAGGAGGACCTGTAAGGAAAGATTATGTGCTGAAAAAACTCTCCTAATGTCAAAACCTTAGGGAAGAATGCAGATGTGACTTTAAATTTTACAATTACAATTCAATTAAGATACTCATGAAAGAAATAACAGAAATAGAGAAATGAACATACACAATTTGGACACTAGATTTACATGGGAAAACACTTACGGGAGAAAAACCCACCACACCAAGAAGAGCCTCTTTGTATTACAGTAAACAAAAATACATATAGAGTACAAACTCCACTTTCTGATGTCAATTTACTGCAGCAACATTTCCTTGATCAACCTTGTATAGAACATCCCAGTTACAATGCTCTCTAAATTGAATTCATACACATTGATCACACATTGAACTAGTCACCATCTTCAATTATAGAGTATATCCATGTCATTCATGGTCTGTTGATCTTTCTCACAGGAATGGTCGCAACAGTCCAACTGCTAGTGGTTCACATTCTACTTCTCTGATTGGTCGAAAACAAACCATGTAGGATAGACATTCGATCAAGGCGTTCAAATAGTATTACATGTCGATGAGACACTAGGCCGTGTCTCCCTGATGCCACAATGCCTAACTGTCTTTATTGGCCAGAGTCACCACCATCAGCAAGAGTCATATCGAGTTCAAACCTGTCGCCCAGACTCACTCTATCACTAAGACATCATATCAATACCCACTGCAGAACCATCGGCCAAACCATCACTATCGGCGAGAGGTCATACCGAACACAAATTCATCTTGTACAGATCTATCGGCGAGACAAGTGCTATTGGAAAGAGTTCTCACCGAAAGCACTTGCCTATCGGCGAGAGAAACCTTATTGCTAAGACTTCACACCGATGTTCAACTCATGTAACTCTATTGGTGAGACCACATCCATCGGCAATAGTTCTTACCGAATGCGAACCTATCAGACAAGAGTCTCCCCAAATTCATCCATCACCTAAGTGTAAAACCTCGGCGAGACATACTCGATCAGAATAAGTCATTCTGAATGTTCAAGCCTCTCTCCGATGACTTTTGTTGCCATGAGTCTCCCTGATAACCATTAGAAACCAAACCGTTGGCAAGAGGTTTGCCTGGGTGAAGAGTGATGGGAAACTCACAGTGATCGAAATGTCTTGCCGATGACTCCCATCGGCAAGATAGAAACAAAGTCTCGGTGATCTGAGCACTTCAGACGGTTTAGAACACAACTGCTAGTCAGTAAGACATTCAGAGAGTCTCATCAAATTTTCCCTTATAGGAGTTTTATGTTAGTAATCTTTAGGCACATTTTCCAAAAATCTCCCACTTGACGAAGATCTTACTGACACCTCCAGAGCACAACAAAAATACTAAAATTCATGGGCACTAAGGCCCATCGAACTGGCACACCACCTGAACTTGTCTGTGATCACTAGCTTCATCAATACATCTGCAACATTTTCCAAAGTATCCACTTTTTCTAAAGAAACCTTTCCATCCTCCACCATATCTCGTACAAAATGATAATGCACATCAATATGTTTCATCTTGGCATGGAAAGTAGGATTTTTTGCCAAACAAATAGCACTCTGACTGTCATAGTATATTGTAATTATCCCTGCATCAAACCCAATGTTAGAACACAAACGTTTTAACCAGATTGTTTCTTTATAGGCATGTGTTGCTGCCATGTATTCTGCCTCTGTAGTGGACAAAGCGGCTACAACCTACTGCTTACTCATCCAAGTAACTGCACCACCATTCAACATGAAAATATATCCACTAGTGGATCTTCTACTATTAATGTCCCCTACCCAATCAGAATCCACAGCCTCGAATGTTGAGAATCCTCTATGATTCAACCAAATTTCCATGGTAACACAAAGCATATTTTGAAGTGCCCTTTAGATATCTAAACACCCTTTTCACAGCATCCCAATGTGTCCTTCCAGGATTTTCCATATAATGACTAAGTACTCCCACTGCTTGGGCAATGTCTGGCCTTGTACAAACCATTGCATACATTAAACTACCAACTACACTAGCATAAGGCACTCTGGTCATGTCCTCTATCTCAATAGGAGATTTTGGACAGTCTTCAATAGATAGCTTCGTTCCCTGCAAGACTGGAACAACTAGCTGCTTGCAATCATTCATACAAAATCTCTCCAGAACAGTATTAATATACTTACTCTAATTGAGCCAAAGTTTTCTACTTTTCCTGTCCTTGGTTATTTCCATTCCTAGAATATACCTGGCTGCACCAAGATCTTTCATTTCAAACTTTGTAGACAACTAAGACTTTAGATCAAAAATCATTAACTTACTATTGCCTATGAATAACATATCATCAACATAGAGAGCAATAATAAGAACACGATCATTTTCAGCTTTGTAGTACACACAATGATCAGATTTTGATCTTACAAATCCCAATGACAAAACAAACATGTCAAACTTCTGGTACCGCATTCTAGGAGATTGTTTTAATCCATACAAATATTTTTTCAACTTGCAAACCAGTTTTTCTTTACCTTTTTCCACAAAGTGTTTAGGTTGGGACATATAAATTTCTTCTTCAAGATCACCATGAAGAAATGTTGTCTTCACATCCATTTGTTCAATCTCTAAGTCATACGTTGTTGCAAGTGACAAAAGAAATCTGATAGATGTTAGCTTAGCTACAGGAGAAAAAATTTCTCCATAATTAATTCCCTCTACCTGGGAATGACCCTTCGCAACCAACCTCGCCTTATACTTTTCCACACTGCCATCCAGACCTATTTTCTTTTTAAATATCCATTTGCAACCAACAGCTTTTCTGCCTTCAGGCAAGGGCACCAAACTCCAAGTATCATTCTTTTCTAATGATGCCATTTCTTCATTCATGGCTTCCAACCAAGAGTTTGAATCAGACATTCTAAATGCCTCTTTCACAGTCCTAGGCTCATCAATGCTAGGAATTAAAGCATAGGCACAAGTAGAATCTATCAAAGAAAACCCATACCTATCAGGTTGCTTTCTTTCATGTGTTGACCTCCTCACAGGTTGAGGCTAAGGTTGATCTTCTTCTTCAGAACTCTCAGAACTACTTGAGCTCTCCTTAGTTTCAGGTACATTTTGAATTTTCAATTCCTCTTTATCTGGTGTCAGAGGAATTTCAACTACATCCTTTTTATCTTCTAATTTTTTCTTTGAATGCACATCCAAAGTAGAAGGCTTCAACTCACAAAAAATAACACTTCTGTTGTATAGAACCTTCTCTGTATCAGGATTCCAAAGCTTGTATCCTTTTATGCCAGCACTATAACTAATAAAAATACATTTAATAGCCTTGTTTTCCAATTTAGATTTTTTTTCATTCAGCACATATGCATATGCCTCATAGCCAAAGACACGAATATGTCTCAGAGAGGGCTTCTTTCCATACCATGCTTCCAAAGGTGTTTTCTCAACAAGAGTGGAATTAGGAGAACGGTTTATTAAGTAACATGTTATTGTAACTGCCTCAACCCATAACTTCTCCTCCAAGCCAGCACTACTCAGCATACTTCGTGCTCCTTCCATCACTGTCATGTTGAACCTTTCTGCAACTCCATTTTGTTGTGGAGTGTAGGGTATAGTTTTATGTCTTTTAATCCCATGATCTTTACAATACCTCTCGAACTCATCATAACAAAACTCACCACCATTGTCAATCCTTAAACATTTTATTTTTCTTCCAGTCTGATTTTCCACAAGGTTTTTAAATTCCTTAAAATAACTGAACACTTCTGCTTTACTTTTCAAAAAATAAACAAATTCCCTTCTTGAATATTCATCAATGAACGATACACAATATCTTTATTTAGACAAAGAAGGAGCATTTACTTGACCAAAAACATCAAAATGTATGTAATCAAGTAAATTAGAAGATTTGTGAGGACTGGAGTAAAATGAAACACGATGTTGTTTACCATATATATAATGTTCACAAAACTTGAATTCGAGGTTACAATCATCAAGCCCTTCAACTAGGTTTTTAAACCTTTTTTACCAATGTGGCCTAGCATATGATGCCAGAGCATAGTCTTTTCTGTTGGAAGTTTAACTTCCATAGAATTTGCACTATCAAGAAATTTTTCCTCTTTTCCTCCATTAGTAGCTTTATGTGACTTTATAGAGACACTATTGCATTGCACAACATGTGCATCCAGCTTATACAAGGTACCAATACGAGCACCCCTATCTAGCACCATTGAGCCTCTAGTCATCTTGCAGCCATTTCCAAAGAACGTGACTTGCACTCCAATATCATTCAACTTACTAACATAAAGTAAATTTCAAGCCAGACCTTGTATGTGCATTACATCATTGGTTCCCTTCACTCTTCCATCAGGGAATTGAATTTTGACTCTTCCATGACCAACTATTTCCAAAGATGAATCGCTTGCCAAATACACCCTTCCACCATCGTATTTTTCATACTTAGTGAACCAATCTCGATGAGATGTCATGTGGAAAGATGCTCCAGAACCAATCAGATAGACATCATCTGATGCCTGAGTTGCCAAGGCTGCAATGAAAGCGTCTGCATCACTCTAAGAAGAATCATTGTCGAAAGAATGCTTCTTCTTCTTTTTCTCCTCTTTACAATCCTTTCGGATATGACCAGGTTGCCCACAATTCCAGCACTTCACCTTGGACTTCTTTCCAGGAGACTTTGATCTCCCCTTTGATTTGGATTTGGACTTATTGTCCTTCTTCTTGCCTTTTTCTTTCGATCTGCCTCTAACAGCAAGAGCCTCCTTTGCCATCTCAAAATATTTTCTTCTCATTTCTTCTAATAACAAAGAAGCAACAACATATTCCATCTTAAAAGTGGATGTCGTACTCCCAATAGCCATCACCAAGGTGATCCCAATAATTTGGTAAAGAACATAATAACAGCATACAATGATCTTCTTCATCAATTTTCACACCTGTAGATGCCAACTAAGCAATCAACATGTTGAAAGCATTCAAGTGATCAGCAACAGATGCTCCTTCTTTCATTTTCAAAGAGTACAGCTTCTTCCTCAAGAACAACTTATTCACCAAGGACTTGCCCTGATAAATAGCTCCCAGTCTCTTCCACAAAGAAGATGCGGTCTTTTCTTCATGAACATTTAGAAGAACATAGTCTGCTAAATAGAGCCTTATCAGCCCCTTTGATTTTTGATTTGCAAGGTCCCAATCCTCTTGCTTCATTCCTGTAGGCTTCTTTCCAAACACAGCAAGCCAAAGATCACGATCAACCAATAGATCTTCCATTTTAAGTTTCCACAACTCAAAATTACTGCCATTGAATTTCTCAATTTCAATCTTTCCTGAAGTGCTTGCCATCTTAATCTGTAATTTGAATTACCAAACTTCTACAAGACTCCCACTGAATAGAATTGACTCAAACAACCCAACATACCCACAAGGATAACACAACTAGCCAGGCTCTGATACCACTTGTAAGGAAAGCTTAGGTGCAGAAAAACTCTCCTAACGTCAAAACCTCAGGGAAGAACGCAGAGGTGACTTTAAATTTTACAATTACAGTTCAATTAAGATACTCATGAAAGAAATAATAGAAATAGAGAAATGAACATACACAATTTGGACACCAAATTTACGTGGGAAAACCCTTACGGGAGAAAAAACCACCACACCAAGAAGAGCCTCTTTGTATTACAGTAAAAAAAATACATACAGAGTACAGACTCCACTTTTTGATGTCAATTTACACCAGCAATATTTCCTTGATCAACCTTGTATAGAACATCCCAGTTACAATGCTCTCTGAATTGAATTCATACACACTGATCACACATCGAACTATTCACCATCTTCAATTATAGAGTATATCCATGTCGTTCATGGTCTATTGATCTTCCTCACAGGAATGGTCGCAATAGTCCAACTGCTAGCGGTTCACATTCTACTTCTCTAATTGGTTGAAAACAAACCATGTAGGATAGACATTCGGTCAAGGTGTTCAAATAGTATCACATGTCAGTGAGACACTAGGTCGTGTCTCCCCGATGCCACAATGCCCAACTGTCTTTATTGGCCAGAGTCACCACCATTGGAAAGAGTCATATCAAGTTCAAACCTGTTGCCCAGACTCACTCTATCGCTAATACATCACATCAATATCCACTGCAGAACCATCGACCAGACCATCGCTATCGGCGAGAGGTCATACTGAACACAAATCCATCTTGTGCAAATCTATTGGCGAGACAAGTGCTATCAGAAAGAGTTCTCACCGAAAGCACCTACTTGTCGACAAGAGAAACCTTATCGCTAAGACTTCACACCGATGTTCAACTCATGTAGCTCTATCGGCGAGACCACATCCATCGGCAAGAGTTCTTACCGAATGCGAACCTATCAGCCAAGAGTCTCCCCAAAGTCATCAGTTGCCTAAGTGTAAAACCTCGGTGAGACATACTCGATCAGAATAAGTCATTCTGAATGTTCAAGCCTCTCCTCAATGACTTCTATCGCCATGAGTCTCACCAATAACCATTAGAAACCAAACCTTCGGCAAGAGGTCTACTCGGGCGGAGAGAGATGGGAAACTCACAGCGATCGAAATTTCTTGTCGATGAATCACATCGGCAAGATAGAAACAAAGTCTTGGCGATCTGAGCACTTCAGACGGTTTAGAACACAACTGCTAGTTAGTAAGACATTTAGAGAGTCTCACCAAATTTTCCCTTACAAGAGTTTTATGTTAGTAAGCTTGAGGCACGTTTTCTAACAGGACCAGCCAAAGGTTAGGGTAGTAGTGGAGATGGTGGTGGAGGATGGAGAGCAGCATGCCAAGATGCTAGCTCTAGAGGTGGGACACCAAGAAGTAGAGATGATGGAGGTTGAGGAGCATGCAGAGGAGAGGCGGGATGAGCATGCAAATGAGACAATGATGGGGGAGGCAAAGAGAGTCCTCTGAGAGAGGATTGTTTTGGGAGTGGATGTCGATGAGGGGTTGGAGGATTTCAGGGTTGGAGCAGATGAGGGTATAGCAGATAAGAGGATAGCCACCCTACAAGCTCAGGTACAGGCCCTAGAGGCAGAGGTGAGGACCCTCATGGTAGAAAGAGATAGCCTAAAGGTCAAGAGAGACACTCTCCAAACAAAGAGGGACCTATCCATCATCAGTCGACAACATATTGACTAGAGGATGCTAGAGTTTATAGCGACATGTAGTGGGTCAGTGGTAGATGTTGCACGGGAGTATGCCAGGGCCAATAGGGGGATGCAGTATTGCAGGGATCTATATGAGAGGGTTGTTATGCTAGAGAGGAGAGAGTCGATGTTCTCATAGATTGAGAGTGGATCACAGGGAAGGATGAATAGTAGGTCTCACAATAGGTGCTCCCACAACAGGTTAGAGAGTGGTGAGACATCAGCCCCAAGACATTCTACCCCATATGATAGGCAACCAACAACAAAGTACAAGTATCTAGGGTCACCTTGACAGGAGGATAGACAAACATCAGAGGCAGGGGATCAGGGTAGCTCATGCTAGAGCATCTTTTGACACTACGTGTATGGAAATTGTTTTTGATTATCGAGCTTGCGAGCTCCATTTTGTTAGACATGATACATCTTGACATTGTACCTATGACACATTTTGAACGATATATGATATGATTTTTGGTGGTGGTTTATGATATGCAGTTCTATGTGATTGTGGTATAGGTTTATGATTATGCTATGCTATGGATGTTCATGTTTTTATGATGTGTATGCATTCTATATGATTATGTGATGGATGGTTATGCATTTATGATTATGTTGTGAATGTTCATGCCTTTATGATATGTATAGATTATAAATGCAGCATGGATGACTTAATTTTATGATGTGATGCAATATGTTAATGCAATTAATGTTGATGTAATTTGGTGCTTATAGGTTATGCATATGATGATTAGAAATGTGTAATATGAATGTTATATGTAATGTATGACATGATATGTAATAATGTTTAATTTTATGCAATTTACATGAAATGTGATGCAATGTATATGGAATGTGATAAGCAAAAATGAACTATGATCATAATGTACCATGCAATGTCATGATATGCTATGAAATGATAATGTGATATGGATGCACTCTATGTTTTGTATTTTCTTATGAAAATATGTTAGACTTATTATAATGTTAACTATAATGCTTACTAACATGATCTTGTATGTAGGATATTTTTGTGTGTCACAGGACTCTATCAAGATGAAAATAGAAGAAATGTTAGTGTGGAAGAGATGGATGTTAGCATGGAGAATGGGACAAGAGGGTGGAGAAGCGGACAAGAAATGACAAAGGAAAAACTTTCATGCTTTTATTTTTACCATCATTGGGCATCAAACTTGTTGTAAATGGAGCACAAAAACCATAGTATGACATAGACCAAGGTGTGCAAGGTGACCATTTGTGAGGGACAAGCAGTCAAAATACAATGTCAAAAGGCAAGGAATGCCCCGGCTCATACTAAGGACCCAATTGTCCCAGTCTTTTTTCCAAGACAAACCAAAAACAACAAGCAAAGAAAAGAGACCATGGTCCATCATTTCCCCTCTAAATCCTTGATAGAACATCCTCGAGGTAGCTAGTAACATGACCGAAAACCAATCAAAAATATAAGACAAACTCAGACGAACAAAGTGTTTTCTAGAGAGATCATGTTTGTTGATTGATTAGGTTGGTTAAAGGTTTAGCTATAGGAAAGACACATCCTGATTAAAGAAGATGACCGAAATGATCAATTGATTGATTGTTTTACTGAAGTTGATTGATAGGATGACACGGTTTGATTAAGTGATTTGATTGATTATGCTTGGTTTCAGGAAAGGCACATCATGTATAAGACAAGATTAATTGACGAAGGTGACAAGATTAATTCACCAAGTGACAAACTTGAATTGATTCGATAAATTTTGGTTGATATGATTGATTGATGTGATGACACCTAATTTCAAGAAAGACATATCTTGTTTAAGGAAAGGAACACATATGATAAAGTTGACTATTTGACCATTTTGATAAACACCTAGTTGCAAGGACACATCTTGCTTAAGGCCAATGACAATGTCTAATCTTAGGAAGGACACATCTTGATAAAAGACAAGTGATAGGACCGAATGAGACAAATGACCTAATGCCCCATTTTGATATAAGACCAATGACCTAATATTGATGATGATTAGGCAATTGATCAATTGAAGATTAAAGATTTGTTGGAATAGTTTGTTTGTTGATTTATGATTTTGTTTGAATAATGATTGCTTGCGGACAAAGAACATGACCAAACTTGACAAACCCTAAAGGACTAACCTAGGGCCTCATGGACTCATCGATTGATGGCCTTGCCTACATTGTACATGCAGAGACCTTGTAGTTCGACATGACTTGACTTTGTTTTATTTGACAAAAGACTGAGTCATGATTTTATTTGAGTAAACCTAAAATGACTAAACTAATATCTCAGGGAACCATTAGGTGAGGGCCTTGCCTATGTAGCAAATGCACAGAGACAACGTAGTTCGACCATACTAACACAAAATGACCCTGACTCTAACTCTGTTTTTGGAGTTTTTAAATTTAATGATTTTTTTGGATTTTGATGTTTTATGATTTTTTTGGATCTTGATGTTTTATGATTTTTTTTGGATTTTGATGTTTTATGAGTTTTTTGGATTTTGATTTTTTATGATTTTTTTGGGTTTTGATGTTTTATGATTTTTTTTGGATTTTGATGTTTTATTATTTTTTTGGATTTTGATGTTTTATGAGGCTGATACCATGTGTAGGATCCCATGAAGATATAAGTCAAGGAATTTCCCCTAGTCAGGTATATGACCACCTTATTATGTGCGAGGGGATTGAAGGATGCAAAGGGTGGTCATGAAAGCGAAGGAAGCCAAATGTCGGTGGTTCCCAGGCCATGAGAAGGATGCAAAAGCTTTATTATGGATGAAGGATATGTGTGAATGGATGGGAAAAGGATGGAAAACCAGGTAGAGTGATAGTAGATGGAGGAGCATAGATTGACTACACATGGTGCATGTTTACCAGGTTTTCACCATGGTACTTATCCAAAGCACCACCGAAGTGGTTTTCACTTTTGGACAAATTATTTCTCTTTATTATTATTTTTTTTTAAATTCCTTTTTTTTTTGTCACCAAGACGCCTATTTTCCAGGTTTTCATCGAGGTGACCATTTTTTTGTATTTTTTTTTATTTTTTGACGGGATACTTTGAGAATTAGGTGTAGTACTTGCAAAGGTGCATGTTGTTGATGGGTTCAGACAACAGTTCACCTTCAGGAGTAGAGAGATGATAAGCACCTGATCCATATGTTGTTGTGATGATATAAGGGCCCAACCAATTAGGTTCAAAATTTTTGAACTTTTCTCAATCTATTTGATTCTTCAGATTCTCTTTCAAGACTAAGTCACCAATTTCAAAGCTTCTAGGTCGGACCTTCTTATTGTAGTTGTGTCAAAGGCGGTTATGATATGCTTGCAAATTTGTCAAAGGATTCTATCTCTTTTCATCCAATAATTCTAGCTCATGTAGACAGGATACACGATATTCTTCTTGATCAATCAATCCTTGCATAGATACTCTTAGGGATAGTAACTCAACCTCAATAGGAAGTATTGCTTCATATTTGAAGACAAGGGAATATGGGGTGGCTTTGGTAGGGATGCGAGCACTCGTATAGTAGGTCCATAAAGCAGGATTGGCTTGGAGGTGCCAATCATGGCCAGCATCATTGACAATCTTCTTTAAGATTTTAAGGATAGCCTTATTAGAGGCATCAACTTGACCATTACCATGGGTGTAATATGGGGTGGCGAAATGGTGTTGGATATGAAATTTTTCACAAAGCTCACAGACATCCTGATTTTCAAATGGGTGGCCATTGTCTGTAATGATGGATTGCGAGATACCATAGCGATATATGTTGTAATTCAAGATGAATTTGGATATTTGCTTGCCAGTAATGTAGGTCATCGGGATGGATTAGATCCATTTGGTAAAGTATTTTGTAGCAACAAGGATGAACTTATTCCCATTTATAGAAGTGGGATGGATATTTCCTATGAGGTTGAGTCCCCATTGAGAAAATGGCCATGGTGATGTAAGTGGCTACAATTCTTGAGTTGGTGCATGTATAAGATCTCCACAAATTTGACATTGATGATATTTCTTCACAAAGAGGTAGGAATCACGTTCCATTGTAGACCAATAATATCCCATCCTCATAATATTTTTAGTTAAGGTAGGACTAGTAGAGTGAGCTCCACATATACCATGATGAACCTCTTGTAAGGTTGTTTGTTCTTCATGTGAGTCGAGACATCAGAGGAGAGTGCTATCTAGGTTGTGATAGTAAAGGGTATCTTTGATGATAGCATATTTAGAGGCTTGTCAGATAAAGGTTTTGCATTGGTTAGGGTACAATTCAGGAGGGATAATTTGTTCATGCAGGTAGGTGTAAATTTCTTTGTACTAGGGAGAGTCGAGACCAACAAGTTCACACACAAGTTCAATTTTAGGGACATCAAACACATGGATCAATAGTTGTTCCACCAAGAACTCATATTGTGATGCATTGTTGGGAATGTACAAGAGAGATCCAATTGTTTCCATTGCATCAATTGCCTTGTTCTAGATTCTCGGTATCTATTCAAAGGTAATAACTTCAAAGTACAGTCTAAAACTATCAACCATGTGCTTGTAGGGCATTAGCTTCTCATCCTTAGTATGATAATCATCATTGACTTTCTTGATCACTAACTAGGAATCATTGTAAACTTGAAGATCCTTAATTTTCCATTTTATTATCATTCACATTCCTACTAGTAGTGCCTCATACTTAGCTATGTTATTGGTGCACGAAAAATTCTATCGAAATGACTTAGGAATGGAATCCCCTTGAGATGTGATGAATAAAATACCGGCTCCTAAACCATGAGTTGTGTAAGTTTTGTCGAAGTACAATTTCTATGGCAAAGATTGATTCATATGGGGAATTCGAACATCAGAGGATGATCTACCTTTACTAGTGCATCTACGATTTGATCAGCTATCACTTTCCCTTTTATTGCTTTTCGATAAACACATTCAATGTCATATTTGATTAAGATCATAACCCACTTAGCCAGTCGACCTGTCAGAGTTGCTTTATTGAGAAGGTATTTGAGAGGATCAATTTTTGCTATCAACTTTGTCTTGTGGTTTAGCATATAATGTCTCAATTTCTAGGCTGCAAATACTACTGTCAGGCATGCTCGTTCAGTAGGGCTATAGTTTAGCTCATATCCTACCAAGGTGCAACTGATGTAGTAGATTGCTCATTCTTTTCCATCATTATCATTTTGTGCCAATAATTCCCCTAGTGTTGATGTAGTTTTCGTCACATACAATATCAAATGTCTTCCATCAATCGGAGCCATAAGAACTAGTGGATTCAATAAATAATTTTTGATTTGATCAAATGATTCTTGAAATTTTTCTATCCATATGAAGGGAATTCATTTTCGTAACAAGTGTTGAAAGGGGTGAATCTTGTCAACTCGCTAAGCAATGAACATATGGATTGACTACAATATTCCTTGTAAATTCCTTAGCTGACTGATGTTGGTTGGTGGTGGCATATCCAAGATAGCTTTTACTTTTGCGGGATAAAATTCTATTCCTCTATGAGAGACAATGTATCCTAAAAGTTTTCCTTATTGGACCTTGAAAACACATTTTTTTGGATTTAATCTAAGTTTGTACTTTTCAATCCGTGTGAAAATCTTATCCAAGACTACTAGGTGACCATTTCTTTATAGATATTTTGAAAGAAGATCTTCAACATAATCATCCATAAGTACATGCATGTAATCATGAAAAATGGTAGTCATGGCTCTTTAATATGTAGTTCCAACATTCTTAAGTCCAAATGACATAACGTTCCAATAAAAGGTTCCCCAAGTGCATGTAAAGGTTGTCTTCGATTGATCTTCAGGAGCAATCTTTATTTGATTGTAGCCTAAGAATCCATCCATAAGTGATAGCATTTCATATCCAGCATGAGGTCTATTATGATGTCAATATTTGGTAAGGGGAAATCACCTTTAGGACAAGCCTTGTTAAGATCACTAAAGTTCGTACATACTTTGATTTGACCATTTTGTTTTGTGATAGGAACAAGGTTAGATATCCAATCTGCATAATCAATAGATCATATGAATCCAACATCCAAAAGTTTCTTTAGTTCCACCATGACCAAGAGTGCAATATGCGGGTGCATTTTCCTTAACTTTTGTTTATATGGTTTTGCATTTGGTATTATTGGCAAGTGATGTAAAATGAGCTCGGGCTCCAACCCAGGAATATCAACATATGACCATGCAAAATTAACTTGTATTCTGAAAAGAATGTTGTGAACTCAAGTTTTTCCTTAGTGGTCAAAGATGTTGCAAGTAATATGATTCTAGGTTTATCTTGTGTCCCAATGTTCACTTCTTTTATTTCTTCTATAAGCAATGGTGATCTTCTCGGTCTATAGGGGGATTGTCCATTCCTCCATCCTTAAGTGCCTCAAAGAGGTTTTCACCTTCAAATATGTCCTTTATTTTTACTTTTTCATGATTAGCAAGCGCCTTCTGGTTTTCACGTGAAGACCTATTCCTTTTTTTTTCATTTTTTTTCATTTTCACTTTTGCGACTAGAGGAAAGGACAACGTCACCAAAGTATGTTGCACTATTGAGTTCTATGATAAATCCAACCTTATGATCCCCACTTGGTATTCCTTCATGAATTCCCATGAACTCAACAATTGCTTCATCGTTCTCAAATGTGTCTAAACTAGATGGTCCTTGTTGATCCCAATCTATGAGTTGGGGATAAACGAGGGGTAAGCCATCATTAGTATTATCAAGGGTCATGGTATAGGCAAATAAGGTAAAGACAAAAGTAGATTCATCGGGCTCCTAGAAGGTTTTGGTGCAATTATCAAGTTCCCAAAAATGTTTGATCCAAGCTTCTCTTTTCAAGGGAACCTTTTGGTGGGGATTTGATGGGTTTTGCGAGGAATCAATTGTAAACATTTGATTGAATCTTTCTTCAAGGGTAGGCTCACTAGGTTCTCTAAACATTTCATCAAGTTCAAGGTTAGTAGTGGAGGATAAAGAATCCCATTCATACTCACTAGAATCAGTTTCACTATGGTAATATTCCTCGGATGTCTCAGTTTCATCTGAAGTGTCAACGACCTCAGTCAAGGTCAACTTAGTACTAGGAGGACTCGGTTCTGGTGGAACATACCCTAACCCAATATATTTTGGTAATTTGGGAGGTAGTAAAGGTTTCGATATCCTATTTTTTTTAGACCAAGGTCGTTGTATTCATCATATCCTTGTTGCTTCATTAAAAGGAACCCTTTTGGATATCGTTCAATTGGTAGTTGTTTAGGTTCTATCTCCTCCTCTTCTTTATACAACCATGTGTAAATGTGATCATCTAAAGATTCTTTAGCTAATTCCCCCCATTTAGTGAAGATGGTAGGAGGATTTTGGATGATAATATTAGGATGCATATGATGCAGTTTTCCTTAAGACTGGTGATTTGGATGACTTTCCAATGCAGAATAATCCCTTCATATTGTACTCTCTGCATCCTTTGTCTTGAATTTGGATTTTGGGTTTTGATGGTGGGGTGAATGGAGTGGAAGATTTGACAAGGGCAGAGGGATCAATGTAGTTGGATGAGTTGGAATATGAGTCCTCTTGATTTATAGGAACTTGGTGTTCAACCATTCCTTTTAGGTTAGTCCAATATTGAAAGGGGTCAAGATCACCAAGAATAGTAATTTTAGTGCCATTATGTGGAAACTTGAGGCATTGGTGGTAGGTGGATGGAATGGCCCTCATAGCATGGATCCATGGGCAGCCAAGGAGAATATTTGATCACAATTTTCTTATTTTAATCTATTACTCCTACGGGAAGCGAAATTACTCCTCCAGATGAGTGCTCAACATCATCATAATCTTTGATCACAATTTTCTTATTTTAATCTATGCAATTCTCAAAGTATCCCAATGCTTTCACCAATTTTAGTGAGCAAATATTTAGACCTGCTCCACCATCTCCTAGGACTCATCTGATCTTATGTTTATTAATGCAGACTTCAAGGTGTAGGGCATCGGTATGATTAGACTTTTGTGCAAAAAATTATTGCTTAGAGAAGGTGAGATGATGTGACATAGCTAGGTATCCAACCATGGCCTAAAATTCATTGAAATCTAGGTTAGCAGGTATAGATGCTTCTTGCAAGGATTTATCAAGGATGGATCTGTGTTGTGGGGATATGCGAAGGAGTTTCAAAATAGAAATATGTGTGGGAGTCTTCCCTAGCTGTTCTAGGAGATTGTATTGGACCTTCAATTATGGATTAGGAGGTACTAGAAGAGTTACCTTGGCTCTGCGTGTAGTGACAACAAATTTTGAGCTTTTCTTATTTATGGTAATGGGGGAAATGTAATCAGCAAAGGGTCTTATGTTAAGGATAATAGTGTTATAATCATGTTTAACAGTGGCATAATTGGCATTGTTGTTATTTCTTGAACTAGAGGCTTTCCATTTATCATGATCTTGCAAGGGAGTTTTAAATATGGTATGATCAGCATTTGTCTTGCCTTGTGAGTTATCTATTGAAATGATTCTTTGTTCAATGAGGTCTTGAAAGACATTTTTAAGTGTCTGACATCTAGATGTTTTATGTCCTTTTTCGTGGTGATATTTACAATATTCATCTTCTTTCCACCAGTCGGGTTTGATTAATGATGGTTCATAATTTTTTATGTCTGGCAACTGGATGACATTGGATTGTAATAGTGTATTTAGGAATGATTCAATGGGTTCACCCAATGGGATGTATTTTCTCTTAGCACGTGGAGGACCTTGGCATTGTTGGTTGTTTTGGACTGCATTCAATGTTTGACCTTGACCTTGTGTTTGGGTATTTGATATGTTTGATGTGTTTGATTTGGAAGGACCTTTGAGATGAATGGTGTGACCTTTGTTTATCACTTTAGCATCGACAACACCATCATTAGTGACATTCTTGTTTCAAGACCAATATTTTCCTTTGTCATTATTGGGCTTTGGTGTGTCTTTGTGTACTTTGACTAGTCCTTTTGTGACAAAACCATTTTCAATAAGGACAACTTTCTCAAGGATTTCATCAAAATTTGTGCAACATTGGATTTGAAGACCACTCATCATTTCTCCGTTAAGGTTTTCCACAAACATGGTGACTAGTTGTTTCTTAGGAATGTGAGAAGGGAACTTGCTAGCTAGACTTCACCATCTTTGGTAAAATGAGGTAAGTGACTCCCTTTCTTCTTGTTTCATGGTGCATAATGTTGTGAGGGTTACGTCACTTTCAATGTTAAAGGCAAAGTGATTAATGAATTTATTAGCTAGCTCACCCCATGTTTTGATCCTTGGAGGAAGGTGTGCGGACCAATCTAAGGTTGGCCTCATGAAACTTTGTGGGAATAGTCTCATCAAATAGGTAGGATCATATGCAAATTCCATACATGACATATTAAATTCTCGTATGTGTTCCAATAGATCTCCTTTCCCTTTGTACTTGGGTAAAGTTGGTGTCATGAAGTTAGGGGGAAAGGGTGGCATGTATAGATTTTTCAAATGGATCAGGGCATAATTCCTCCATGGAATAGGTTTTCACGTTGGTCCCCAATTTCACGTTTGTCATTTGTTGTTGTATGGCTTGTATCTATTGCATCAACGTGTCCTCAAGAGATTGTGTTGTGTTGGTTTGATTTTGTGTCATGACGTTGGTGTCGGGGTCATATGTTGGATTTGAATTTGTTTTATGGCATGGGACCTTGGTTTCCTTGTTGGTATTGATGTGTAAATGTTGCATGGGTGTTGGTTTAGTTTGGAGTGAAATTGGCATTTAGATTTGTCCCAAAAGTCATGTTTGTATTTGGTGTGGAGTTTCAAAATTGTGGTGTGGGCCCTTGATTTGTACCTTGGTTTTGAAATGATGGACCTTGATTTGTATTTTGGGAGGATGGTCTGAGTCCTTGATTAGTGTTTTTGTAGGATGGAGTAGGTCCTTGAAGTGATGGGGTAGGTCCTTGATTGATGTTTTGATTTGGGACTCTTTGTGGGATGATATGAATTCTCCTAGATTTGTTTAGTGGATTTTTATTTGATGGGGTATTTTTTTGAAATGTAGGACCTTGATTCATGTTTTGAAATATGGGTGTGGGACCTTGTGAGGTAGGACCTTGGTTTGTGTTTTGAAAAAGGGGATTTGTAAAAGTTTACCCATGGAATTCAAAGGGCTACCAAATGTGAAGTTTTTTCCTTGTGTTGTGGCATGGGTTATATTGTTTCCAAGTGTGGAGACACTACAGATATGTGTGGTTGTGGTATCCATGTGTGTTGTTTTCCCAAGTGGTAATGTAGTAGAAATTTGTTGTGAAGATGGCATCCCTAGTGAAAATGGGTTTTGAGTAGCTCCTTTAACAATTGTGGAGACATCAAAGCCTTGAGGGAGTTTAGTACCCTTTTTGGCTAATGAATAAAAGTATCTATTAGGATTGGCATTAACAAGCTCATCAATAAGAAGTAGAATCCTTGGATCTTGGTAAGCTCTTTCAATCTCTTCGGGAGTCAATTTCTTGTTGAATTATTCTAACTTTAGATTGTCAAATGTGTCAATTGGATCTCTTTGTGGTGTAGATTGGCTTGAATTTGATCCAAAGTTGGTGTCATTAGAAAAGGGATCATTTAAGGCATCCACATCCTTTCTTTTGGTTCATCACCTTGTTTCAACCATGTAAGACTTGCAAGTTTGGAAGATAATGCAAGGTGATATGAGACTAAACTATGTTTTTATGTTTTTTTTGGGTATAAGGATGCAAGATGATAATGCAAGGATAATGATTAAAGGATGGGCCTAAATGAGACTAAATGAATCTAAGGTATGTCAAATGGTACCAAAAGGAAACTAATTCATAACCAAAGATAATGATAATTGAAGCTAGATGATATTAGATTAATGGTCATTATGATGTAACTAGGCCTAAGATGAGGTTAAGCTATATTTTTGTGATTTTTGGGATATAATAGGATGGTAAGTGACAATGCAATCTAAATGAAATATTGAGGGATGATAGGATGACAGTGATACTATGGGCCAAGGGTATGATATGAAGCTAAATAACACTAGCAAGGTGACACTAAGGATATGAACCTTAGGATTTAGGAAAAGGGATGATAATCAATCTATTGTAGGTCCAAGATAACTAACCCAAATGTCATTGACCTTTGTGATGACCAAGGTGATAGACTTGACAAGGTGAGTCTAAACTAGGACACAAGTTTGAGACTTGAGTTTGACGAAGATGATAATGACAAATGTTGATAAATTAAAAGTTGAAGTTCAATGACAAGTTAGATAAGTAACCATGGACTGTCCAAAGGCTTGATAGGTCTCCTATGTCTGAAATCTGAAAAGGTATATGCAACTTAAGGTCTAGGATTAATTATTCAAGGAAAAGGGTGAGAAAGGCAACCTAGAATGTAATGCAACCCTAAATGAAAGTGATGGAATGGATTGGTAAAGCTCTACAAGTTTGAGGTTTGGAAGCCAAGATCACTGTAATGATGAATTGATTCGGTTTTGGACAAGGATTTTTTGATTTTTTGATAATTAGGCAATTGCAACACTATTCTTCTCAAATGCATCATTTCAATTTGTGGGATTCTAATGAGCAGTTGTGGTTTAGTTTAACAGTTGTGGCACTTTGTTAAGTAGTTGTGGTTCATAAATTCAGTTATGGTTTTACTAGTAATAGATGTGGCACAAAATTTTAGCTGCGGGCCTGTTTTGATCAGTTGTAGTTCACAAAATGTTGATTTTGTAATTTGGAGGTTTTGACCTGGTTTTTGAATGGGTTTTTGACTAGTTTTGATGAAATTTTGTGAGATGAAGTTTGGAAAACATAGAATATAGTCACAAACACTTATTTTGGTTTGATTTTGAGTGTGAAATGTTTGATTCCAATATAAAATAAAGACACTCATAGACAACATGCACAACCTAGGCTCAAAAAAGATACCACCTGTTGAGTCCCTACTTGGATTTCTCCAACCACTTAAACAAAGTGGACATCTAGAGACTCGATGGTGTTGGCTCCCCCTTACACGACACACACTTCTCGGGCACACCAAGTCTCATTTCCTAAAGAGGAATTTCTACCTCTACACTTGAATAGTGAAGACGTAGGGGGGCTTCAAAATGACCGTTCTTGCACTAGAGAGTGAATGGGTTTTTGGCCACTAAAAAGGATTCTTAATCTATGTTTCAGGGAAATACTAGTGCCTATACACCTGGCAAGATTAGATCAATCAAGAGGCCTCCCATTCCATTCCTAAGAAAGGATTTTGATGGGCCACGTGGGCACTAGGGGTGGCACTTGTTGGTATAGGACATCTACACCAAGTGAACCAAAACTTTAGTAATGGTCACAACAATTTATATAGTGGACCAAAACAGTGCCGCTTGGGTCATTCCTTCTTTCGAGGAAGTCCCTCTAAGGGTACACAAAAGCAAGGAAGTACGCTATTTTTGATCTCCCAGATCGCACGAAGCACAAGGAGAGAGCATAGACAATGCCTTTGCCTCACACTCACATGAGGTTCATTTTAATTTCAAATCCAAATGTGTGGGTGGTTGTACAAGTGCCAAAGAAATTCTTTTGATCCTCAAGAACACCAAGTGGCGTGAGAGGAGAGCATACACATCCGATGACGAAATGCAAACCATAAAGCACAGAAAACACTCATTAATTTTAACCCTTGCTTATGATTTAATTCAAACTCTTGTATACTTTTTAATCCAATGATGTGTGATGCATGTTCATTTTAGATCCCATGAGTGTGATATGCATTTTTTTGTACATTTTAAACCCTTATGAATGAGAAATGCATGTTCATTTTAACCTTATGAATGTGATGCAAGTTGTAGTTGTAGTAAACAAATCAAAACAAAATTGATTTAACCTTAAAGAAAGTGATGAAAAGCTCACATTTTTTTTCTAAAGAAATAGTTAGAAAGCTCCTTAAGTCTAATGCCACATGTTGAAAAGAGATGATTAGCATGCCAAAACCCTATTCTAACAAAAACCCAAAAGGGAAATTCTAATAAAACTGAAAATAGAAATATTTATACCTAACAGGCGATTGCATCATTCGGGCTATCACTTGTGTCACTCTAATGCATCGTTCTGTATTAGTTGCATCATGATTTCAAATTTGTATATCCCTCCCTCAAATGTGTCACTGCATGTCATAGATGCGTCACTAGTTCAAACTCGAATTCTCGCCTAATAGTTGTGTCATTTTTCTTAATAGTTGCATTATTGCACGTCTCAATTGCATCACAAAAACTTGTTACACGACAAAACAAAAAAAGAAACACAAATTTTCTTTCAAAAAATAATACTTTCATGTTAGGTTCACTAATGTAAGATGGGAAATTTCTACAAGCCTATATTGTAGTGACAACCACAACACTATCTAAGCTAGAAATCCAATCTAAACAGGAGAGAAAAATCAAAATAAAGGAGTAAAATCAAAGAAAATAAATAATGCACTCCCCATATTGAAGTTGAATCACTTCTCTTGTCTCTCCTCAAGTTTCCTTTGCAAATTTTTCCCTTAGATTGTGAAGTGTGTATGCAAATACCTGCAAACAATAAGCATAAAAGTCAGAGATAAGTGGTTGTTAAATCAAAAATGGAGGAGGAAAGCTTCTTTTATAGACAACCATTTGAATGGATGGTCAAGATTAAGCTTTAAGAAAGATTCCAAGATCGACAGACAAGAAGACATGCAATACAAAGGAGTGGAGGTTACGAAATGAACAATCAAGATTGAGAAGAGACCAAAGTCAATTGATGGCTAAGATTCGGAAATGAGATAGTGGAGGGAGATAATGGAGGAAAATTATTTATTTCATGAGAGAGGAATCTTTGGAAAAGTGGAGCATAAATAATTTTTGAATTATTTATTTGAGAAAAAGGCAAGTGGGCATTTAATTAAAATGATTTATGGAATCAATTTAATTAAATGAGAAGAAATAGAAATGAGACATTAAATAATTAATTTGAGTTAATTATTTAATGGGAGAAAGAAATGACAATAGATAATTAAATAATTTCGATGGTTATTTAATTATAGAAGAATAGAAAAGGTCAATAAATAGAAAAATAATAATTGTTATTATCTAACTATAGACAAGTGGTGAAAGGAAAACAATTAAATAAATAATAGTTTATTTAATTATTGAAGAAAGGGGGTGTTAGCAATGGAATTAAATTTATATAATTGGTTAAAGAGGAACAAAGAAAATGAATTAATTAAATAATTAAAATCACTTAATTAATAGAAGAACCCGATCAAAAGACAATAATTAAATAATTAAAATCATTTAATTATGCAAGGAAGAAGATCAAGACGACGGAAAAATGACTCTCACAGACCAAAACATTTTTTAATGTCTACAATAATATATATATTAACTTGCAAATGCAACATTCGATAATCGAATACACATACTCACATTCACATTTTCCGCACAATAATAATAATGATGCAATGGTGTGTGTGTGTGTATACACATATATCAAATATCAACCATTTGTTAAACACATGTTTTAATAAGTTTATACATACACATATACATGTATACACATATACATGCATTAATGTGTGTATATATATATGTATATACATATATCATATATTCACATCATTATTTCAATACCCATTACTCAACACATATATTCATATCCTCATCAACATGCATATACATTAAGTGCATACATACATACATACATACATACATACATACATACATACATACATACATACATATATATATATATATATATATATATATATATATATATAATTGATTCCCCATGCATGTATATTTGTAAGTATTTCTACTTATGTACATATGCACTTGCTTATGCTCTCATGCACAAATCAATATGTGGTGCAAGAGCACCCTAACAAAATCAAGCCTCCATGTGGAAATTTTTGAAATTTCATTCAAGTTTTGGTGTCCTCACCTTGTAATGAGGTTATCAAAGTCATTTTATATATATTTAAGGTCTTTAGGAGTTCATTTATGTCAAATTTGCAAGAATGTAAAATGTACTCAAAAGTTTTCATTCAAAAGATGTAAAATGTGTAAACTTGCAAATAAGTACAAAAATAGAAGAAGAAAGGTCATGAGAGTCTAGGTAGTTGATTGGAAGTTAAAAAGTAGTTGGAATCTGATGAGTCATGTTGTATTGCCTTTAAAAAGGCTTTGGAATTAGTTGAGAACTCGTGGGTGATTGATTTGAAGATTTTGATCTATAAAATATCTCTATTTTTATGCATTTCTATAGAAATCTGATTGTTTCAAGCAGATGTGCGGGTTGATACGGGCATGAATGCTTATGAAATTGGTTGTAAGTTGTAGACACATCAATCACCTTCCATTTGGTGCAAGTTTCATGCAGATTGGTTCATTTTTAAAGAAGATATGCTATTTTTTGTAAATATAGTCCAAACCCTCTGTTAGGGTAATTTGTGAATGAATCAATTGAGTTTCTCAAAATTTAACCATTGGATTTTGCTAAAAATTGGAGGAATGTCCATAATAAGGTCCTCTAAAGTCTCATCAGAGTGATTGGATTAATTAATTTATTTGTGAAAGTCATAGGTGACTGTTTGTATGCATATTTTCCTTTTTAGGCCTAATTAGTAGCAAAGAAGTCAAGACAACAGGTGTGTGTTCCAAAAAAAGTGTACCTAAAAATGAGATATGTTTTTAATGACCAAAATGGGTACTCAAAAATTTATTTAGTTTTTGGAGATTGAATCCGGTTTGAAAGTTACACTCAATTTAGCCATGATGCTATATTACTAGGGTTTGAGTCTTGGATGCAAGAATTTATAAATCTAATAAAAGATAGTTGTGAGGCAACATATTTGGCCTTTTAAAAAAAATTAAAGATGGTTAAAGGTGTTTCAAGATCTGATGAAGGCTTAGAAGTAAGATTGTATGATTTGGTGCCATTTGTTTATGAAGTCTCTTGTGAAGTTTGAAGAAGTTTGTGGAATTGAAACCCATAGTGGTTGAGAATTGTTTTAAGTGTGATTGTTTTTTCCTCTATATTGCATCAAATTGGTATTAGAGACTAAGAAAGATTTGGGCTGGTGAGTTGTAGTTGTGGTATGTAGTATTGTGTTGTGTTTTGGTTGGTTGTAGGTTGAGTAGATAACCTGGTTACTGTTGAGAGAAGGCATAGAAAATTTTGGGAAGAGGAAAAGATGGAAGTGATAAGAAGATTTTTGCAGGTAGAGGAAGAGAGGAAAAAGAGAAAGAGGCAAGAAAATTTTACAAGAGAGGTTGCAGAATTAAAGCAAGAGATGATAAGGATGGATAAAGAGTTCACAGAATCCATGATGGAGATGAAACAGATGATTGAGAGGCTATATAGACAAGCCACAATTTGGCATTTTAAAGTGAAAAATAAAGTTACATGGCCCATTCAGAAGATAGCAAAAAGGAGAAGAAGACAAATGAAGATAAAAGAGAAAGAAGAGGATGAAGTCTTTGAAGATGCAAAATAACAGTTTATGGATGAAGTTATTGCAGCTATTCCCAAGCATAAAGATGAAGGAGAAACAATGATGAAGGACCTGATTTTAGAGGAATAAGACCTTGAGATGATTGAAGTGATGATCAAGGAAGAATTGCTTATGGAGATTTGCATAGAGCCAAAAACAAATGGAGGTATTGTGATGAATTTAATGTGTCATTTCTTTATTGTGCTAATTTTTTGGACAGGAAATAAGTTAAAGTTCAAAGGAAAAATGGAGAAGCAAGGTACTAAAGTGTATAAAGGCATAATGAATCTGATTTCAGTTAGCAAAACAAGGAGCCTAATTTGCATGGACAAGTTCAAACCAGAGGTAAAAATGAAGGTGATTAGGAGTTGTTTCAAGGTGGCAAGTTTAAAAGGCATCAAAGATAAGCATCTAATGGATGAAGACTCACTCCAAGTGGACTTGGATTCTATTTGGCCGGGAGTTTGGTGCAGGAGCACCCTAACAAAATCAAGCCTCCATGTGGAAATTTTTGAAATTTCATTCAAGTTTTGGTGTCCTCACCTTGTAATGAGGTTATTAGAGTCATTTTGAATATATTTAAGGTCTTTAGGAGGTCATTTATGTAAAATTTGCAAGAGTGTAAAATGTACTCAAAAGTTCTCATTCAAAAGATGTAAAATGTGTAAACATGCAAATAAGTACAAAAATAGAAGATGAAAGGTCATGAGAGTCTAGGTTGTTGATAGGAAGTTAAAAATTAGTTGGAATCCAATGAGTCATGTTGTATTTCCTTTATAAAGGCTTTGGAATCATTTGAGAACTCGTGGGTGATTGATTTGAAGATTTTGATCTATAAAATATCTTTGTTTTTATGCATTTCTACAGAAATCTAACTGTTTCAAGCATATGTACAAATTGATACGGGAATAAATGCTTATGAAATTGGTTGTAAGTTGTAGACACATCAATCACCTTCCATTTGGCACAAGTTTCATGCAGATTGGTTCATTTTTAAAGAAGTTATTCTATTTTTTGTAAATATAGTCCAAACCCTCTATTAGGGTAATTTGTGAATGAATAAATTGAGTTTCTCAAAATTTAAGTGTTGGATTTTGCTAAAAATTTGAGGAAATGTCCATAATAAGGTCCTCTAAAGTTTCATTGGAGCGATTGGATTAATTAATTTATTTTTGAAAGTTATAGGTGACTATTTGGATGCATATTTGCCTTTTTAGGCCTAATTAGTAGCAAAGAAGTCAGGACAACAAGCGTGTGTTCCAAAACAAGTGTACCTGAAAATGAGATATTTTTTTAATGACCAAAATGTGTACTCATAAATGTATTTAGTTTTTGGAGATTGAATCTGGTTTGAAAGTTACACCTGATTTAGCCATGATGCTATATTACTAGGGTTTGAGTCTTGGATGCAAGAATTTATAAATATGATAAAAGATAGTTGTGAGGCAGCATATTTGGCCTATTTTTGTCAAATTAAAGATGGTTAAAGGTGTTTCAATATCTTATGAAGGCTTAGAAGTAAGATTGCATTATTTGGTGCCATTTTTTTATGAAGTCTCTTGTGAAGTTTGAAGAAGCTAGTGGAATTGAAACCCATAGTGGTTGAGAATTGTCTTAAGTGTGATTGTTTCTTCCTCTGTATTGCATCAATATGTATATATACCTATATATATGTTTACAAATAACATACTTACGAATTGATAGAAAGCCTAAAGACTCAAAGATTCAATTATGATAACTTAATCAAACAATCAAAGAATCAAAGACATTTGCTCAAGCATTTCAACCTATCCTCAAAGGTTACTTGGTTCCAACCGACCCAACTCAACTAGACCAACTAGGGTGTGAGTGTGTATAAGCTCGGTTAGGTTTCATTAAGGCTTACCTAACCAATCACTTTGATCTTGAGTGATACTTCCCCTCCTTCCAAAGGATTGAATCTATCATTGCAACCAACTTAGTACAACACCAAGGTAGTTAGATGTTCATAGTAAATTCATTTGCATCATAATACATTTGTATCAACAAAGCTTTATAATGTTCATATTGAAATACATAGCATTCCACTAATTCAAAAAATATTCATTATTTTGAAACCAATAATATCTTATTGCATATTCACATATTTCATTTACCTAACAAACATATTGAAGTCACAATTTACATTTATCAACATTTTCACTCATAATGGTAAAATTAACTTGGTAACTATGAAACGAGATGTAACAGTTGAGCTACCTAACTTGAAAACAAATATTGTTAGAGAAAATGATAGCCATTCACTTGAAGGAAAATAATTATTTTCATAAAGGAGAGGATTTTCCACTAGTCATATCAAATGGGTATCCATGTTCTTGAAGGAAAATATTATAGCTATGAAGGATCAAACAACTCCACATGGAAATTAGTTATCACTTGAACTAATCTTCAAACTCATTCCTTCTTCTACCACCTTAGATCATTTTTTCCAACCACACTCACACGACACTCCATCCTCTTGCAATGAGTGTACAATACACAAAATACTTGATCACAAATTCCATTGCATGTTTTCCTTAGATGAAACACATTTTATAGGCTTCTTCATAAACTATCAAGCCACACATATAAAATTGGTACAACAATATTGTCAAGTTACTATGAATCTCCTTGTTGGTATCTAGAAGTAAATATGGTATTAGTGTGAGGCTATCTCTTCTATTGCAAAATGAACTTCTATAATAGTTTGAACTCATAGCAAGTAGCTACAAGTGACTTGTAGCCTATGGATATCAAATAAGCTTATTACATGTACCTTTCTACCTTGCTATGAGTGATTTTTAACTTGCTACAAGGGTCTTGTAGCTTGAACTTGCTTTTCCACCTAAAATTGATTCTCTTTTTGGATCAAGTGGTGAAGCCTAAGGTGGTTAGAAGTAGCAGATGAATAACACATTTTTGGGTAGAAGTTAATTTATGTGCTACAAAGGCTAAATCATGTGTCATGTTATATATTTTTTCCATACTTTAACACTTGTTACAAGATTCAATAAAGCCTCAAACCACACCTATTTAACATTGATAAAAAAAATATCAATTTTGTACAAGGATTATTGTTGGTATTTGGAAGTAAATATGACTCTATTGTGAAGCCTATCACTCCTAATATTGCTACAAGTGACTTCTATAATAGTTTGAATGTTTATGATATTTTCTATAGGTGAACATGCAATCCCACAAATACTAGAAATTTGTTATAAGTGCCAAATAAGCTTGCTACAAGTATCTCTCTACCTTGCTCCAAGTGATATGCAACTTACTATACACGTGTTCTATAACTTGACCTGGCTTGTCTACCTAAATTTGATCATATTTTTTGATCAATTAGTGAGGCTTAAGGTGGTTCAAAGTGGTAAATGACTAATGGATTTTAGGTAGGAGTCAATTTATACTATACATAGACCAAATCGCATGCCATGGATATACAATGACACATGTGTGTAAAATGACATAAAATAAAGCTATAAAAGTTCAAGGGTATGTACTTATGTCCCATACACATTGATATAAGCTAATAAATATTTGTGACTATGTAATTCTAGAGTTTGAAGGGCCAATTGAATAGATGAATGTTTGTCTAATTAATAGGGGGAGGCTGCAATATTTGAGCATGGTTTTTTATGTGTTAGTACTTGGAAATCCAAGGACCTAATTTTGTTTGAAAAATGCTATTATTACTTTAATAAATTAAATAAAAGATACTCTTTAGAATAAGTAATATAAAAATGATAATAAATCATGTCATGACACATAGGCACATACAAAATACACGACCTAATATACAAGCTATGGACCAATCTTTTTTCATTGTATGAAAAATGTATTTTCCCTCAAGTTATATATGTCAAGTAAAAAAATTGCATCTTAGAATTGCTTCCATGATTAAACTTTTTCATATTTAAATACTTTTAAAAAATAGCCTTCAAATTTATATTATTGCCTCAAATGAAAAGTGAAGCTTTGGTACATCATATTTATCATTAAATAAAAATGGACCAATTAACCACCTTCCACTTGTAATGGTGAAACTCATATAACCATGCCTTCTTCTCTTACATTTTGCACCCACTTAGACTATAGTTTCAAATCTATGCATTAACTAGAATGCAATTTAGAAAATTTTTGGTGAAAGATGGTAAATAACCTTATCCTAACATGTCTTGATCATCACTCATCCTTAAGATCGAAAACCAAATCTAGTCTCCATCATTCTTTGCATTGGTTTCATATCTATAAGACTAGAATTGACTTGGGGTATTTAAGAATGTGCATTAATTTATCACTGTCATTTAATAACTAGATTAAAGATCATTGAAACAAGAGCATCATAGAGAATCATAATTTCATTATTAACTTGCATCCTCATCCTAGGCATGTTGCATGCTTCCTTGTTGTCTTCAATATTTTCTCATTTTTAAATGATCCAACTAGGAGTTTGACTAAAGGAGAATAAACCCTTGTCTTAAAAGTTTCCAAATTACATCTCTTGACACCACCTCTCTTCACACACATGTACAAAAAATGTGAGGAAAGAATATTCCAATTATTAAATTATAGTTAGATCAAGTGTGAGAGTGGGTTTCAACTTTATTTACCAAGTTCAATTTCATGGCTCTAAAGTTTACATCTAAGGCCACATATCCCACCCAAAGAAAATTACAGCCAATATTCTATTTTTGATGTGATAGTCTAATAAAACCTATTCATTTGGTACTATGACAAATCAATTTCTAACATTTCTTACAATATTCCTTCAACTAATATAGATATCTAGATACATTTATTTTCATTCATTTAATTATCACATCAATTTTAATAATTTTACAATCATTAATTATAATATTTATGTTAGTACTACACCACTTAACATAAGTATCTAAAAAAATATAAAAAACATTTAGAAAGTATGGGGATATTGATATAGTATTTGGATTTATTAGGGTTTTGGCTTGTGCATTCTTGATGTCACACTACTTGTAAAGAAAGAATTGGTTTTTTTAGTCTACATTTATTGTAGTGCCTTTTAGGCTACCACACCTATGGGCATTTTCTGACCCTTTAAATGACCTTGACCTTCTATCACTCCATGGTTATATTGGAGTTGAAGGTTTGATGCTGCTTGATAATGGAACTACTACTCAAGAAGCCTAGTAAGTTTGTCCCCAAGATGTTCCATGAGGTATGTCTACTGAAATACCCCCTAATGTGGTTTTCCAAATTCTTAAATTGACAACGCATGCCATTGGTTAGAAATCTTTAGTTTAATAGTTCATATTTGTGGGAAGAATCCCTCGTGAATGAATGCTCAAAGAGTTGGTCACCAAAGCCTAGGTCATTCGTGAGATTCACCTTGATGTCACATAAAACCTTACTAAAGTTTTTCTTTTTCATTTTATTGAATCGAACCATGGTGAAGCCATCCTAAAACATGGCCCCTAGTTTTTCCATTCTTCTTTGCTTGTTTTCTCACCTTGGACTAGATATTTCATCATCTCTTATTAGAAAGCTTTACATGTCCATGTCTTGGTGGAGTTTCTTAGTTTACCCTTGTTGTGTTGAAACTTTTTGACATAAATTGTAGCCTCTATAGGTTCTATTGTTTGTGTCAAACTAGATCTACTTTTCTCAACTTGACCTCAAAAGAGGGTTTGTGTAGAAGTAAATTTAAAGGAGACAATTGATATCCAAATTGGTCAAATGAGATATACACAATATTTTCTCTATTTGAATTTTCACAACACTTGCTATAGATGTCAATATCTTGAGTATAAGGGTTGGGATCTCCCTTTAACATGGGTAGGTGCAAGAAGTTGGGTCCACAAAATGTTCAAAAAGTGGAAGTGTTTTTCTTGATTTTTAGAATTTATCACAATCGGACTTAAAATTTGAAGCACTTACACATTGAATCTTGAAAAACTTTAGTAATATGAAATTTAGCATTTTGAGTCTAGTTTTCAAATATGTAATTTATTCTTATACCCAGATGATATAAAATAATTTTTAATATGCATGTATAAAAACCAATTTTTGAAAGTCACTTTTTAAGAACCATACCATACACGTGTACAAACACCATAATTTGACGTAAATAAAAGTATTTTTCTAATTAATTTTGAAGAAAGATGTGTATTATAATGAATATTGATGAGAATATTTTTTTATAATTTTTTTCTTAATGATTTTTTATTTATTAATTTTTTATTGGTCCTAATTGTTGGTTTTTAAAACCCTTGTGTACGAACACCATAACTTGACCCAAACTTATCATTTTTTGAATTTTTATTTTTTCATTGTGTAAATAATTATTTCTAAATTGATGCCATATATCTTTTTTAACAAGAAAATTAACAAATTAATAGTTATTAAGAAAATATGAAAACCTGACATGTTGAGTTTATGGACTAGTTTCCTCATAGATTAATTAAAAAATACAAAATTTAATCCAATCACAAAAATATTACATATTTGAAAACTAGACATTGTCATCTATAATGGGTTTTAATTTCATAAATGTTTTTTGAAAAAAACCCCATGAGCTATATTATCAAAGTTAGCTTTTTCTCTCGAAATTGCCATGACCTTGTGCTTGCAGGTTAAAGGCTAATTTTTGGGTTACCATGAATTTTCTAAGCCTAAATCCAAATAAAAAAATGTAAATTATGAGTTTAAAACATTTTGGAATGAGTACCCACTTTAAAATAGGTATAATTTAAAAAAAAATGAATGGGTACCTATTTTAAAGTTGGAAAATGGCACTTCCACTAAATGTGGACCCAACTTCTTGCACTTACCCATTATATCCTTGTTATAATTCCAACTCTCAACCCACTTCTGGGTCTTTGCCTCTCATGAAAAAAGAGGAAGGATGGTCTACAATGGTGAGTCACAAAGCAAAGAATCATGGTAATAATAACCCCTCAACTAAACCACCATCAAGCTTTGGGGTTAGTCCTCAAAATATCAAAATATAATTTCAAAACCTCCATACACATGGATATTTTTTTTACTCCCCTCATGGGGAAACATTTGGTGAGTTGAAATTCTCTTAAGCATCATTACCTACTTCAATTTTGTCTTCTCAAAATCTACTTTACTAAACGTTCTTCCCACCCTTAGTTGTGTGGAGGTTTTATACCCCATTGGGATAGATATAAGGAGAATATGTCTTAGAGAAAACAATGCCCTATCTAACCTTCCATTTAGATAGGAACCTTTAATTTAGAGGAAGTGTTTTTTTATAATAGTTACTTAGCTCTAGATGAGTCGGATAACAAGACAAATCATGACACTCATTCATGAATCATGTCTCCTTGAATGTTTCAAGTCTAACATTCCTCCCATTGAAGTGTTTTGTTTGTGACACTCAATAATGCTTTGTAGATCTAGATATTCTTTATTTACAAGAGGTTAATTCTTTTTTTTTTTTTATGTATCATGACATGTTATCTGGCCTTCTCTTCATATCTTGTGTAGCAAAATGAAATGAGTCATGGTGGTGTCATCACCTTTCTCTATCCTAGGTGGCATCAAAACTTAGTTGATCGATGATTTGAACCCACCAACCAAGTGCTATAGGCTCTTTTTAAAATTAATAATCGTTAATTTAGAGTTATTAATGTTTATGCCTTGAATGATTTTATTCAAAGATATACTCTTTAGATATGGGTTATAAATTAAATGCTTACTACCACTTGAATCATGTGTGGTGATTTTAATATGATTGAAATTTCATATGATAAATGTGGGGAACTTCCTATGTATTGAACAATTGGTGAAAGAGAGGCATGATACTTTACACATAACAAATTGGGGCTTCATGATGCCAATCTTGGCTAGCACCATGGTCATACAATGTGGTACATGTGGAGAAAAATCTAATTGAGATCTGATAGGGTCCTTAAGAAACTTAAAAAAATCCATTATGTTTTCTCAATCATTCTTTTCTTTTTCCATTTTTTTATCCTATGACAATGGTGCTTTGGTCAAACATTGTCCTTTCAAACCATTGTCTAATACAATTTTGTACTAGGTGGAAACTTGTCAGTATGAAGGCCATGAAGACTCAAATTTTACTAAACATGCCACTAATCACTCATAAGACCATGTCAATTCATACATGTTTAAAATTTGGCACCGTGTCAACAAATGAGACAAGTTGGATAGCCTGGTGGCATGATGCTATTAATCATGCTACCCTTTGTTCGACATTATGAGCAGTTTATACTACTCAAGAATATACTCTAGCTCATAACATTGCTTAAAAAATGCTTAAATGTGGTTCATTGTCAAGTTTCTACTTCTCAATGTATTTTTTGTGATTAATTTCTCACTAAGGAATATTTGTGTGAGGTTGTGTTTTCTATGTCTAGTGACAAATTCACTAGCTTGGAGAGACTCCCTTATGAATTATATAAAAAAAATTGGATATTGTGGGAGAAAACCTCATAAGGATTGTCTAGAATTATTTCATGGGAATTCATTAGGAAACATAAATAATAAAGACAATATAAAATTCATACTTAAATTTGGTAACCTAGGGGAAATTTGTAACTAGTGGCCTATAACCTTACTGAATGTTTCCTATAAGATTATTTTCAAAGCTCTTATTCTTAAGCTTAATCCTCTCCTTCGCTAGCTTGTTTGACTTGATCAAACTAGTTTCATTAAGTAATTGTAAATCCTTGAAAATATTATTTCTATTTGGAAAGGGATGGAATGGGCTTGACATTCTCAGCATTTTGCAATGTTCATCATAATTAATTTTTCCAAGGCCTATGATCACATTAAATGGATTTTCATTCTTCCCACACTTCAAGCACTTGGATTTGGACCATATTTTAATAAATTTATTTGGATGCTATTTTCCAATGGATTAGATTGCATCACCATTAATTACCAACAATCCAAACCCTATGGTTTTTTTTGGTCCATCTACTAGGGATGTCCTTTAGCTCTTGCACTTTACATGCTTGCTACTAAGGGCTTTGGCTATCTTATGTCATAAGAAATTTCTTAGAAGTTGGTTAAAGGTATTGTGTCATCCATTTCATCTATAGATGGTCAATTTGAGAATTTCATTGATAATCCTTTCTCTCTTATTAAGGATGAGAATAATATCAACTAGGGTCTTCTTTGCCTTGATATATTTTTCCAAGATTCTAGCTCAACTTTTTAATGGAAAAAGAATCAATGTTATAAACAATTTTTTCTTCCTAAACCTCACTACTTGGATTATTTCAAATTAAAATGGTTTAATCATGGGGAAATATTTTGAAACTTGGCCATTCCCTTTTCCTTTTAGGATTCACTTGCTAGCTTGTGGGAAGCTATCATTGTGTAATGACAAAAATTGACCCCCCTTCTTGGAGATAGGGAAATTTATCATTTAATATGGACCTATTTTAGTACCTTTGCATTAATTACCCCTTTAATTCATCATTTATAGGCCCCTAAGACCCATTATTTTGGATCTTGAGGCTTATTTCACCTAAAAATCTCATAAAATCACTCAAAACACCAAAAATCCTAAAAACCCACCTCAAAAAGCTAAGGTGGGACCCATTCGCCACCTTGGGTGAATGAGTCCCCTTAGGTGGGACCCATTCGCCAAGTGTGGCGAATGAATCCCATTTGGGGTCTTTTTCAAATTTGAGCAAGAAATTCACCATTTTAATTCAAAATTTTGGTGGATGTCGGTCTTTGAGATCTAAATAATGGTCAATTAGGTGTTAATGCCTATATAACCAAGTTTCTAAGTTAGTTTTATCATCTAAGTAATTTGAGAAAGTATTTTCAAGAGAAAATTCAAGAGACAAGTATCAAGAGTCTTCAAGCAAAAGTATTCAAGTTTCAAAAGCAAGTAAAGTTGAAGCCTTGGAGCAGCATTAAAGCATTTTTGTAGGTCTTCAAGCTCAAATTTATTCAAGATCTAGCATTGTCAAGGGTTGATCATGGTTGTCTATGGTGAATCATGAAGATTTCTAGGTTGGGGAGATGCAACTACCATCAAGCCAGGCCTAAGGACTTTTTTTCCAAGTGATTCCATCCTCCATTGTCACTCTACTTTCAACATAATGAAAGTTTATGCATTTTGGATATTCATTTAAGGTGATTAGAGATCTCCTAAAGTGAGTCTTGCATTATTCAAGTTTCATCTATGCATCTTGTTCTTGCACACTACAATAGGATTGTACCATGTTTTAAATTTCTTAGTCTTAAACACACTTAAGGCTATGGTTTGCATGCACATTTCATTATTTCCATTAAGATTTAATTACCAAACTAGGGGTTTGACCAAGGAAAACCCCCCCTTAGAAAATAAAGTCTACATTATGTTTTGCAGGTGTTTTCGCATATTCAGATCCGAAACTCAAGTTGGGAGGAAAGAGCAGGTGTTGAAGTGCAAATCAGAACTTTAAATTCTCAAAAAAGCAGAATAAGATTGATTCGCCAAGAGTGGAAAATGAGCCCCACTGTAGGTGTTTTTCAAATCTTTTTTTAGATTCAGATACCCTTTTTCTCGAAACAGACTCCCATGTAGAAATCCAAAATTGGGACTAATTCGCCCAAAATGGAAAATGAGTCCCACTAGAGCAAAAATCCAAAAAATTTAGCATTTCAAAGCTCATCTAGGTCATCTCCAGATTTTCCAAGTGCACACATTCTTTTTTTCAACTTTCTATTTCGTTTCATACACTTTTCTAGGTCATTTTGGAGGTCTTTGCATTCAATTAGGGTTTTACATTTCATCTTGCATTTCATTATATTTTCCAAGTTTAAACTTGGTGGTGAACCCCTTAGTAGTTTGCATTCAACCCCTAATACAACCCTATTACAATATTTCTCTCTCTTTTGCATTGAGATATTTAGGGTTACCCTTGAATGAAATTGGAAGTTTGGGTATGCTCTATGACCAAAACCATATGACAACACCATCCCACAAATCCATCATTTCATTTTGGTAAAGCTGCATTTAGAACATTTCATTTTCTGATTTGGAGTGCATTTTCATCCTAGATTTGGCTTGCATTAGGACTTGCATTGGTTAATTTGCATTCTAGGGTTTTCAATTTTTCATTAGTGAAAGCTCATATAGCTTGCATTTTTGCATCTCATATCATTGAAAATCAAATAAAATCTGCATTTTCACTTAGGAACTAGCTCAAATAGCATAAAAAACATAAAAATCAACCAAAAAATTGAAAAAAATATCTACTAGGACCCATTCGCCACCTTGGGAAAATCAGTCCCAGTGCAAATTTTAGACTGCATTTCACAGAGTTAAATTCGTTGCTTTTGAGTTTTTGTTTGTTGTTATTGTCTTTCTATTTTAGGTTGTATGCTTTCTGTTACATTCAAATCATTAAAAATAGCATAGTTTACATTCATTGCAATTGTGGATAGAATTAGATTTGTACACTTTTCATTTTCAGCATCATTTCATAGTTCATTCAGATTAGATTACATTACATATACATTAGAAAACAAAACCAAAAACAATACCCAACCCCTAAGCCACTTGGAGAAAGTTTAGTTATTTGACTATATCAAATCTCTCTTTCCAAGTTAACCTAACCCTCAAGCCTTTTAGTAGTGATGAATTTGACATGTTAGATGAAGCCCTTGTGGATTTCATCTCACAGAGTTCGTCCACTAAGGCTTGTTATGACAAACCAAAAATAAGAGACGTTAATTTGATTAAACCTCAAATCATCCTTTACCCACCTTCACACAAACCTCAACATAAAAACAAACCTGAACTTATCCTTTACCCACCTAGGAATAATGTTTTGCACCAACCAAATCATAATACCATTTCTCATACATATAATACTAGAAACAATTTGCAACCAAAACAACCAACTTCGACAACCTTACCTTTACCCAACTTTGTTTTTCCTAGTGCTCCTCGTTTGCCTTCGAATAGTGGGAAGGAATATGATCTTGTCGAAAAACTTAAGAATACTCCCACGAAAATATCCCTTTGGGACCTAATTCAAAATTCACCTAACTATCACACTATGTTTCAAACAACCTTACAACAAGTTGTGATCCCTCATAATAGAAATGAAAATGATATGGTAGCTCTAATAAAAGGAATGAATACAGTTAATGTATACATTAAACCTTTCACCAACATGAGCTCCCTCCTTTGGAGATGAGAAAGAGACATGATGCCTTCATGATAATAGCCAAATTCAATAAAATAGGAATAAAAGGGACCCTTGTTGATAATGGCTCAACCCTTAATGTCTGCAGTATGAACCTCTTAGATAGGTTGCATGTTGATAAATAAAAAATTGAACCTAACTCCTTATCAATTCAAGGATTTTACAATGTGGGTAAGGAACCGCTCAGTGTGATTACTTTACCTATTATAGTAAAAAAGGCCACCTTACAAACTCCTATTCATGTTATGCCTCATGATCTTTCATACAATCTTCTTTTAGGAAGACCATGGATTCATGAGATGCATGTGGTGCCTTCAAACCTTCATCATATCATGAAATATGTTTATGACAACAAGGTATACCAAGTTGAAATAGACCCCAAGCTTGAAAGTTGCTTACAAGTCAAAAAAGGAATGACAAGTCCTCTAAGCACATTAAGTCCAACATCCAACATAGAGCTTGTGAAGGAAGAAAAACAAGAAATAGAAACAGTGTTGAAATTATTGGATGATGATTGAGGTTCCTTGGAATTCACACCTTCATTTATGGGAGAATATGTGATCACAAGAAAAGAAGATGAAAATCATAGACAACCAATGGTTATGTCAACACACAATTCAGAAGAAAATTCACAAGCATCTACCTCATCCACTCTTGAAGAAGACACAAGCTATACAAAAAACTTTGATGAGATAGATTATCAACAACCACCAAACCCAAAAGAAATGGAACAACTTTATGGGAGAGGTTACGAACTTGTGAAACGACTGGGTTGTAGTGGTAAAGGATGTGGAAAGAAAGAACAATGCATCTGTTTTCCTATAGAACCTAATACACAAGAGACAAAAAGTGGTTTGGGATATTTCCCTTCTAATATTACATGAGCAACAAAGAGACCATCATTAAACATCAACACCATCATGTGTAATCCTAAAACAACTCTCACCTTGAAGCACCTAGAGTTGATTGATATAAATTTTGAAGAATCATTGGAGTATTTTGAAGATGATGAAGCTTTGAAAGAAATGCTAGGAGTTTATGATAAACCATCCACTCCTAATAAAAAATGAGTTACATGTGCTATTATTAGTACCGAGCAAGCAAATGGTGAAGAAGAAAGTAGTGAAGTTGACATGAGAAAAGAAGAATACAACCCTGAATTTCTAAAACAAAATGCACTTCCTTTAGGAGATACAGTAGACATTCAAATGGATATTAATAATGAAGACAAGGTGATTAAAATAGGAAAGTGCCTCAATGATGAAGAGCAAGAGGGCCGTGCAACTTTACTTCATGAATTCCTAGAATTGTTTGCTTGGACTTATTCGGATATGCCTGGCATTGATCCTAAGATTGTAAAACACAATATAGTCCTCGCCAAATTTTTTAAGCCCATTAGACAAAAGATTCAAAAAATGAACCCTAAGATATCCTTGCTAATTAAAGAAGAGATTGAAAAACTCCTTGAGGCTGGTTTCATAAGACCTATAGATTATTCTCCTTGGATCTCAAATATTTTTGCAGTCGCCAAACCAAACAATCGTATTAGGATGTGTATGGAATTTCATGATTTGAATAAAGCATCTTTAAAAGATGACTTTCCCCTTCCTAATATCAATATGATAGTAGACTCAACTGCAAGACATGCTTTGTTGTCATTCATGGATGGATTTTTTGGATACAATCAAATCTTTATCAACCCTTAAGACCAATATAAGATAGCATTCACAACAACTTGGAGAACTTTTTTTTGGGTAATGATGCCTTTTGGATTGAAGAATGCGGGTGTGACATATCAACAAGCGATGACATTGATATTTCATGATTACATACATAATATTTTGGAAGATTATGTTGATGATATCCTCTCCAAATATTTAAGAAGACAAGTCAATGTAAATGTCCTTTGAAAAATCTTTGAGTGAATGCAAAAATATAACATGCGATTGAATCCAAAAAAGTGTCTTTGGTGTAGATAGTGGAAAAATTCTAGGTTTTATCATATCTCACATAGGCATTGAGGTGGATACAAAGAAAATTGATGCTATAGATAATATGCCACCTCCTATAAACATCTCTCAATTACATACCTTACAAGGAAGAATTCAAGCTATTCGTCGTTTCGTGACATCTTTAGCAAATCGAATGTTACCTTTCACACATCTCCTTAAGAAAGAAGTTCAATTTAATTGGAATGCAGATTATAAATAGGCTTTTGACGATTTGAAAGACTATCTTGCTACTCCCCATATTTTACAACCTGCCATGCAAAACAAACCATTCATCCTTTATAAAGTAGCATCATCCCATGCTCTTGCAACATTGTTGGGTCAACAAGATGAAAATGGTAAGGAACACCCTATTTACTACATTAGCCGAACCTTGATAGATTGTGAGAAGCGATACACAACGATAGAGAAAGAATGTTTGTCCCTTGCTACTAGCAAGTTGTGACATTACTCAATGAATTTGGAAATACATGTGATAATGAAATTTGATCCTCTAAAACATCTTTTCAGTAAAACAAATTTATCAGGACAATTAGCTAAATGGGTTATGTTGTTGACTAAGTTTGACATTAAATTTGTTTTACAAAAAGCAATCAAAGGACAAGCCTTGACCGACCAATTAGCCGACACTCCTTCCCCCTTAGCATTACCTAATCAAGAATCATTCCCTAATGAGAATGTGTTAACAATTCAAGAGTATGAAAAGGAATGTGAATTGTATTTTGATGGATCAAAATGCAGAACAGGGTCCAGTGCAGGAGTTATAATCGCTCCACCTGGAGGAAAACCTATTCCCCTATCATATCGATTGAATTTTGTATGCACAAACAACATCACAAAATATGAAGCGTTAATTGCTAGATTACACGCCACATTAACTCTAGGAGCCCAAGACATCAAAATATTGGGTGATTCATAATTAATCATTAAAAAAGTAAATGAAACATATCAAGCAAAGCATGACAAGCTATCAAAATACAAAGATATTGCAATGAACCTATTAGAAAATTTTGATTCGTTTACCATTGATAACATCGCATGAAAAGATAATAGACATGCAGATGCAATGGAAAGCATAACTTCTCTAATATCCCCTTAGGATCTCTCAAAAGATTTCACATTTGTCATCCACACAATTGTGAAACCTTCAATCGAATGTAAAACATATGAAATATTAGCAATCATCGCAAAACACTCTAGTGAATGGTATTTGACAATATTTTATTATCTTAAAACTAGTATCTTCCCTGAATCTACAACTAGGAATGCTCGATGACACCTTCGTAGGCTTGCATCCAAGTATATAATTCTTGCTGATGTATTGTATCAAAGGTCCTTTGATGGTCTCCTTCTTAGGTGTCTTAAACAATCTGAAATCCCTATAGCACCATAAGAAGCTCATTCGAGTGCTTGTGGAGGACATGTTGGAGGAAGATCACTAGTACAAAAGCTAATCTATAGAGGCTACTATTGTAGAAACATGGAACAATATTGCTTTGCATATGTTAAGAAATGCCACAAATTTCGGGAACATAGCAAACTGACTCACGCTCCTTCTTTTGAACTTCGCACACAAGTCCCTATTTGGCCTTTTTCGGTGTGGGCCCTAGATATTATTGGAAAAATTTCACCCCTTCCTCTGTTGGACATACATTCATAATCACTGCAACATATTATTTCATGAAGTGGGTGGAAGAAATACCCCTTCATTCGACAATTGTTGATGTAATATGTTGTTTCGTATTGGAACACATTATTGCTCATTTCAGACTCCCTTCCACCTTAGTTTCAGACAATGAGACACCATTTAAGAATAAGGATATGAAGAAATTATTAGAAACATTTAACATACAACATCACTTTTTAACACCTTATTACCCACAATCTAATGGTCAAGCAGAGTCAACTAATTGAACACTTGAGAAAATCCTAAAGAAAATAGTAAACAACAACAATAAAGATTGACATACACAACTAACATATGCATTATGGGCCTATCGTATGAATGTTAGATCATCAACTAGACATACACCTTATAACCTCATCTATGGAACTGAGGTGATAATGCCCTTGGAGTTAGAGATTCCTTCATTGAGAATCTTTCTTCAAGGGATTATTGATGAAAAAACATATAGAGAACAATGGTTGCATCAACTTGAAATCCTCGATGAATAGTGCATCAACACTCTTGAGCACCTTCAAGCTTATTCTAAAAGAATGCAGCATAGTTACAATGATAACATCATCCCTTATTCATTTAATAAAGGAAATTTGGTGTTATCTGAAAATCAACGTAATGTCAATGTTGATACGATGGAGAAAGGAAAGTTCAGCCCTAATTGATTAGGCCTGTACATAATCAATGAAAATTATGGATCTAGAGATTATATACTAAAAAAAATGGATGGTACACCTCTCAAATAACCTATTAATGTCATGCATCTACACTGGTATTATGTCTAAACTACTTGAATAGTGTGAATGGTAAAGCAATGACATTAGAGTTGCTGGATAGTATTCTATGTGCTCTGGCATTGCTTCATTCTTGACAAAAAATTATTTGTGTGTCTTGAATACTAAAGTGATTATTTAACTCATTTTTAAGTGATTACATTAGGTTTCATGTTATTCAATTTCATTTTGTATGTTGTGTTAGATTAGATCCTTATATGCATTTAATGTTCTTTAATTAGATCATAGGTGCATTTAATTTGGCATAACATACTTAATCACAATGTTGCATCTAAGAGAAACTAGAATGAGTTTTAATTAGATCACATAACACATGTTAAATCATGGAGACATTCATGAAATAGTCTTATAAAGATTATTTAATTAATCGCATTGTCATTTAACATTCAACACATAAACAAAAGTAATAAAACATCAAATGCTCATATATATACATTAAAGTTTTGTTTACATGTCATCAATGCATATACAATGCCACTAAGGTCTGTGACTGCCAAATCCCTCAGGACCTAGTGCTCACATCTATTTGGGATTGGTCTATTGGGAGACGGTGGTATGCGATCATGATTGTGATCCACTGAGTGTACTAAGAGAAAACTGTAAGACCCGCACCTACCCAAGGGCCTCTTGATGCTCCCCTATTATCTGATCTATCTTCACCTATAGTATAGCTACCTCAGAATCTAGTCTCTCGAACTTTGCAAGGGTCTGAGATGATTGTGCATCTTGGGCAACATCAGATCAATGGACGCACCTCCTAAGACTCTCATACACTTCTTGTAGCCTGACGTATGGCCTAAACAACTTTGGGTCCTACTCTACAATGGGTGGGGGCACATAGTCTGAGTCTGTGGCCTCCTCATCAACTGATGGGGGCACTATCTCTGCAACCACCTGAAAATAAAGATCATGAAGATCTCTCACAAATTCTGCAAGATAGAAAACACAAATATAATCAGTACACATCATGATATATATGTATTAAAGCATAAAACATAAGCATGAGCATAAAACATAATAGTAAATAAAATGTCATCGGGTAAAAGCACAAAGTTGTGTCACACTTTTGGCCAAATAAATAGTTCCGAGTGAAACATTTTCAGTCGAAAAGGTTTCAGCCGAATAGGTTTCAACCGAAACCACATGGCTTATTACGTGGCACATAGGTTTCAGTTGAATAAGTTTTGCCTGAATCCCAAAAAAATAAATTTTTCTTTTTCCCGCTTTGAAATTGGCTTTGAGATTGGCTTTTTTAATGTGTGAGGTTTCTATAGAAAGGGTTTCAGTAGAAAAAGTTTCTATAGAAACTGTTTCTACCGAAACTGTCTATGTGGCATTCTAGTTGGTAGCCAACTTAGCTTTTTTCATATTTTTTTGAAACTTTCAACTTTAGCTAAGTATTTTTTTAGTTAGAATGATGTTTTAAAAAAAAAGAAAAATAACCTTTTGTAGAGCTCGGAGTGGTGAATTTGAATAAGTAATATTTTTAATATTTTGATTAGTTTTAATATATTTTATTTTTTAAATAATGTAAGTAGGTTTTTAAAGTTAAAAAAGAGGCTAATTAGAAATTAAAAAAAAAAATAGTAAAACATATTAATTTTTTTTAAAATTATATGGGGCACAAGAGGAGAGAGTCTTCTTCAAAAGGGTATAATTTATTTTTTGAAAATGATTACAAAAATAGACAATAGTTGACAGCCCGTGAAAACTATCGAAATCTGACAAGTTTGACTTTAAAACGTTATTACAAGAAAAATATACATCAAATTTTGATTTTTTTTCCATGCACAAGATATTGAAGTTACCTATTTGAAGAAAAAAAAATTAGGGAGAAATGAAGTATTTTTCAATTTATTTCTTGACGCCTGTGAAGTCACTTTTTTCATAAATTTTCAGCATTCCAAAATTTGTTCTTAAATTGATAAAAAAGTAATGATTTTTTTTTAAAAAAATCTAAAAATTTACAAGAATAAACTTCATCAAAATTTCTACATTTCATTGTACACCATTTTGAAATTCAAAACATAAAGACCACTTTTATGTGGTCGAAGTTCAGAATTTTTTTTGTTGTTGGTCGATTCCTTTATAAAGTGTGACATAGGATTGTGCTTTTACCCCATCACCTATCTCTTTGACAGGTTTTGTGAAATCAACCTCATCGTGTGCAAGAGGCATGGAGGATGTGCTAGCCTCTCCATGGCTATGGGTGTTGGTTCCTGCTGCAATTGTTACTCGTGATCTAGTAACACGAATGGGAGATGGCTCTCCCCACTCATGGCCTGCTTGATCCTAATTTGCTACCTCACCACCCTCACTCATGGAATACTCCTCCTCATCATCCTCCTCCTCAAAATTCTCCTCATCCACATCCTCCTGGCCATCATAGTCCTGGGATTGACATCCTCATCATACTCCTCGTCTATCACATCTACAAATATGTCCACAGCCCTATAGCGTGTCTCCCCAGCCCTATCCTCTACCTCCTCTCCCTCATTTGGGAGTGGCCCAGAATCACCTATTGGTCGTCCATCAGAAATATAGGAGTCGATCGTGATACTGTCCACCACTCCTCATAGTCATCTGTGGCACCAATGTCATCAACATCAGAGACTGGAGGCACGTCGTGATCTGAGTACTCAGAGTCACTATAGAAAACATCCTCAATAGTGAACTGTCTAGTATCACCGGGTCTCTGGGCACTCCGTACTAATCTCCTGTGCCCTGGGTGCTATTTGAACCTGACCAAACTGTCGCATGACGCAAGCATAGTAGAAAGGTTGTACTATGTAATTGTTCCTACCAATCAAGAACCTATCCATCTGCAATCACCTCATCTGTTGAGTCTCATCCCACCACACTAGCACAAGCTGATAAGGTCTCCATAAGATCTCATCCTCCTCCAGCTAGTCAAACCAAACTCTCCAAAAGTGCAAATCACCATACTACCAAAACCATCACAAAGGATAGTTGAAAGCTCGTGGATACGCTAAGGCTATTAGACATGGGAACCCCATCGGTCTAGTACATGTGATATGCTATAGGCACCAAACCTATAGAAGCGTACATTGTACCATGTTGTCTACCTCTCGAAATACAAATCGTCCAAGATCATAGTATAGGTGCGGTAGGATGTTGCTCCCCCAAGGATATACTGTCATGTGCTCTACCATACTTCAAATCAGGTGTACTAGTCCTCCCTCCAAGTGTTCTCCCCAACTGTCAAGGATGAGTACTAGTGCAACTGTCAGCATCATAATCCATATAACTAGTGGGGCCTATGAGTATAGTAGCATCACTAAATATATCTATGGTCGTACCCTCTCATCATGCACTGGTCCACAAAGGTAGTATTGTATGTCTTATTTCATCTCATGAAATGACTGCTCCACTCAAAAATGTACTCACTCACCCCGAATTAGAACTCAGAGTATGCAGTGTATGTCCTCCAATGTGATGGTCATCTCACCAATAGGTAGATGAAATGTACGTGTATCTACATCCCACCTCTGCTAATGCCATCAACATCGGATCATGGTACCTCATGGGGGGCATGAGGTATGCCTAGTATAATCCTACAGTTTGCAAAAGCTCTGTATCCCCCACTGAGAGAGTGGGGGCTAAATCTAGAAGAAGGATAATCTGTCTGCCACCCAGACGCTGTCGTGAATGAGTGGGAACCTAACAAAAAAGAAAAAATATGTCAAAATTCTTAAATATTTACATCAACAATCATAAAAGTGTACTAAATTTGTCCTAGTGTACTTTCTTAGAGGTCCTAGACACTTTAGACCCCTTTTGGGACACTTCGCAAAGAAACAAGACACTTTGCGAAAAAAGTGGGACACTTCGTGAACAAAAGGGACACTTTGCGAAAAAATGGGACACTTTGCAAAAAAAATTCCAAGGCCCTAAATTAACCTAGAAATGCATAAAAATCATCAAATAAATGCGTAAGGACAAAGCTAAGGCAGAAAAATTGACTTACCTCATCATAGTGCTCGCCATGTGCCACCTGGTCTCATAGGATGTCCAGTCTCGCAAGCCTATAATCTTGTCGGCTCAACATTCTTGATCACTCTTGAATCACTATCAAGCTACAAAAAGGTAAATGGAAAAATAGTTACAATTTACTTCACTTTTTACTCTTATATAAGTTAAAATTAGGGTTTTTACTATATTTGGGTTAAAAAGTTCCTTTCATTCAAATCAACATAACAGATGCTAGAGAGCTCCGTTTTTTGTGCCATTTGTTGTGTTGGAATCATGATTCCACTCCTGTCCTCATCAAATGTCTATCATCATGCAATATGGTACTTGTAAATACCCTATTTTATGACTTACCTTATTCTATGTGGTTATATTTCTACCTTGATTCCTCCTTTGTAAAGCAAGTGGAATCAAGGGGGGCATATATTTACCCTCAAATTGGATTCCTAGGAGAAGTTAGATAAGAGGAATTTTTGAACAACTAACAAAATCTGTTGTAGGACGTGGTTCCTAACATTGTGGATTCACAAATAACTACAGTGGGGGATCCATTCTCCTGTATGTGTATCATTTTATGAAATAAAGTGTATTGTTCAGATTCCTTTAGTTTGCATATGCACGTAGAGTCATATGGGTGCTAAAGTGGGGGTTAGATGTAATGACGTAAATTAACCCCCCTTCTTAGATATAGGGAAATTTCTCATTTAATCTGGACCTATTTTAGTACCTTTGCATTAATTACCCCTTTAATTCATCATTTATAGTCCCCTAAGACCCATTATTTCGGATCTCGAGGCTTATTTCACCTAAAAATCTCATCAAATCACTCAAAACACCAAAAATCCTAAAAACCCACCTCAAAAAGCTAAGGTGGGACTCATTCGCCACCTTGGGTGGGACCCATTTGCCACCTTGGGCGAATGAGTCCCATTTGGGGTCTTTTTCAAATTTGAGCAGGAAATTCACCATTTTAATTCAAATTTTTGGTGGATGTTGACCTTTGAAATCTAAATAGTGTTCAATTAGGTGTTAATGCCTATATAAACAAGTTTCTAAGTCATTTTTATCATCTAAGCAATTTGAGCAAGCATTTTCAAGATACCCTTTTTCCCGAAATAGACTTCCGTGCAGAAATCCAAAACTGGGACTGATTTGCCCAGAATGGTGAATGAGTCCTAGTAGGGAAAAATGTCAAAAAATTTACATTTCAGAGCTCATCTAAGTCATCTCCATATTTTCTAGGTGCACACATTCTGTTTTGCAACTTTCTATTTTGTTTCATACACTTTTCTAGGTCATTTTGCAGGTCTTTGCATTCAATTAGGGTTTTACATTTCATCTTGCATTTCATAATCTTTTCCAAGTTTAAACTTGGTGGTGAACCCCTTAGTAGTTTGCATTCATCTCGTAGGACAACCCTATTACAAGGTTTCTTTCTCTTTACATTGAGATCTTTAGGGTTACCCTTGAATGAAATTGGAAGTGTGGGTATGCTCTATGACCAAAACTATATGACAACACCATCCCACAAATTCATCATTTCACAGTGCTAGAATTGAAAAAAGAGTTAAGCTATTATATCACTAAGCCTCTTTCTTTACTTAGAAAATTGTAGGCGTGCTCTAAAATTTAAGCTTCTATACATTCTTCTTGTTGGGTCCCTTATAAGGTTTCCTATTCCAAAGTTGAGAAGCCCCTTTGTGATTTTTTATGGGCTTTTGATGATAGTACTAAAGGCGTCCATCATGTTCCTTGGGAATTATGTTGTCTCCCTCATGATGTTGGTGGCTTAAGTCTTATTTCAATCCATTGAAAATAAATTTCTCTCTATACTTGATGGATTATTAGGGTACTAAAAGGGAACATTGTTGGCATTGACTTTGTTTGCCATTGATGTCAAGAGTTGATGGTGAATTTACATGAAGTTTGTTGGTGTGATGTTCATTGATGGATTTTACAAAGTTACTTGGTCAAAAGAGTGTTGTTTTCAAAGGTAAATGGTGTTGGTAATACAAATAGGGTGTTGCAGTGAATTGTCTTGTGGTGTTGCTTCAAGGTGTTGATACAAAAAGTACATCTCAAGGTGTTGATGCTTCTTTGCTCATCTCATCATGGTATTTATGCAAAGGTACTTGATGGTGTTGATCATTTCATGATGGTTGTTCTGCCAGAGGTATTTGTTATTCAGTTAGAGAGATAACTTTAATGCTAATCATTTATGGTTGTTGATCATTTCATGATGGTAGTGGAAGAAGTTTGCTTAAATACATAGTTGAAGAAGACATGACAACTTTAATGATTTTACCTTTTAAAAGCTTACTCTCTTTGTTCATGATTAAAGGTATGATATTCTGGATCAAAAGTATTTGTTGATCATTCAAAGGCTTTAGGTTTTTACTTTTTGAAGGTCTCATAAAAACCCTAATAACTAGGGTTTATCTTTTGTAAAGGTTTTTTAAAGGAAAGAGTACTTTTGTTATAAATTAAAAGTGACTTATGGTCATTGGTCATCATTGAGTTAAGTAGCCTTGTCAAGGGTTTAAAAATATCGTGTAACTAGTGCTCCTATGTAATGTAACATGTCAAGCAAGTTAAGAACTAGGTTTATATCATTTGAAAGAAAATCAAAGGTCACATTTTAAAGGTTTTTTGGCGGCAAGATCAAAACCAAAGGCTCATATTTAAATTTTTTTAACGGTTATTTCCTTAAGCAAAATCCTTGATGGAAAGTTTAATTGAAGCAAAATCCTTGATGGAAAGTTTAATAGTTTAGTGTGTTTGTGCAATTGCTTGAAGTTAAACAGACCAAGAGATTATTGGATGTTGTGAAATTGAAGAGTTTTCAACAAGTTGTAATTGGATTTTTTTATTTGAATAAATATGTTATTCTCTGAATATCGTTGGAATGAGATTTTTGATTTGAAGATGAAATGGTTTTTGATGAGGATGCAATGGATGTTTTGATTATTATGTTGATAGGTAGAAATTAAAATCCTTTTTCCTTCTAGAATTCAAGAGGATGCTTTGATGAAAAGGAGACACAGATTGATTTTATCTGTGCAGATTGATTTGATCTGAATGAGATCTCAGGTTTTTGGAGCTTTGCATGTAAATCATAGATGAATGGATGTGAGTGTGAAAATCACAGGTGTATAATGGGACTACATTCAGGAATTGTGTTGTGAATTGTACAGAAAGGTTTTCTTGGAGAGTAACATTTTGAGTTTTGAAAGGTTCTTTTGCATTCAATGTGTGGTGTGTCCTGGTTTGAAGATGGAATGAGCTTGATGAGTATGGAATAATATTTCTTGATTGAAGCATGACAAGCAGAGATGACTGTAACCTCTTTCAGAGGATGCTAGGTTTTGTTAGAGCATGTTGACATGATGGTTATATGTGAGATGGAAGAGTTGTATTATTTATTAGAATGATGTTAAAAGGCTTTGATAAGTGTGAAAATTTATGTTGAAACTTTGTTTGAGCAGTGATTTGAAGTGAAATAGGGTAACCCTTTGTATTCTTTTATTTTCCTTTTGAAAATTGTCAATGAGACATGGAGTTTTGCCAGTAAGGCAGTTTGGGTTGCCAGTGAGGCATGGTGTTTTTCTAGTGAGGCTTGTTTTTCTAGTGAGGCTTGTATTTCCAGTGAGGCTTGTTGTATTTCTAGTGAGGCATACAATCTATATTCAGCAAGTTTGAGCCAGTGAGGCTTAATAGAGAAAATGTTCAGAGTGGTTTTTTCACCATGTTAGGGTTTTTCCACTCATAAATCCTATGTTCTGTTTATTCTTGATGGTGTCACATCGTGCTTAGTTGTTTATTATTGATTCAGATGTTATACTCTGATTTGCATATCTTTATGATTTTCATAACATACACTATCTAGAGTCTTTGAATAATCAAGTGTATCAAGTTTTGAAAATGGTTTCATTTGACCAATGATTCACCCCCCTCCCAGTGGTCCTATACTCCAACAAACACTACCTAAAAAAATATTATTAGGCATTGCATTTCCTTAGGAGCTTTTGTTGGACAACCATCTTGGAAGGTCCTTGGTCATTATACTTGTTACACCCCATTGTTAATTTACCAAATACTTAAACCTTTATATGAAAATATGGTTCTAATGCATGATTATTTCATGATGATATTTGATGGTTGAATGAAATGTATTCACAATGAGATGAAACCACTTTTAAATGATTATATGATGTTTAATTTATACTATAATTATGATTTGTATGTTATCAGCTAAGTATGAACATGTTGCACTAAGTTGAATGCAAGAAAGTTCAAACTCTCCAAAGGGGGAGGGAGAGTATCACCCAGGAGAGGAGTTGGTATTTGAAACATTTGGTATTGCTATCTAAGTAGATGCACACATTCACTTGCATAACTTAATGGAACCTTGTCAAGTCAATTTGAGTTTCATAATAGTAAGTCTTGAACCTAAGTTGATAGGGTTGTGAGTCGTTAGGAAAAATTATGCTTTTTTTGTCTTTGATCCTCCTTGACTGTTAAATTAGATTAAATTAAAATACAAATATTCTTTGTAATCAATGTATATAACATGTATTATATATTTGAATAACATATATATGTGTGTGTGTGTGTATAAGATGAAGCATATATGTGTATGTATGTAGGTATGAATATATGTAGATAATAATATCTACGTGTACTCATATGTATATGTATACATAGACAAAATAAATGAATTTTATATGTATATATATTATCATATATCTAATTATATATTATATTTTAAATGATTTTGAAAGCCATGGTAAATGGTTGATATGCCATGTGTATACAAGGTATATGGTAGATATAATTGAGAGTAGAGTGGTCACCTAACATAGGTGCCACCATATACATTTATCAAATAATCATCATTGCCATGTAGTGGCTGAATGTTACACTTTCTAAGTTGTTTAAACAACCACATAAAGGTGGTGACATGGAGGATATTATTCATGTGCTACTATTATTGTGCAACCCACAACTTGGGCAGTTGGGAAGAAAGCACGTTTGAATAGAATTTGACTACCTATCATGCCATATAAGGAGACTTTTTCTACAACATTAAGCTACATTATATCTCAAAATGTTAGTTTCCAAGCAAGTTGTGGCAACAAGAGGAGAAGTTCAACTAGTTTTTGAGGACTATTTCAAATAGAAATTTATACACCTTTTAACTGAATTTTTCAGTGGTGGGTTGTGAGCGACATTTGTTAGTGTAGGTTTTCATTTTCCTAGTGGGTTAATTTATTTTCCCTTAGTCCTAGGTTTTTCCTACACTTAATTAAGCATTCTTAGGATAATAAAGTGAGTTTATTACTAGGAGATAAGTGTGTGGTGTCCCCTTCCTTAAAGGGTGGAACCACTTTCCACTTTTGGTGGCCCGTCTCCACTTTTTGTGGTTAATTCCTATTGGTTAGATTTTCCCCCTACCTCCTCTCCTAAGTTCTATATAAACTTACTGCCTAGCTTGTATTTGCATGCTCTTGCATCCATCCATGCATATTTGCATTGTATCAAGCAATCTTGGAAGCTCTTAATGTATTGTTTCATATTGACATTACATAATCTCTCGAAGTTATGGTGTGCATTTTTTATGATTTTACATTTTATGTAGCTTTGATTTTCTCTTAAAAAGTTCCTTGGGCTATTCAATATATTTCTAATTTCTAACATGGTATCAGAGCTTTTATTTTGAGAAATCTAAGTTCTTAGATTCCTGATTGAGAGATTGAGATTACCCAGTCTTCCTTAGGTATCACTCTTGCATAGTCTAAGTATGCACTTGACATGCTTCAGAGGTTTCACATGGCTGATTGTAAGCCTTCAGTAACTCCATTCTTTTCAGGGGTCAAACTTGAGGCTAAGTGTTCTTCACCCTTGGTTGATGGCATGTTGTATTGATAGCTTGTTGGTAGTCTCATCTACCTGACTCATACGAGGCCCGACATTTCATATGCAGTAGGCATGGTCTCTCGATTCATGCAAGAGCCACATGACCTGCACTGGAAAGTAGTTAAATGAATTCTTCACTACATCAAGGGTACTCACAATTATGGGATTCATTATGCAGTGGGCATGGATTTTGACTTGGTTGGACACACAGATTCAGATTGGGTAGGCGATTCTTAGGATCACAAGTCTACTTCAGGGTATTTCTTCTCTCTTGGTTTTGGTCTAGTTTGTTGGTTGAGCAAGAAGCAGTCTAGTATTGCTCTTTCATCCACAAAGGCTGAGTATCAAGGAGCAGTTAATGCTACTGTTGAGGCCATCTGGCTTTAGAAAATTCTCACTGAGTTTGGAATTTCCTTCCAGAAGCCCACAATTATTTATTGTGACAACCAAAATGTGATTTAAATCTCTTGCAATTTGGTCCATCATCAACGAACCAAGCACATTGAGATCCACATGCACTACATTTGAGAATTGATTCATTTAGAGATCATCGATCTCAGGTATTGTCCGACATCAAATCATACTTTCGTCATCTTCACCAAACCCTTCACTAACAACAAGTTCCTTCATTTGTGAGCTTTTCTTGGGGTGTGGTTGTTGTCATCTTTGGGGGGCTACTTAGTCCTTCTTTTCTTCTCTTCTATCTTTATTCTTAGGGGGGTGTTCACTCTCTATTTGTGGGGGGGCGGTTCTTCTTCCTTGGGGGGGATTTGATATGTACATGGGTACCTAACATGGCCTAATTTTTTGGGACCCATCATATTTTAGATCCTCCTAGGTTGTGCTTAAGGGGGGGTGTTGGTGTAGGTTTTTATTTTCCTAGTGGGTTAATTTATTTTCCCTTAGTCCTAGGTTTTTTCTACACTTAATTAAGCTTTCTTAGGATAATAAAGTGAGTTTTTACTAGGGGATAAGTGTGTGGTGTCTCCTTCCTTAAAGGGTGGGACCACTTTCCACTTTTGGTGGCATCCTCCACTTTTGGTGGTCCATCTCCACTTTTTGTGGTTGATTCCTATTGGTTGAATTTTCCACCTACCTCCTCTCCTAAGTTCTATATAAACTCACTACCTACATTGTATTTGCATACTCTTGCATCCATTCATGGATATTTGCATTTTATCAAGCAATATTGGAAGCTCTTAATGTATTATGTCATATTGACATTGCATAATCTCTCAAAGTTTTGGTGTGCATTCTTTATGCTTTTCTAGTTTATATAGCTTTTATTTTCTCTTAAAAGTTCCTTCGGTTATTCAATCTATTTCAAATTTCTAACAACATTTACTTAGTCAAATACTAGTGGTGGTGAATATATGCACAACATAGAATTCTATTTTGTTTGGTCTTTACCCATGTTGGGCAACATAGCCAAATCGTGGCATATGGAGATCTATTCGAGCCTCCAAGTTAAATTGATTTCTATCTTTAGTAAACCATTTTTAGCATAAATAGAAATCAATTTCTCATTCTTTAGGTGGTTCATTAGTTTTTTAACCTTTGAGATAGTTGCATACATGATATTTGAGGGAAGAATTAACCATAGTGAGAAGAACATTTGAAATTTGCATATCAATAAGCCATATATTGAGAATAGTTTGACTGTATTAGAATTTGGTTGTTCAATAGTTTCAGGTTGGTTGTAATAGAATCAAAATAACAGTGCAGGGATAGTCTTGTGCCCTGAAGTTGATAGGACAATAGGTTCAAAGCTAAGTTAAAGTGCAGATTTGAAGCAATGAATACCAAAATAAAAGCTAGGCTATTTAATTCCAGACATGATTAAAATGATTCTCTTTCTTTCTCTTTTAAAATATGATAAAAGCACTTTCATTATTCTGAATTTTATTTCACCATTGCTATGTGCAAAGTGTGATTGTTTGGGATAGTATATGAATGCATGTACAAAAAGCTTGGCTTATTTATGCAAAATGCCAATAAGAACTAGTGAAACCAGTTGGTTAGGTCAAAGTAGTTTTCTTTTAAAAACAATCTTAAAATCATGTTTGATTTATGTGATATTGAGTTAATATATATTCGAGAGATCTTCAGTGAAAATTTAAGACTCTCTCTAAGTTGTGTTTAACCAAATCGGCCAATTTATTAAACCAAAGTATAGAAGAATAGCTAAATATGGGAATATGATATTTATTCCAATAAGGTAGTATCATATATATTTTACCAAAAATGAATTATATTGTATTTCAATGATAAGGTCTAAAAATGTGATAGAAGTGGAAATATCTTTAATATCTTTTGAAATTTATAGAATTACATAATAGACCAAGAGTCATTATTATTACCTACTGATTGAAAATCGTGTATCCTAGATAGAGGACTTTATTCTCTCATCATTAATCAAAGGCCTTAGTGCTAGGAGATTTTAAGGTAAGCACAAATAACTCTCAAGTAGAAAATATTCTCCAATGTGGCTATAAAATTATCATACATTTAAATATTAGAATATATGTGTCCTATGGAAGGACAAATATATGAATGTCTATATACATACAAACATAGGTACCTTATATAATATGCAAAGGATAACTTGGAAGAAACATGTCAGGAATCTGGAGATTAGTCGAAAGGTTCTTAATTGAGTTGTCATAAGTTAAACAACCTAATATGTTGAATTATTATTGGACATTACTATAAATAAAGTTTTATATTGAATCAGATTAAATGATATTTAATATCATGATTAACTAGATCGGTTATGGTGTCCTAGAAGAATGGAACCATAATTGTTATAACAACGAAGAGTATAAACCATTATTTATGAAGAAGATGATTGTTGTTGATGTGTCTTTTAGCACTTTCTCAACACAGGCAGTGCATAGGTGCACTACCTCTCTTGAAAGGAAATCTCCAACAAGTTATTGAAAATCACCCCAAGGTCTCTCGAGTTCCAGGTCATGACATGCTTGGAATGTCTCAGTTATTTTGATGTGATCTTGTTGGTAATCATAGGGCAAACTTACAGAAGTTAAGTTGGAGGAGAATTAGATCTTCTAGTGGAGTCCCTGAGATGGGAAGGTTAGTGCACAATTGTTGTAGGTTCAAACATCAGTCTAGGACTCCTATTTCAGCTTTAGATTTGGCTTTACAATGTGCAATGAACCTTAGCTTAGGTCATTTCTAAAAAAAAAAGGAAAAAAAAGAGCAGGGAAGAGAGAAGGTTCCTAGACCATAAACTAACAATGAACAGTGACAATGGAGGACCCTGCTACAGACAAACTGTAAGGAAAATTAGATGCAGAAACAATTCTCCTAACATCAATTCCTCAGGGAAGAATGCAGATACACTTTTAAATTTTACAATTACAGTCCAATTAAGATGCACTATGAAACAGATAACAGAAACAGAGTATTTGACAATCACACAGGAACACCGGATATACATGGGAAAACCCTTACGGGAGAAAAACCCACCACACTAAGAGAAATCACTTTGTATTACAATAATGGAGATTACATACAAATGACAAACTTATCTTTCTGGTGTTTGTTTATAGTAGCATTCACCATATACAATTTGTTTCAGGAACCTTCATGTTACAGTCCACATAATAGAATTTATCCACTGATACAATCACTCAACAATCTGTTGATTCAACCAACCATCGAACTATCCAACAACTACTAACTATATCTATGGCATTCCCTGACTGTCGAGCTTCTTCACAGAACCATCACAACGAACAACCTTCCAACTATTCAGATTCAACTTCTCCTATTGGTCCACAAGACTCCACATAGGACAGTTAATCGGTCAACAGAATTCGCACTATGTTGGCATCTCGGTGAGACACTAACAGTGTCTCGCCGATGCCACATAACCTTCATACCGATGTTTCCAAGAGTAACCGATATCACTAAGACGTTCCATCGAGCTTCATGTGTTACATCAAGTCACCACGCAGTCGCCCAGACCTATCGCTTTTTCCAAGAGATCATAGCGAGTCATCAAAGGTTATACCGAAGTCACATGTTACACTGAGCTCCAATCACTAGTTGGCAAGACTTACATCTTTCGCCGAGAGATCTTATCGAACTCCAAGACTTACCCCGAAGGCTCCAACATAAAGTACTATCGGCAAGACATGCCGATATCGCCAAGAGGTCTCATAGAGCAACATTAAGTTACATCGAAAGTATACAACTATCGGCAAGACCGAACAACTTTGCTGAGACATCTCTTCGAAACCCTTTGTGTTACACCGATGACTAACACTTGAGCCCCCGTCGATGAGACATTTCAATGTCGCTGGGAAATCTTATCAAAACCATTGTGTTATCCCAAAGACCTCAATGCGAATCCTATCAGTGAGACATTAACTTTCACAGAGACTTCTTACTGAGCAGTCATAGGTTATCCCAAAGCCCGTGGTCACCAAGAGTCTTCCCGATACACGATTGAATGCCCTATCGGCCAGAGGTCTCCCAAGTGCTAAGAGGTCATACCGAGCACTCCTTGTCATAGCGATAGCTCCATAGTGAAAGCATTCGGAAAGACAGAAACTAGGTCACAGCGACTTGAACAAAACATGATGTTACCAATCTGTTGCTCGGCCATACATGATAGATGTCATACCGACTTTGCTCCAAAAGAATTTTCAGCCTATATTGATTAAGGCATACATTCCTAACAATCTCCCACTTGACGAAGATCATACAGGCAACTCCAGAGCACAATTAAAACTTACTGAAAATCATGGGCACTAAGGCCCATTGAACTGGCACACCACCTAAACTTGTCTGTGCTCACTGGCTTCGTCAATGCATCTGCAACATTCTCCAGAGTATCAACCTTTTCCAAATTGACCTTTCCATCCTCCACCATATCTCGTACAAAGTGGTATTGTACATCAATATGTTTCATCCTAGCATGGAAAGTTGGATTCTTTGCCAGACAAATTGCACTCTGATTGTCACAGAAAATAGTTATTTCCCCTGCATCAAAACTAATGTTAGAACACAAACATTTCAACCAAATTGCTTCTTTACAAGCATGAGTAGCTGCCATGTATTCAACCTCTGTAGTGGACAAAGCGACTACAGCCTGTCGCTTGCTCATCCAACTCACTGCACCACCATTCATCATGAAGATGTATCCACTGGTGGATCTCCTACTGTCAATGTCCCCTGCCTAATCAGAATCCACATAGCCTCAAATACTAAGAGTCCTCTATGATTCAACCAAGTTCCCATGGTAACACAAAGCAAAATCTGAAGTGCCCTTTAAATATTTGAAAACTCTCTTTACAACATCCCAATGCGTTCTTCCAGGATTAGCCATAAACCAACTAAGAACTCCCACTGCTTGGGCAATGTCTGGCCTTGTACAGACCATTGCATACATGAGACTACCAACCGCACTAGCATAGGGTACACTGGTCATGTCCTCCATGTCAGTAGGAGATTTTGGACAGTCCTCAACAAATAGCTATGTTCCCTACATGACTGGAACCACTAGCTATTTGCAATCATTCATACAAAATCTCTCAAAAACAATCTTGACATACTTACTTTGACTGAGCCAGAGCTTTCTATTCTTCCTATCCTTGGTTATCTCCATCCCCAAAATATACCTTGTTGCACCAAGATCCTTCATTTCAAACTTAGTAGACAACTGAGACTTAAGATCAAAAATCATTAGCTTACTATTGCCTATGAACAACATATCATCAACATAGAGAGCAATAACAAGAACTCGATCACTTTCAGCTTTATAATATACACAGTGATTAGATTTTGATCTCACAAATCCCAGAGACAATACAAAAGTATCAAATTTCTAGTACCACATTCTAGGTGACTGCTTTAACCCATACAGAGACTTCTTTAATTTGCATACCAGTTTTTCTTTACCTTTTTCAACAAAGTGCTCAGGCTGGGACATATAGATTTCTTCTTCAAAATCACCATGAAGAAATGTTGTCTTCACATCCATCTGTTCGACCTCTAAGTCATATGTTGTTGTAAGTGACAAAAGAAATCTAATGGACATCAGCTTAGCTACAGGTGAAAATATTTCCCCATAGTCAATTCCCTCTACCTAGGAATAACCCTTTGCAACCAGTATTACCTTGTACGTTTCTACACTGCCAGCCAGACCAATCTTTTTCTTAAATACCCATTTGTAGCCCATAGGTTTTTTGCCTTCAGGCAAGGGCACCAAACTCCAAGTTTCATTTTTCTCTAATGATGCCATCTCTTCGTTCATGGATTCCAACCAAGAGTCTAAATCAAACATTTTAATTGCCTCTTTACAGTCCTAGGCTCATCAGTGCTAGAAATCAAAGCATAGGCACAAGTACAATCAATCAATGAGAACCCATACCTATCTGGTTGTTTCCTTTCTCGGGTTGAACTCCTCAATGGCTGAGGCTGAGGTTCTTCTTCTTTAGAACTTTCAGAACTGCTTCAGCTCTCCTCAGTTTCAAGTACATTTTGAATTTTGAATTCCTCTTTCTCTGGTGTAGGAGGAATTAATGCTACATCCTTACTATTTTCTGACTTTGTCTTTGACTGCAGATCCAAGGTGGAAGGTTTCAACTCATGAAAGATTACACTTCTTCTATATACAACCTTTTCTATTTCAAGATTCTAAAGCTTGTATCCTTTTATGACAGCACTATAGCCAATAAAAATACACTTGACAACCTTGTTCTCCAATTTAGATCTTTTTACATCTGACACATATGCATGTGCCTCACAACCAAAGACTCGAATATGTCTAAGAGAGGGCTTCTTACCAGACCACGCTTCCAAAGGTGTTTTCTCAACAAGAGCAGAATTTGGAGAACGATTAATTAAATAACATGTAGTAGATACAGCCTCAGCCTAGAACTTCTCCTCCAAGCCAGCACTACTAAGCATACTTTGTGCTCTCTCCATCACCGTCCTATTGAACCTTTCTACAACTCCATTCTGCTGTGGAGTATAAGGTGTAGTCTTGTGTCTTTTAATCCCATGGTCTTTATAGTATCTTTCAAATTCATCGAACAAAATTCACGCCATTATCAATCCTTAAGAATTTTATTTTTCTACCGGTCGATTTTCAACAAGGTTCTTAAATTTTAAATCGACTAAACACTTCGATTTACTTTTAAAAAAATAAACAAATGCTCTTCTTGAATAATCATCAATGAATGACACATAGTATCTCGATTTAGACAAAGAAGGAACATTCACTGGACCAAACACATCTAAATGAATATAATCTAACAAACTAGAAGATTTATGAGGTTGTCATAAAATGAAACACGGTGCTGCTTTCCATATATACAGTGTTCACAGAATTCAAATTCAAGATTACAATCTTCAAGCCCCTCAACCAAGTTTTTATTCTTCAAGGTTTTTAAACCTTTTTCTCCTATGTGGCCTAACCTATGATGCCAAAGCATAGTCTTCTCTACAGGAAGTTTTACTTCCATAGAGTTTACATAATTAGGGATATTTCCCTCTTTACCTCCATGAGCAGCTTTCAGTGACTTTCCAGAGACACTATTACATTGAACACTGTGCATCCAGCTTGTACAGGGTACCAATTCGAGCACCTCTAGCCAGACCATTGAACCTCTAGTCATCTTGCAGCCATTTCTATAAAACGAGACTTGTACTCCAATATCATTTAGCTTCTTGGTGATTAATAGATTTTGAGCCGGTTCGGTATGTGCATAACATCATTGATCCCCTTCACTCTACCGTCAGGGAATTGGATTCTGACTCTTCCATGACCAACTATCTCCAAAGTTGAATCACTTGCCAAGTACACCTTTCCACCATCATATTCTTCATATTTTGTGAACCAATCTCTATGAGACATCATGTGAAAAGATGCACCAAAATTAATCAGGTAGACATCATCTGATGCTCGAGTAGCCAAGGCTGCAATGAAGGTGTCACCATCACTATGAGAAGAGTCATTGTTGGAAGAATACTTCTTCTTCTCCTCCTCTTTACAATCCTTTTGGACATGACCAGGTTGCCCACAGTTCCAGAACTTCACCTTGGACTTCTTGCCAGGAGACTTTGATCTCCCTTCTGATTTCGATTTGGAATTTTTGTCCTTCTTCTTGCCTTTCTCTTTCGGTCTTCCTCTGATAGCAAGAGCTTCCTTCACCATCTCAAAAAATTTCCTTCTCATTTCTTTTGATAGCAAAGAACCAACAACATCTTCCATCTTGAAACTGGATGTTGTACTCCCAATAGCCATCACCAGATGATCCCATGAGTCTGGCAAAGAACACAATAGAAGCATACAGTGATCCTCTTCTTCAGTCTTCACACCAACAGATGTCAATTGAGCAATCAGCATATTAAATGCATTCAAATGATCAGCCACAGACCCTCCCTCCTGCATTCTCAAAGAATACAGCTTCTTCCTCAGGAACAGTTTATTCACCAAATATTTCCCCTGATAAATAGACACCAGTCTATTCCACAAGGAAGATGCAGTCTTCTCCTCATGCACATTCAGAAGGACTGAATCTGCCAAACAGAGCCTTATCAGACCCTTAGACTTTCTATCTGCAAGGTCCCATTCTTCTTGCTTCATGCCTGTAGGTTTAGTTCTAGACACAACAATCCACAGATCACGATCAACTAGTAGATCCTCCATCTTGAGTTTCCACAACTCAAAGTTACTGCCACTGAATTTCTCTATTTCAATCTTTCCAGACATGCTAGCCATCTCAACCTATAATCAGCAAAAAAAAAAACTCTACAAGACTCCCATTGAACATAATTGACACAAAAAACCCAACGTACCCACAAGGATAACACAACTAGCCAGGCTCTGATACCACTTGTAAGGAAAATTAGATGCGGAAACAATTCTCCTAACATCAATACCTCAGGGAAGAATGCAGATACACTTTTAAATTTTACAATTACAATCCAATTAAGATGCACTATGAAATAGATAATAGAAACAGAGTATTTGACAATCACACAGGAACACCAGATATACGTGGGAAAACCCTTACAGGAGAAAAACCCACCACACCAAGAGAAATCGCTTTGTATTACAGTAATGGAGATTACATACAAATAACAGACTTATCTTTTTGGTGTTTGTTTACAGTAGCATTCACCATGTACAATTTGTTTCAGGAACCTTCACGTTACAGTCCACAGAATAGAATTTATCCATTGATACAATCACTCAACAATCTGTCAATTCAACCAACCATCGAACTATCCAACAACTACTAACTATATCCATGGCGTTCCCTGATTGTCGAGCTTCTTCATAGAACCATCACAATGAACAACCTTCCAACTATTCAGATTCGGCTTTTCCTATTGGTCCACAAGATTCCACATAGGACAGTCAATCGGTCAATAGAATTCGCACTGTGTTGGCATCTCGGTGAGACACTAACAGTGTCTTGCCGATGCCACATAACCTTCATACCGATGTCACCAAGAGTAACTAATATCACCAAGACGTTCCATCGAGCTTCATGTGTTACACCGAGTCACCACGCAGTCGCCCAAACCTATCGCTTTCGCCAGGAGATCATAGCGAGTCATCAAAGGTTATACCGAAGTCACATGTTACATCGAGCTCCAATCACTAGTTGGCAAGACTTACATCTTTCACCGATAGATCTTATCGAACTCCAAGACTTACCCTGAAGGCTCCAACATAAAGTACTATCGGCAAGACATGTTGATATCGCCAAGAGGTCTCATAGAGCAACATTAAGTTACACCGAAAGTATACAACTATCGGCAAGAACGAACACCTTTACTAAGACATCTCTTTGAAACCCTTTGTGTTACACCGATGACTAACACTTGATCCCCCGTCGGTGAGACATTTCAATGTTGCTGAGACATCTTATCGAAACCATTGTGTTATCTCAAAGACCTCAATGCGAATCCTATCAATGAGACATTAACTTCTGCGGAGACTTCTTACCGAGCAGTCATAGGTTATCCCGAAGCCTGTGGTCGCCAAGAGTCTTCCTGATACACGATTGAATGGCCTATTGGCCAGATGTCCCCCGAGTGCTAAGAGGTCATACCGAGCACTCCTTGTCACAACGATAGCTCCACAGTGAAAGCATTCGGCAAGATAGAAACTAGGTCACAGCGACTTGAACAGAACATGATGTTACCAATCTGTTGGTCGGCCATACATGATAGATGTCATACTGACTTTGCTCCAAAAGAGGTTTCAGCCTGTATTGATTGAGGCATACATTCCTAACAATGAACAGTGACAATGGAGGACCCTACTATAGACAACCTTCTTAAAACTGAGTTCCACTTAACCAGATTACTTCACAGTCTCATGAAATTAGTGCAAGCTTATAAGGACTGCAAATATCTAACCATTCATTCACCATAAGCATGAATAAAAGATAGAAATTTAGTGCAGCTTCTGATTTATGCCCATACTAACTTTACACAACTATTTATCATCAATAAATAGCAAAAAGTATGGACATAGAAGGTTGCCAAAACACAACAGAATTCTTCAATATCAATGAAAAACATTAACTAATCTACTCACAACTTGCAAAACTCATAAAAAAAAAAGTAAATCTATTCTAATTCATTAACTATGGGAGAAGAAACATGTAACATGTAATTGAAACTCAAGAATCCACCAAAAGCCAATGAACTATTAAAATTTCAGCAGCATGCCATTACAACAACTCAACTCTCTTTTGAAAATGAGAGGAGACCCCCTATTTATAGTGTCCAAAAAGTAGAATGAATGGCCAAGATTGATTTGCATTGTGTGGCCAAGATTCACTATAAACAAGGGTTTCACCTACCCCCAAATATATTACAATTTAAAATTACATCTTTGTCATTTTCCCTAATTTGTCTTCTTGTGGTAGCACTATAGCTCTTTTATCTTTTGTTGATTTCCTTTGTTGTAGCTACATTGTAAGGAATTCCTTCATTTCTCTTCACGGTGGCATACTCCACAAATTTACCGATCAATCCTCGTAGCTTATCCCATTCCAATATGTCTGATTGGATCACCTGGAAGTTGATTTTTTTGGATTTATTTCTGAGGTCATCCCAATCCCTGTCATATTTTTGCGCATTCTTTATCACCTCTTCAAACTGAGCGAAGGCTCGAGCAGTAAAACCCATGAAATTTATCGTTAGTGCATTTGCGGTGTCGTTCTCCATTTTCTTGTGAAAGTAGGGTTTTATTTTCTCTAGATCCAATTCGACGGTGGGCACATCAAAGTCAGTCATCAACTTTATGTATTCTTCGCAAGCATCTCAGACTTCCTTGATCCAATCAATCTCCAACTCCACCTCATGGAGCACTTGTTCCAACATCTCTTTCCTATGATCCAAGCTCAATTTCCATGTTTCCATGGGCCAATGGTCGTCTTTTACCAAAGAAAATTCCTTCTCCCAAGATTTATCAGGTACTTTGAGAATAGCCTCGACCTTGGGGTATGTGATCTTGTATAGCCTTGGGAAGTCAGTGCAAAATTTCTTTATTCCCTCAAGCACCTTTTGCAACTCTAGGAATTTGTTAGCTGCCCTAACAACACAACTTATGCCCATGTTTCCGTTGTAGAGGACTTGCCGAAACCAATCCTACGTGACCTTTATCCAATTATTTCTTTTATCTAGTTGATCAATGTGGTCCTTGGACAACAATTGAGGTGGTGTTGAGGACATGGTGGGGAGCTCTTCGACTGATGACTATTGTTGTATGTATGTTGTCAAATTCATCACTTGTGCCTTAAATTCTTCCTTGGAAACCTTATCCTTCTGCATTTGGTGCACTATGGTAGCAACGGAGCCCTGGAGGTGGTCAATCTTTTTCTCTCTTGTTGCTATCCAAAAATCAAGGGTGGAGACGTTGTAGCTTACCCCTTCTTCTCCCACAACTGGAGTGGTGATCTGTATGGTCTTGGATTCGAACGCATCCATTTTCAGCTAAGCTCTAACCTTTGGCTTCTTGATGGCCTCCAACCTTGCCCTTGGATCCTTTGAAGTTGGGGTTTTCTTTTCCAGTTGTTTCTCTAACCACTCTAGCATCTAAGATGCTCCTTTTGGTGATTCATGATCACCTTCTTCTTTGTGGGCATGTTGGATCTCAATTTATTTTCCACCTGAAGTCTCCTACTCAGTCTTTCCTCCTTCTTCCTCATCAGAATCCTAAATGAGAATGGTTTCCTTTTGTGGGGACTTAGTGGTTGCATGTTCCTTGGGGATTTTCTCCCCTTCAGTGTTCTCTTCTTCTTCTTGGTCTTGTCTGTGTTCCTTATGGTGATCTGCTTCCAAGATTTTCTTAGTTTCAGCCTCTTCCTCAGGCTTATCTTCTTCTTGTTCTTCCTTTTATTTCTCTTGTTGCTCCTCAAAAAGAGGCAATTCTTCATCATGTTTGGGGATTTTGTCATGTTCTTCAGTTGGAGGTTTGGTATGCTCCTCCATTTTCTCATCTGCATCCTTTTCATCATCAAAATACTACTTTTCTACCTCCTCCCTAACATCCTTGAGTTGTTGGACCAACTCCTCCTCTAACTCTATGTCAAAGGTTTCCACAACATACTTGGCACTTGGATCCTCAATGTCTTCCTCTGATGATTGTGTTTCTCCCCCTTCCCACACCACTTTATTAATTGTCAAATCTTGATACTCAGGGTGTTCATGGTAATCATCCACTTCCTCCTCCATATCTTTTGTTGCTTCTCTTTCTTGACTCTCCAATTCTTTTGATATTTGCATAGTAGCCTTCATCTCTAGTGGTTTAGTTGGAGGAGTATGGACAGGAAGACTGGCAACAATTTGTTCCAAGGCAACCTATATGGCCAGGTTCATCAACACCCCATAAAGCTCTGATGGGATGTTCTGCATGTGACAGGCGAAGGCCTCTAGGAGTGAGAGAGTAGGCATTGGAATTGTTGTTGTAGCTAGCGGAAGAGATGTTGACAGAGACATGGAGGAAGAGGAGAGCAGAGAGGTAGTGGCAGAGGAAGAGTTTATTATCATAACTTGTGTAGTGGAAGGGGTGGAAGCAAGGTGGATGAAGATTTCCACTGCAGGTGGAGAAGTAGCAACTACTACCTAAGAAGCAGGCAGCGGGGCAGTAGTGGTAGCGGTAATGGAGGAAACAATTGGAGACTTTGGCTGCTCAACCTCTATCTCTTCTCCTTCATGGAGAGGGTCCTTTTGAATGGTGGGAATTCTTGATGTCTTCGGTCTCTTGGAGGATTCACCCTCCACTACTTTTTTGGCATACACCTTAGGCTTGGGCTGACTTTTAGCTATTTCTTTCCTTTTTCCTTGACCTAGTGGCTGGAGGAGACTTTGAAGTTTCTCCAGATGGGGCAGTAGTTGTCCCACTATCAGTTTCACTTGTTGGCTCACTCTGGAGCTCTCCATAGGTTAGGGTGATTCCTTGTTGCTTTAATTGGGCAATCTACCCGTCAATCCATTCCTTGGTCTTAGCTTTAATGAGCTTTGTCAGAATATCAAGGTTGTCGACCTCTTGTTTGTTCCAATCAATCAACGACAGCGGCAGATTGGCAACTACATTATATCAAGGATCAATTATTGTATTCTCATCCTCCACCACCTGATCTGACACAAGGAACAAGTTGACCTTTTTCACAAAATACACCATCATGCACATCTAGTGCCTCATTTGCACTTCTTTGTCATCTTTGCAATTGGCCCAAAAATCCTCAACATTATGCACATGGGCGTGTTCAACTACGACCATCTTCTTAAGCTTACCATAGGGGTCCATCCACAGTGGGGTAGTGTAGAACTCTAGGTGTTATTCCATGAGTTCTTTGTTTGACTGGTCTACACACTGGGATGTATGGAGCTCGTACATCCCTTGGCCAAAAGAGAGAGGATAAGGAATCCCTGCTTTATGTTTGTTGCTTAGGAGGGCATGTGCTTGTTGCAGCTGCTGAGAGAGCTCCAGCAATATTATCCAGTCATTTGGATACCGGGGCAACTTGTATGGTTTCTTTGAGAAACCCTCAGCTCGAATGTATGTCAACTTAGGAAATTGAATGAACAAGAAGCCAAACTATTGAAGGAAAGTGTTGGCACTGTGGGAAACCCTCCTTTTGAAGCCACCCCCAAGCAATTTGATAATGTGGCCTATGAAGGCGTCATTGACTCTGCAATAATCCCTCTTGAAATTCCTGAATTGGAGCTAGGGGTGCTTGTCATAACCCTTTAACTCCCTACTAGGTTCTTTTTTTGCAGCTCTAAACAAGCCTTTGTATTGTATCTATTCAGCTAGTGAATAGACCAAGTAGGACATCATATAGAAGCGCAAGATTTTCTTCACAACCATAAATTGTGATGGGGACTTGGGGTTGGGGGAATCAATCACAGATTCCTGCTCTAGGTCTTGCTTGCAAGACCTTCTTGGTGTTTTGCTCCACCACCTTAACTTATAGGTCCTTTTGCATGTTTAGGTACCCCTAGTTCTCCTGGACAACCCCACTACCATCACCATTCAACCACCCAAGTCAATCTTGGTGCAATGTCTCCAACCCTTCCTTAGCCCTTAATCTACCCTAAAGGCTAACCTAACCTCAACACTCAATTATAGCTTTGTAGGGGTGTAGAGGTGTCTCCAATAGCTTCATACCATCCTCCTATGGTTCTTGAAGGTTCACCATACTCCACCTTCTCATCGCTTTCACCAAACCGTCATTTAGGGTTGGAAAAGGCTACTAGCCCTAGAGCCCCAATTAGGTCTCCACCTCCGAGAAAACAAGTCAGTCCTTGAAAGTTTCCCAAAGAACATCGGATCTTTCCTTGGGTTTCCTGGTCCATATGCCCACCTCTCAAATATTTTTTGGTCTTGGACCTTCACTATCCGTACACAGGCGTAACCCACATTTTGCAAGAATTAGGGCTTTTTAAGAAATTTCCTGACCACACAGTGAACTGTCAGCTTATTTCAACCCCCAAATAGTCTGATGAAGCCTCCTCCTTCATGCCAAGTCTTTGCAAGGCATCTATCTGCCTCTCCACACCGTGCCTTGACAGGGAAAGGTCACCCCTGCAAACCAAGTGCTTAGCATTAACTGTCTTTCCAAGTCAGGCACTGTCAAGCTCGCCTAGGAGAAGACTTTCTCTATGATCCCTTGACTCCTACAGACTCCTAACCCTAACCTATTTATAGACATGGAGCCTAGACACAATTCCCAAGAGGCTGTACATTATGTACAGTAGGAATGTGACCTAAACCTCCATTTCCTACTAACAACTTATCAAAATAGCAAATGCAAAGAAACAACTATCTACTATAATGCTTGAAACAGAACTATAAATCTAAATGGTTACCACATAGGGCTTAATCTACCAGTGCATTGCATCCTACGTATAAAACAATAACATATTCAATCCATTAAAGCTATGTTTTGAGACAAAATCATAAAATCACACTAAACACCACTATTTTTCTTCAATTTCACAAATTTCACTACAATATCAATGCAACCAACGCCACTCTCAGGTCGAGGCACATCTTAAATAGGTTTCAAAAATAGTTAAGCTCCCTTGGTCGGTCATGTAAGTCATTAAATGGCAAAGTTGTAAAACGCACTATGTTTTTCAACTTTTGCCCAGTTTTATAAAACTAAGTAAAAATGAGTTTTTAGACTTACTCTCCCTCTCCACTTCTTAACCTACTGACCACTACTGAGCACAACCTACTTTCAAACCTCTAACTCTATCTAAATGGTCAACATGACCTTCATGGTAATATTGCAAAAACAAAAATGCATTCAAGACTTTCTAAATGACTAGTGTTCCTAGGTGCTCCTGCACCAAATTGCTTGTGTAAGCAATCACTAATTATTCTTGCCCAATAGAACTTGGTTTTTCCCCAGAGGATCTCATCCATGAAGTATAACATCCATTCCTAGAAGTAGGCTACAGTCGGAAGGCCCATGACTCTGCTCAATAAGGTTACCAAGTCATGATAGTCCTCGTAAAAGTCATTGCAGAAGAGCTCTTGGGGCACCTTAGCTGCATTTCCCCTCTTTTCTTTTAACCAATATTGATTTATAAGTCTTTTGCATTTGAGGGGGTCTTCATCCCACATCTCCTTGTCATCTTCCTTAGATGCTTCCTCCATCTCCCCAAAGGTAGGGATATGAAAAGTCTTCACTATTGACTTGGCAGACATGTCAGCCAAAACATTCCCATCTCCATCCACTGTTGTCCTAGATTTTGGTTGATATGCATCCCTGTAGGCCATTACAAGCTCAAGAGTGATGATGGTTGGTGGGAAACTAACAACCTTGGCCAACCCACTGCTTCTAATCTTTCTTGCATTTTCTGTGGTGGGATTGATCTAGACCCTTTGCTTGAATTCATCGATATCTACGTGTTCAATGTTTGTATCTGAGACCTCCTTCCAAGCCGTGTTGACTTTGGAGTTGAGGGGTTCCCCTTGGAACTTGTATTTCATCTGTTCTTTGTCGTCTTTTCCTCTTGGTGCTTTGGTTGACTTCTTTCCCTTATCTTTCTCTATGGTCACCTCAAAAGGTCATGCACTTGGTTCCATATATCATGAAGGCGAAAGAGAGGTAAGCATAGTCAAGTAAAAAACCAATGGGAAAGTTAGCCAAAATCCTGCAAACATCGTTAGATCAGATACTTTATCATTTAAGAATCTTAACATCTCTTTCAGATTTCCATTATCCCTTTGCAGGAGGGAGTTTCAACAATTTGGGCCCAAGGGGCAGACTTCCCTAGGCTGATGGCCATTTTGGAGTAGCTGTAGGAGGGACGACAATCAGGGCACAGTGGCCCGGTTGTCCCAAACCACCTTAATATTTGTCAATGTATGGGGTCCACCAAGGAGGTCACTCTATTTTAGCACATGGGTCGAGGTCACTTTGATGCTTCAAGGTCGTTAAGTGCATTGTTTGGGAAAGCAAAATCAAGGAGCAGTTTGGTCGTTTGGGGACTGTTGTGGAAACGACGCTGGGGAGACAACGGTCCATGGGTGAAGTTCCAAAGGGCAGGACCCAAAACTTTGGAAGGCGTTAGCGTAACTCATTTGGTATTCGGGCCTTCGGGTTGGAACGAGCGGGTGGACGTAAGGCTACAACCATTTAAAGTGGCAAAGGTTGGACGAAGGCCTGGAAACAACAACCCAGCAAAGGAAATCCACTTAAGGTTCATCCCTTAGTCACTTTCATTGCACACAGGCAACCATGGAGGAGTCGGGACCCAAAGGGCATAATGCAGACCATTCAGAATTGTTTAGGATGGTGGTTTCGCCACAACAGTCTGTGGATGGAAGTCCGCTAGGAGGGGCCCAGAAAGAGGTTAGCATTTGGTTGTTTTGGGGCATTAGTGAAATTGGTCGGCAGAGACAGGCTTGAGATTCGATGGTTGGGCAGACAAGGTTGTTTCCCTGTTTAGGATGGTCGTTTATGTTCCAAAAAAAAGGGAGCGGAAGTCTGCGATGGTTGGCCTGCACGCTTAGATTGTTGTTCATTTTCTAGGTCAGAGAAGACAAGGGCGGGGCCCAAGAGTCGAAAGGACGGGTCATGAAAGCCGCTTGAGACGATGAAACACAAACATAGTTTCCTGAGCAGACGTCCACATGGCAGGACCCAAGATGGATTGGGGCTTAAGATTTGGCACATATTGAGTTTATAGGCAATCGATGGGGCAGGACCCGGAGGGCGGTAAGTTGTGCTTGGTTAACTATTTGAAACGACAAAGCCAAAAGGAATTTTGTGGGTAGAAATTCGTGCTTGGGGACCCAAGTGGTTTAATAGCTCCTCATTTTATTTCGTGAGTTTATGCTAAGTTCAAGGCGGCCAAGGAAGGAAGCCCTCCCGTGAGGGAGGACCTAAAAGAGATGACTATTGTTTTTAAAGTTCAATCCATTTTCAAGGTTTACGACAACAATGACGAGGGTGTGGGCCCGCAAGGGATGAAGGCCTTGGTTGATGAACAATGATAGAGAATGTGAATTTCGTGAATGACGCATGGATCAAGTTTAAAGTTTATCAAGATTTCAACATGTGGGTTTCGTGCACCTTAGTCTATTTTAGTTGATTATCAAGTTTTCTCCCCTTAGATTCATCAATTTTGCATAGAAATCAAGGAAAACACAAAGTTGGGCATGCGGCAGAAAACCTACCTCAAGAACACGATGAATATGAACGTGCAAGTAGGTAGCAAAGACTTTGAAGTGTCGGTGGAACTCGTCGGGCATGAAGGCAGTGCTGGGGATTGGCTCTGACTCTTTTTGATCAAGCTGACAAGTGAAAATGATAGCTGAGGAGGGGGTATTTATAGAAAATGATGCATTTAATACACCCCATTAATGATTGTACAAAGGCCTCGACGGTTGGTGAATTGTCATTTGAAAACAGTTCTGGGAAGCTCGGAACTCAGCAGGTGGACGACAACTGGAATTTGGACACTTAGAGTGTTTGATAATGGAAATGAAAATGGGGAACTCGGGTTCTGAGGGGCAGAAGGATGCCAAGCGATGACCATTTGGAACAGCTGTGGGGTGAGGGAAACCCACGAGGGGCAGATTTGCTAGGCTCTTTGGATGTTGATTTTGAAAAGCAAAGGAAAATAGTTGAGGGAACACCACAAAGGCCTAGGGCCTTGAAAATTTGAGGGGGGAAAAACATGGTCAACTCAAGGTGACTTCTCTAAAGCCCATTGACCATTCAGGACACAAAATAGGGGGCACACAAAATGAGGCGATGAACAAAGCGACTTGGCGCTCAATGAAAAGAAAAGAGGGTCCCCGTTCTGAACGGGGCGTGTGTGCTGAGGGCACAACAATTGTCTATTAATGAGCACTTCAAGATTAACCATATTCAGTATGGAGTTCTTTAGAAACAAGAAATATAAGAGTAAATGATGGACATCTGAAACTTTAATAAGTACTCTTCAATTTAAGTTTAATAATAGATTATTATACATATCGACATATTGTCATTACTTTTAGATTGAGACCAGGTGTGTCTAGTCGATGACATTATGTCATTAGTATTAACTAATTATGCACAAAATAGGAGAGTAGTAATTCCCATGGTTAAAACCTAAGGACTTGAGTAAAAGGCAGTTACCAAGCTCTAGGTGTTACATGAACATAACTAGAGAGATCTAGTTAGAAAAGTATAACTAGTCAAGTCATTTACCGACTTAGCAAGAAAGGACTCAAATAAGAGGCAGTTGCCTAGGCCCAAAATGTTGCAAGAATGTAACATGGGTATTTGAGTTTAGATGTGTTAAACCTATTTAGTCGAATAATCGACACTAGTGAAGTCATCACTATTGAAAGAGAATCTATTTGAGATAGTTAACCTTTGAGTCAAACCAATAGTTGAGTTAACCATAGGTCAGTAAGATTTCCAAGTCGAGTTAGAGGTGGGTGAACTTACAACACTACTTAGAAAGTAGATGATTATATATATCAAAACTTTGTCCAAAGTAAGTGTAAAAGTCATTGCTTGCACTTGCCAATTCACTATGCTCTAGTTTTGCATAGTTTGTCAATAGCGTCATGCATAGTTAGAAGCTATTCATAGTTGTATGACCATACTTGTTATGTAGGACACAACACTAGATACTCAAATGACAATACTAGAGGTTCCTATACTATGCTCTTCGTTTAAGGGTAGGGACACTTCTAGTTAGGAAGGTGTGCAAGGGATTGCCAGTCTGCGGTTGGAGGTAAAGCGCTTGGGTGATGCTCTCCTTCATGCAAATGACACACCAAGGCTTGTGAAATAAAAGAGTAATCAGAATAATGATATCTTGACCTTGATCTCTTTGTAAATTATGAAATTTTTATATGACAATGAATTCTATTTATAAGCTTTATTTGAAAAGATGAGTTTCATTTACATGAAGTTTAGTTATGTTATTATGCAATGTTATATAAAATTCTTTATGCAACATGCAAAATATGTTATTGAAAAAGAAAATTTTATTTTACTGGTTTTGAAGGCATTGAGTTCTTCACTTCATGAGTTAAAACCTAGGTGAAAACTATAAGAGTAAGGAGAAATATGTTACAATACTCTTCTCACCATGAGGGAACTTCAAATTCAAGGTACTTTTGTTATTAAGAGCATTTGGAAGGATTGAAATCCCACTGAGCCTTAGATTCTTTGGGTTAATAATGAATTTTGCAATGGACTCTCAATTAACCAATAATATATTAGGTGGTCTTTTGTTCATTCGAGTCAAGGGAATCATCTTGTCAAAGACCCTTGGATTCATGCTTTTAAATTTTTTAACAAAGGAATAAGAACTCTTCTTGAATTCATTATAACCATTAAGAATTTTCTCTCTTGGCTTGAAGTCGAGTTGAAAATTCAACTATCCAACTAGGATCAAGAGATAGTTCATATTGTTATGGGTGATCCCACAATATTGGTTTACAATTTTTGGCCAAACTGGACACTGAATTGATTTTTTCTAACTAAATCTTCACTTTCAGGCACCTATAGTGGCTAAACCGTGAGGAATTTGAAGATAATGCAAACTAGTGGCTTGTGAATTTTGTTTGCAAATTCTAAATATATTTTTTTCAAAAAATTTGGAATCAAATTGAACTTATTTTTCCATCTCCTTCGAAAACTAATTTTTTTTCAGTAAACACCATTTTTAAGGAGTGATGCTCACCGTATACAACATAACTTTTTTCCATGAAATATAAAATTCTATTTTTTTCAAATTTAGATTTTAACTATGATATCTAGTGCTTTCATTTGGTTTCATAGTGTTTTATTGAATATTTTTTCCTTAATCAAGTTTCAAAGTCAAAACAATTACAATTCAGACATAGGCGACCGTATACAACATAACTTTTTTTATATGAATCAAAATTCATTTTGTTTGTTGGATCAAGGACTTCAATATCTAGTGCACTGATATTTTTCAATTTTTTTTATAATCTGTTATTTTTCCACATGTGTAGAACAAAGAGCTTGATTTTCGTGAAAAAATTATGTTTAATCAAACTAAAAAAACAAATACATAATAAAACCAAAACATATTAAAATTATATTCGTTGGATAGCTCATTTTGAGGACTACCATCATCCAATTGGGTGTGTGAAATCTCCTCCATTTTCATCCTCAACTCGAGCTTCAAGGAAAAAATTTGGAGAAATTTGGTGCCAGAGGGGGAGAAGGGGGGAAAAGGGGGGTTTGAATGAACCTAGGTTTGAGTGAACCCCCCTTGGAGGTTCGCACAAACCAGGGTTTGAGCGAACCCTCCTTTCCACTAAGTTTCCCTTTGTTTTTCATTCCAGGAAATTTGGAATATGGTGGGACCTAGCATTAAATAAGTTCGCTCGAAGGGGCGTTCAAGCAAACGCCCTTTTGGTTTGCTCAAACCAAAAGTTCTTTCGAAACCCCAAAAACCAAAATTTTCTCCATGGCGGCATTTTTTGCAATTTTCCTTCCTCATTGGAATTGTAAACCAATTTTGTGGGTTTACCCTTATTGATTTCATTCCTCATATGTTTCATAAGATTGGGGTTAGGTCCTTCAAGCCTTGGTGAAAATATTGGAAATAGTATATTGAAATGCCATTTTGCAAGTACAAACCCCACAAGGGCTATTTGTGGCTCACTCCTCATCTTCCAATGATGGATCAGCTAAACCACCATCAACACCTCTAGTCTTCAATTGGCACTAGGTATCAATGATTTCAAACTTTTTGGGTGTCCATTCTTGAGTTTGAATTGGCTCATTTTACATGGTTTATCACTGAGGTCTTTTTCTTGGTTCTCATGTGACTCGTGCTTGGGAGTTCTCAATCCCTCTTGTCCCTTTTGTAGACAATTAGAGTCTCTCAAGCATCTTTTTGTTCCAAAGATCAAGAAGCTTGAAGTTGGATACATGATTTTTTCAAGCCTTTTTGGCTTGACCTTTTCACATGGAATATGGTGTTATCAGGTGATTGGGTCTACCTCCCATTCAAATATGTTTAGATTTGACATGATTTCAAGGTGAAAATTATCTTTAGTATTTGGAAAGAGAAATTCAACTCTCTTTTTCTAGTTGTTTAGCTAATAATGAATTCTCTTTATACATTGAGGATATGATTTTCTCTAATGTGGTTATGTAGATTTAGGTGCAAGTTCACAATGTCACATTAGAAGTTGTGTATAAAATATTATTGACTATTGAGGTAATACTCCTTGCATAGTTGCCAGAGTCCCAACCCTTACTTCCCCCTTGCCTAAGAGGCACAGTGGGGAAAATGTGTCTCAACCTTGCAATTACATAAGGTAATGTTGATACATCAACGATGGGGGACACAGGGGCATTCTCCCCTGTGAGGGGTCTAGAGGCCATGCACCCTAATGGGGGCTTGGGGGCAGTGCCCCCGAAAGGAAATTTTTTATTTATATTTTATTATTGTAAATTTGGACCATTTATCATTAGGTCTTAAATCTGATGGTCGATATTTTGTTAGCTTGACTTTCCCTAGAAGACAACCCTATTGTATGAGGGTGTTGTATTATGACAGTGCAGTGCGATGTATTTTGAGAGTCTAGTAGCGATCGTGTCACCTCTAGATCTATGGTTGGTGATACTCCTATGAGAAGTTTACTCTGCAAGTATATTGTAATCTTTGTGATTTCTAAATGATATCATTGGGCAACTTTTGGAGTGGGGGGGTTTTCTCTCGAAAGGGTTTTCCCCAAATAAATCACTGTGTTGTGGTATGCATGATGTTTATGTTTATTTTTGTTTAAGTTTATGTAACTATTAAAGATTTGTAAATTTTTACATTATCCTCCTCTCAATATTAGTGTAGGAAGTTGTTATGCTACCTTAGATTCCTTACACATTGATGTGATCGTGGTCAATCTACTAGATAAGATTGTGGATGCCAATCTCAAGGATCTTAATGACAAGGTTCCAAGGATCATGTTCCTCATGGATGGTCTCAACCTTATCAACACCTCACACCTCTTCTCATGGGTGTGGTGCTCTTGGTTGGCAAAATTCTAGCAAGTTTCCTCATCTAAAGCTAACAAAATCCCTTGTTTGTGCTCAACAACCTATTGATGATGATGCTAACCCCATAGATGTATGGGGTAAACTTGATGATTGTGATTCCCTTCTTACTAGTGTTTTTTTTACCGCTTAGCATTTTTTTTCTATTTTTAATGTTGATTGAGCTATACCCTTACTTATTTTCATCTAGTGTTTGGACTAACTCCCACCTAAACTTTGAGGGTGTACCTTTCTACCACCTACTTTTTTATTATTGAGGGTGAAGCCACATAAGTGGTTTACACTTTTGTGGAGGAAGGAAATTTTGAAATTTCCACACTCTTCATAGCAAAGTGGTTCGGCCGAACCATATGGCTCGACCGAACCATTTGATTGGTTCGGCCGAACCCATGGCTCGGCCGAACCCTAAACCGAGCCTAATAAAAAATCATATTTAAGGTGGTTCAGCCGAACCTGGGTTCGGTCGAACCCCTTGAATATGACAAAACCAAAAAAAGTGCATGTGTATGTATACATATGTAGATATATTCATATACATGAATATGTACGTATAGTACATGAGTAATTTTTTTAATGAAAACCATGTTTAGGAATGAAAATATCCAATCCCTTATGCTTCTAAACTAAAGTTTGCAATGCTTATGGTTCTTTTGGCCTTATAGATTCTTGAATCATTTTATAATATAAAACCTACATATAAACTACTTTGGCTCTAATAATTGTAAACCCTTTAGGAATTCTAAATTGTTGCATCTTGTCTTGATTTTCCCACCATTGTTATTCCTTTTGAAAATTTTACAAATTAGGCAAAGAATCCTTGCACTTATATAGAGGATCCTTATGTACTTAAAATTATTTAAGGTTAAATGACTTAATCTAAAATAAAGGCATATACGGATCTCTTGAAATTGTAACCTCTTTACTAGTGTTCAAACATATTTGATACCTTAATGGCATGACATAGATGATGTTGCTTGATATTGCTTTATCCATGGATACCCAAATAAAATATGAGATACATCTAAAGAAGAAAGAATATGACATAGAATAAGAACTTCCCTCATCTTTTAGACCAAAAAATTAAGGTAAAATAATGTATCCTATAGTTTCAATCAACATATCATTAGTCAATTTTAAATAAACCCTCAAATATGCATATGCTTGTTGATAAAATGATGATAAAACAAAAATTATTCAATGCATACATTTTATTGGTGAGTAAGATCAATAAACACACCCTTACATGGTTCATGATCCACACAAAACCAAATGACCATTATAATTATTTGGTAATATCTCACAATGTGAAGAAGGTGTCAAAAAAATTAGCATACCTAAATCGTAAATTGACTTGTCATAAAGTGGGTGGGTAGCTTAGTGGTGGAGATTTGCATCCTAACTAGTTCATGGAAATTTCAACATGAGGAGAACTAATAGTAAAATAATAATATCTTTTGACAACATAGGCATCCAAGTACTCATTCCAAGATTAGTGGTGGTTAGCTTTCCTAGCAAGTTCTTCATTACAACAATCACTCCACCTTGTCACTCAATCAAGCCCACTAGAACATATATTGGAATTTAACCTCTTTCATACTAAAAGAAAAAGTAATCATTAATTATATTTAATTTACCATATAATTTGATCTAAGTAATGCATTTTATAAGATCTAATTGGTGTATTTACAAAAACTATTTTGTGTTTTGGGCATAGGTGGTCCTAGAAAATATGCATAAATAATAAGATAGACTATGGATTATCTTTTAAATATTGTTCACGGTTTTTCATGTCATATTTTTATAGGAGGTCCTCATAATTGGTATTCTTGTATGGTATTAGAGCCAAGCTAGGTGCATTTGACACCTATGTTGTGGCTCAAGGGAGTGTGTTGGAGAAATGATACACACCTAAGTCATAAAAAGACTCATCACAATGTGAGCTATTAGCTCAATAGTAGAGCATCCTAACACCAAATGGGAGGTCCTAAGTTTGAATACTAGTTAGTCCATAGAAATTTCTATGAAAGTCAATCACTAGTACATAAGAAGAAGAATAAGTACCCTTATAATTTTTATTAATACCAACAAATTATCATTCCTCACATACATAGGCGAATCAATGATTTCAAGCTCGTCAACATGTATATGTACCTCAATCTCATGACCCTCATATAAAACCATTTTATTAGATTTATTTAGTGTAAAATATTTAAATTTTCATTAGGAGGAACAATTGAAGGATTGACCCCAATATTAACCCCCTCAACCTAATTTTTTTTTTTATCAATCAAATCCTTAATCAATTATTCCTTAATCCCATAAAATGTTGAGTATAATTACAATTAACTCTACAATTTAATAACAAAATTCTTTCTCATTATATCTTTGGGAATAACTTTAGATTTATCTAATGGCCTAATAGGAGGAAGTGTAATCATGCAAGCACTAAGTAAATTTTTGAAGCACATTTTACAAAGGGAAAAAGTTGGGCTGCTGAGAGTCATAATTATATTAGAAACATTTATAATGTATAGTTTGTACAATGGTCATTTCCATTATTTTTTACTATCCTTTTGGAAATAATTTTTCTTTTCAAATTTACAAGGGTAGGATGATGTAGATGAAGCATTAGAATATCCATAATTAAGTGTGGTAGCCTCTAGCAACTTTAGTTCTTAACATTCATCTCACTTGCACATGCAAATGTTAAGAATGTATATACTTTGTAGATCCTTGTTTACAATCAAAAAATCTAAAATAATAAACTTCAATCTAACATTCCCAATATTTGCATTGGCCAATTTCAATATTAAAAAATAGACCCAAATGGAAGATAATACTATTAAATTTCATGGGAAGAACTTAGCCAATAACTTATCATCATACACAAAATCCAAGTATGATTCGAACAAGGATCGAACAATGTTTAGATTTGATTAAGAAATTAGACAATGAGAAAGCACTTAAATCTAAAAACTAAATAAGACTCAAGAAAAAATTTAGACTACTTGGGTATCAAAGAATGATTTACATAATAAAAATTTGAAAATCTACAAACAAAAATACTAAGTTACAAAAACAAGAATAATCTTTATGGTAATAGAAAGAGAAAATGCTTCCTCTTAAAAAACATAACATTAAGTACCAAAACATGATTCAAGTACCAACACATTCAAGTACCAAAACATTAAGTATGATGATTGGGATGAGAGGATCAACTTGGGGAGGATTATTATAACATCATTAGTTGGAACTTTTTAATTTCATCTCTTTGTATTCCGTGTTGTTTTTAATATATTTAATTAGAGTGCAGATGATGTTAATATACATTTAATGATGCATTTTTGATGTTCTATAATTTTTTGATGTTTTCAAGGCTATATAATTGAAGTTCATTTATGTTAACAACTATTAGATTAAATATTTTTATCCCCAATTATTTTCAAATGATTTTATACTTTAATCTTTATATTCTTATTCTTTCTTTCATCGTTTCATTTAAAATTTGAACCATTGAAGGATGTTATGTTATAGATTATAGTTGTCTTCCAATTCTTTTTAAATCAAGTTAATAGTATGAAAATATTATTGATGAGTAGATGAATTAAATTACAAGTTCTATTTTAGATTTGTATTCTTTTTATCTAGATATATTATTTACCAAAGTCTTATTGTTTTTTTAGGTGTACTGTATATATATAACATGGAAAATGTAGATCATGTTTCACCTGTGCTAGAATCTTTGTTTGCAAATACTAGTAATGAGATAAAAAAATTAAGAGATTCATTAGCACAAGGTGCAAACCCAGGGATATATAGTGAACCATGCATGTTAATATTGCATAGTCTAGAAAAACTAAAAGATGAACTTGAGAGGACTAGTGCATATTCCCAAGACAGTGGTGCTATTCTTTCCATGTGGGAAAGTACATGATGGCGTTCCTCTTAAACAAATACAAGATAGTGTCACCAAAGAAATGATAAAAGCCCCTTGTTTTCCATTTTATCAAAATGTGCGTAAGGTTAGGGGATACCAGGTCACCAGATGTGTTGATCATGCTATGGCCTCATTGATCTACCCACGATTTCTAGCAGCACATGGTATATACCCAAACAATGACCCGATTCCATTGTATTTTGTTCAGCAGTTGTATGCTGAGGTCCATTTGGGTCTCAAAGTTAACTACCTGGACATTCCACCATATGTTGGTCAGTAGTAGGATTATTTGATAAGGCCCACCCTATCATGTGAGATGGAGCCACCCCAATGTTTAGGGTATTGGTTGGTGTGAGTCTCCTGTCACTGACTCTAGCCCCCATAGTAGATGAGGGTTGTTGTTGCTTCCCAAGTGTTAAATTGACACCTAGGTGACATTATGGTTGCCACCACTAGGATATCTGATGATTGTGTAGGTCAATATTTGATGTTCAGACATTCCCGATCCACACCATTTTTAGCACAGTGGACCACCATGGATCCTTTTACAATGACCGGAATCCCTACTCCTACACAGCTTGATGCACTTACAGGAGATATGTCACGCATGACTCTACATTGTTTGGTTGAGGACCTGTTGGAGGCATATGCCCACATTGCATCGCATAAATGGGATCAAGATAGAGCATGTTAGAGATCATTCGAGATGTAGACGCCATTCAGCCTGTGGATCCCATCACTCACCACCACTAGTTCACAGATCGTAATCCACCCACACCATACTCTGTGAGTCGCATTGCATCTTCATGGGTTTCCATCATATGTTGATTGGTTCTGGTTCATCATCACCGGTGCCATCTCACCTTCATAGTCCTCTACATTCATCATTTATGGCACGACATGGGATAGATCAGATGGATGCAGATATTGATTCGTCGCTTGATCATTTGGTCCATATGGTGGAGGTGAATGTTTCAGAGGACTTAGGTCATCCGATATCAGATGATGTGCATGTATGTGTGCATGTGCATGTTTCAATTCTTTTTTCATTATTTTTTAAATTTCTTTTTAACTAGATATTCATGTAAGTTGATATATGTGTATATATATTGTTATAGGTGGACATACCTCATATCACTCCTAATGGTCCAGATCATGCATGATCGGGATGTGACTCTCATGGATAACTGCCATCGCTGACATGTGAGTTTTCTATAAAATATATATTTATGTATGCATAGATAAATACAAGTCAGATTGATATTTTAAAAATACAAGTTCATTTAAAAAATAACTTCTCTACAAATTTATTTAATAAAAATTATATGTATTTAATACTTTCATCTTGTACACAATTTTATTTGGTATGCTCGCCATTACATCAAAGCAGGATCGGTTTCTATTCAGACATGGCCATTCGCCTAGGAGTAGACATTCTTATTAGGCCATGCATTCTAGATTTATGATCTTTATCACATGTGTATTTGATTATATATGATGATCTTTAAAATAGTATCTGATATTTGATGATCTCTTACACTTTCTTATATGATATAGACATACATTTGCTTGTTTTTTGATCTTTAGTATTCGACATTAGATGATCTTTAATTTACATTTTGCTTTTATGATATATGTACATATATTTTCTTATATGATATATACATACATTTGTCGCTTTGCTTATAATATGTGTTATGTTTATATGTATTGAATTCTTTTACATATATGTACATGTGTTTGCTTATGGTTTAAACATGTTTACACATAATATATGTATGCAATTGCTTTAAATATTCAATATACATAGATGTTTTCTTTTTTTATGACCTCTTACAACTTATATTTCCTTATATTCAATATACATTTTATCTCTAGTAGAATTTTAGGGAAATCAATGCCATTTTATAATTAAGTTCATTCATGTTGATCACAATAAATATTTTTTAAAAAATGACTTAAGCAACATGAACCATTGAGTTGAGAACAAGATATAATCTTTTGACAAGCAACTTGAACTAATTCAAATGTTTAATTAAGAAAATTTAATTCAAATTATACGGTCTTTATTATACATTTTCGACAACTAACTTGAAATTCAATTCAAATATAATTAAGAAAATTCAATTCAAATTACACCTCTAATATATATACATTTTTGACACTTTACCAAAATTCTAAAATTACTAGATATGTTGTGCATACCTATGAATTAAATAACAACAAACTCCATAATGAAATAACTTGTTTGTTTACTACTTGATTCATTTAAAATAGAGGATCTAGTTATTCCATGTACACTTGAATAATTTTGATTCACTTGGACCGCAGATTTTGGAGAAGTTTTTGCACATTTATCAAGGAGGCAAATATTGGAGCTAGACAACTTTTCATTTTTATCAATCAAGGCAAAATTTGGAGGATAATTTAACTAAGTTGGTAGAGGACTTGTTTAGAGTCATCTTTAAGTTGAAGAAGAAAATGGGACAACAAAGGAAAAGAAAAAAAGCATCTCAACGAAAATTGTCAAAAGAAGAAGAACAAAAGAGGCGTGATCAAAACTTGGAAAATTATTATAGAAAGAAACAAGGTGCATGCTTGTTTCTTCTCTCTCTCACTCTCAAGTGTGTGTTTAGTACTCTTACCTTGAAGGTTTCTAACCATCATTGCACTTAAATGACTATAAATACTTTTAAATATCCTCAAGTCATCTTGGTCATTCAATTTGCAATGTTTATATGATCCTCGACCCACCTCTGCTCTCACACCCTTTGTTTCAATATTTCATGCTTGTTTTGTGTCTTTCTATTTTATTTCTATCACTCAATGTTCTCAAATTATTTTTATGTTTTATGCCTAGGATTCCTCAAGCAATGAGCCAAACCTAGATATTGATCAAACTATCCTTTGATCTAACAAGTTTGACCTTTGAAGTTAGGAGGAGACCCAAGTCTGTACAATGCTTGTTGGAGAGGGGTCAAGATCACTCCTTTCCCTATTGGTATGGATGAGCATATAAAAATAGTACAAAACTTCACTTATAGCTCATCATGTTTTATCAATTTGTTTGTCGCATACATAAACTTCACTTATATTTAACATCATCTCTCACTTTTGTTTGCAAAATATTTTGTGACACATGTGTAGGAAGGGCTCAACAAGCAGGAAGTTTTCATGCTCAAGTCGAGCCAAATCTAGACATTGGATAAAATGAATCCGCTCAAGAATGCATAGTCCTTGAAGATAGGGAGGAGGCACAAGTTCAAACAATGCATGCTGGTATATTTCCGATCACTACCCGGTATGGATGAGCATATAAAACTAGTTGAGAAGGTGGTAAACAAATTCTAGAAATT
>VDFB02271358.1:1257369900-1257382509 GCA_007258455.2 Sequoia sempervirens | reverse complement strand
AGACTAATGGAGGACTATGTGGATGACCTCCTGGAAAAATCCCTCATGAGGGATGATCACTTTGCATTATTGGACAAATTTTTTACAAGGTTGGAAGAATATAAAGTTCAACTGAACCCAAAGAAATGTGTCTTTGGAGTATCTTCCGAGAGGCTCCTCAAATACATTGTTTCGCACAGAGGCATAGAGGTTGATCCTACAAAGGTGAAAGCCATCATAGACATGCCACCACCTTCCACTCTAACATAGTTAAGGAGCCTACAGGACAAACTGTAGTCTTTCCATAGGTTTATCGCACAATTGATAGACAAGTGTCACCCTTTTCAATATCTCCTTTGCAAGGATGTCCCTTTCAAATGGACTGATTCTTGTCAATAGGCTTTTCAACAGATCAAGGACTATCTACTATCACCATCAATATTGAGGCCGCCTATCAATGGGAAACCACTCATCCTATACGTATCAACATTATCTGCACTAGGAGCTCTCTTAGCACAAAATGATGAAGATGGAAGGAACGTGCAATATATTACATCAGTCATACCCTTGTAGGGTATGATATTGTTGTCCATTCTTACTCTTCTAATGTTGATGAACTCAATCTTGTAGACCTTGTGAAGCCTACTTGACTAATGTTAATGTTGATATTTCTGAAATGCCCCTTGGTACATTTGTTAAGGAACCATTTGTTGAGAAGATTGCAGAATTGAATCTAATTCCTCAAAAGAATGATTTTACTAGGCAATATGATCATTTTCATTATGTTGGATATGCAACTTATAATGATTTTGGTCCTTACTTATGTATTCCAATTATTTGAGGCTTTGGAGCTTGAGATATTACCTCTTGTTGATTCAATAAGGCAATTTAGGCCCACATTTTAAGCATTTGAATTGTAAGTTGAAATCTTGAAAGGGCAGCTTCCACACTCTTCTTGGTAAGTTGAAAACTTGGAAGGGTTAACTTAGAGGAAACTTGTGATGAAAACCCACAAGGGTGTCATTGAATTCTACATCTATTTTTACAAATTTTCGGATTATGATGTAAGTTGTTAATTTCACTTACTTTCCATTCAAGGGGATATCTGCTCTACTCTTTCTCCATTAGAGAGACCTTGTTAGCATTCTCCTCTCTAATCTGCAAGGGGCAAATCTTGTGTATCTATATCAAATTCAACTGGAGATTTTACAAAGATGTCTTATACAACATTGTTGATGCATTTCAGATTTTGCTAAATTTTCAGTTACAACGCATTGATGAAGTGGTTGGTGCACTTCATTCTAGAAGTTGTAGATGACTAGTTGACACCTTGTGATTGGTTATCTTACGCTAGTGATTTTGATGCACCTTGATTATTGCACATGATGATTTCTTGTAACATGTTGATTATAAATATTATTGGACAACGGATCGCACCTAATAAGTGCTTGCATCTAATGTAAGCAATATGCTATAGTTGGTTAGGTATCAACTTGGTGACTTGACATATTTCAGCCAATTACTTTCAATGATGATGATGTAGAGTTGTCAAAATGGGCAAAACAAGTCCAACAACACAAAAATGGACAAAGCAAGTCCAGCCACACAAAATGGACAAGACAAATTCAGATTTGAGACCTGTCAATGCAACAGAACCAATCCAAACAAAAAAATTGCACCCTGTCAAAACAATAAGCTTAATCCTCAAACTAAAAAATTGAGACATGGCAAAGCAATATGCTCAATTCAAACAAAAACACTCAGACCTATCAAGGCAACAGGCTCAGTCCAATCAAAAAGGTCACACGAGTCTATTGATGAAATCAGAATAATGGTAGATCAAAACCAACTTCTTTTCAAGAAGCTTCATATCAGCCAGCAGATTTTCTCACTAAAGTGCTTTGCTGAGAGTGGTTTGAGCAGTTCAAACGCCTGCTTGGTTTAACCATAACCCCTTCGATTAAGAGGGCAAATGTAAATGTTATCTTTAAGGGCTAATTGTTAACCCACTCAGTTTTCAGTTGAGATGGTTTTTCTTTACGTGGCAGTTAAACTGTTTTCCACTTAGTATAAATAAAAATGTAAACATTCCTTTGAATATACAATTATATAAAATAATAAAGCAATTTCATTCTGCCATATTTTTAATCCTGGCCTAACATTGTTAACAAACTACCTTATGCAGTGAGGTTCAGATTTGAAAACATTTGTTTATAATATTAAATTGCTTGCTTGTGGTGAAAATAAATCAATAGCAATGCAGCGAATTGACAAATATGAAAACGTAAACCTTCACAGATGTTTCTACACTACCATGAACGTTCTGTTTTTCAGAAGATCTAAAATGAAGAATATGAGAACATGATAAACCCGAATGGATTAATTGCAGAATGAGATTGTAATCAACCGAAATGGATACTTCTCACTTTCATGGGACAATGCATTTAAGAATTGAATTAAATAATATGAGATCATAGCTAACCTTGAAGAATGCTTACCACCACCTTGAATGCTCATTCCAGAATCTGTTTTCCATCTGATGAAGAATACAAATTGCTTGTGCATATGGGACCACTTGTGCGCCTGACAATGGCCTTGTCGAAATCAAACCTGGCCATCACTTTCAAAAAGGCCCAAATATGGATTCATTTCCAGCGAAGACAAATAAGAGCTAGGACAGATTGTACATCTGCTAGGAACGAAATTTAAGAAAATCACTCTACCATTTGGGAGATTAAAATCCCCGCATTGAAATTCCAGATTGAAGTCGATGATGAAGCTCAAAACAATTGAACTGAGCACCACTTATGCATCACGAAAGGAGTTCACTAATATACTAACAGAATGACCTTAATTATATATTACCTGAAATTACCAATGTTACCCGGGGATGCGTCCCCACTCCCTGGGTCTAAACCCCCCGTCCCCGTCCCCGTCCCGGAAACAGCCAGGGGACGGCAGCAGTGTACCACGTTCTTTTTATTTTGATTTTCATATCTTAATTGAAAAAAAAAACTATATTCACAATGAATTCTTAACAAAAATGTTATAAGCTAAGTTTCTATAATGTATATATGCATGCTTTATCCTTGTTTTCATATGAATATTTAATCTTTCCCTATATATTTTAAATTTTTCTATATTTTATATAGCCGTCCCCTGCCGTCCCTAAATTTGGCCTCAAAAATCGGAAACTTGGGGACTCGTCCCGCCGTCCCCTGCTGTCCCGTCCTAGAAACTTGGGGTAACCCTGGAAATTACAGTTGTCTTAACACTAATAGTACTTCCAATAGCATGCTGTGCGTCATTATTTACAACAAAATGTGCAAACTTAGCATAAAAGATCAGAAACAAATAGAACTAAGCTAAAATCCTTATCCCAGCAAGAAACTTCATGGTCATAACTTGTTTAATGTCAAGGTAGTAAACAACATCGTCGATTCGGAATATAAATTTGACAATAAGTTACATTGTTTTATCCAACACAGGTAGAAATCTAAATTAAGCTACTCTTAAGCTCATAAGTTTACAATAAACATTAAATTAAGTCCAAGTTAAAAAGGAAACTGGTTCAGGTAAATGATGTGCGTCGGATGAACAAAACTTGTAAGCTCACAGTATTTTTTCTTTTTGCATTGCTATACACCTGAGTTTCATGGTTGGGATGCACCCTCTATAAATGCCTTTAAAATTGTCTGATTACTCAAAGTTTCAACAACTATCATCAAACGCTTAAGGATTAGTCTTTAGGACTCCCAGCAAGCCATGATACTATATGCTCTTTCATAGCTTGCACCCATACAGACCTCCTTATGCTTGCCTGTGACGAGCAGCACCATATAGTCTTAGGCAAGAAATTTTAAAGTATAAATGATCCATTGGCTATTAGAGTAGAAGCTGCTCCTTTGAGATATAATGCAAAATAAAGAAATATTTTTTATGATATTTAATGAAACATTAAGCCCTGAAAAATAATCATAACTCTCTATTATACCTGATTAGAGGCTTGTGTAGACCAAACACCTACAGTGACTAAAGAAAGAATATATGCTCAAGACAGAGCAAAATGTCAAAGATGAAAACTTCTTGTTATCCCCTTCCACATTCCTTTACAAAGGCAATTTTGCCCCGAGAGTATCCAATATATGAGAAAAATGGAATCTTTTTCATTCTTGAACAAATATGTCGTTACACTGAAATTAATTAAAAAAAAATCTAAAATCTTAATGAAAATTTGCATAGAAAATACTTTCTGCATTTTATACAGGAAGCTGAATCCAAGCCCCCAAAAATCTAAATAAAATTTTCTTACTTATTGCAACTCTGAATTGGGTTTGATTGACTCGAGAACCTGAACAACCTCTGCCATGCTGGGCCTTCTGGAAGGTGTCTGGGCAGTGCAAATAAGACCCAATTTCAAGACCTGCATGATCTCGTTGTCAGGCTGCTGCAGTAAATTTGGATCAATACATGCTGCTCCATCCCCTCGTTCAAGAGAAGATCTCACATACTCACAAAGAATTATCACCTCAGACTCAGGACTTTCAACCGGTCTCCGACCTGTTATGAGCTCCAGCAGAATCACCCCAAAACTATATACATCACATTTTTCTGTTAACAAGCTTGAGCTCAAGCTCTGGCAGGCAAGTTCTGGTGCAACATAGCCAACAGCAGTATGAAACTTCCTACTTGCAGATACATAAGAGTCTAACATTGGCAGCAGCTTGCCAAGTCCATAATCTGATAAGTGAGGCTCAAAATCATCATCAATGAGAATATTTGTCGACTTGATATCAAAGTGTAATATTGGAGGCTTACAGTCATGGTGGAGATATGCAAGTGCTTTAGCAGTTCCCAAGGCAATCTTAAAACGTCTGCCCCAACACAAGGGTGAGTGCCCTGGATGCCTTTCATGCAAATGATGGTAAAGATTTCCATTAGGAATGAAATCTGATAAAATGAGTTGCATGGTTGATGACCAATAGTATCCTTGTAGTGCAGCAAGATTAGGATGTCGAAGGTTACCAAGTCGACCAATCTCCTGTTCAAATTCTTCTTGGACTTTGATTCTGCCTAATATTTCCAGCTTCTTTACTGCAATAGTTAGTCCTCCATCAAAAGATGCTTTATATACAGTTCCAATAGAACCACCTCCTATCAAACATTTCTTGTCAAGCAAAGCCTTGGTCCCTGCCTCCCAGTCTTCATACTTTGATGGCAGGCTTTTGCTGAAGAGAACGAGCTTGCCTATGATCAGATTCGAGTCTGGAGAAGGTGGTGTGCTCTCATAAACAAGCAATTCTGTCTTTTTTCTTCTAAGGGTTCTTACATTAATTAATGTAATTAGGCATACACCTACAGCAATAACTGCAGCTGCTACAATGGCAATGATTGCAGACACACTTAATAGCCTTGTTCTTTTAGCTCCAAAAGGACTTGGTGATGGTGCTGATACAGGTCCTTCACAAATTGCGTCCAAAGGAGGCCCACATAATCCTGCATTCTCCACAAAGGATACCTTACCAAATCTACGCATTACAGAATTGTTAGGTATACGCCCCCGAAGCATGTTGAATGAAACATTGAAATAACCCAATTGAACCATATTGCCCAGGGAAGGAGGTATCATTCCTGTCAATCTATTATCGGACAAATCAAGATATCTCATTTTGCTGAGGTTGCCAATATTTGAAGGAATACTGCCATCGATTTTGTTGCCATGAAGATCCAGCAGATTCAAATATGTTATATTGTAAATCTTGTCAGGGATATGACCATCAAGAGTATTGTCCGAGAGATCCCTGTAAAACCAGTCCCAAAAGGGACAAGAAGAAACTGAGGTCAATACCAATGGATCATTTGCAGCTGTTTTAACATTTTTTTTTAGCTCCAGCGACATTTTTTTTGGGTGCATTCAATGCATGCTATGTGCACAAATTAAAAAAGCTCGGTTCGAAATATGCATCACACCATTAAATATTTGACCTTATTGCTCCTGTGGTTAGCAGTAAAGGCTTTATAAGGAATTGAAAAAGAAAAAGAAAAAAAGAATACTAACTTGATGCAGGAATTATCCATACTATCATAACTCTGTTTTCCAGCTACAAGAAAATTAAAGTGGTAAGAAAAAAACTAAAGAGAAACTTCGCACTTACAGCTCTAAGAGAAATCTGCAATTTGGAAGTACTGCAGGTATAGGACCCTGGAGATCCAGATCATGCAAATCAAGAATCTGAAGAAACTCAATGTTTCCAATCTCTGTCGGAATTGAACCATTTATACTATTTCCTCCCAGTCTGAGCACCTCGAGATAAGTCAAATTTCCAATCTCTGAAGGAATGTCACCACTAATCTTATTGTTGGTCAAATCAAGAACTGTGAGATTTTTACACGAAGACAGACTCAAGGGAATTTCTCCTATAAAGTTATTTGCAGATAGATCAATTTCCGTGAGAGAATTACTACAACTTGTAATTACAGGAATTCTCCCAGAAAGTCTGTTGTGAGAAATATTATAATGTTTCAGATTTTGCAAAGTAAAAATGTCAGGAAGCAAGCCTTCTGTGAAAGAATTTCTATCTATAGCCAAGTACGACAGATTACTCAAACTGAGAAGCACACGAGGAAGACTCCCTGAAAAAGAATTACCCCCAAGATTCACCAACCGCAAACTTTGGCATTTGCCCAGTTCTGTAGGCAAAGACCCGGTAAGATCGTTGAGCGAGAAGTCGAAGCCCTCAAGCCTTCCACATTGTGATATTTCGGTCGGAATGGAACCTGACAAGCTATTTTTAGACAAAGAGATGTAGCGCAATCTATCACAATACTTGAACAAGGGCTGTGGTATAGCTCCACTGAGGAAATTACCGGACAAATCTAGCATGCGCAGGCTTGACAAATTCCCCAAATCAGGAGGAACTGGTCCAGAAAACGCATTATGGCTCAGATTCAACTTCCACAACGAACCGATCTTCGCTAACTCCACAGGAATTTGCCCAGCAAACCCATTCCTAGACAAAGAGAGTGCCCTTAATTGCTTCAGCTTGGTTAACGCAGAGGAAATGGTACCATTGAGTTGGAAATCCTGTAAAATAATCTTCTCCACATTGCCATCTACGTCACATATTATACCAGTCCAGCCACATGGGGAATCATCGGAGGACCTCCATGACTGCAATGCATTCAATGGGTCTTCGAAAATTTTGCTCTTGAAGTCGAGCAGAACAATTTTCTCGTCCTGCTTAGCAGCATTGGAGCCGCCAAATAACGAGAAAATCCAACAAGAAACAAACAATATAACCCACCAAGACAGCCTGTGTTTTAAGCCACACGGTCTCATGGTAGGCACAAAACTGGTCATTCCTCCGGAAACGTTTCGGGCATTGTTGTTAGAAATGTCCGTTGGGAATAGAGATTGCACGGCAACAAGAACGCAGCAGCTCTTCTCCTCCCCATTCCCACATACTTGATTACTCTACCATTATGCTCTGCAAAAGAAGGGCAATCAAACAGTCCCCCGCGGTCACATGGCAATGATGTCACCTAAAGGGCTGATTAACCGTTAGAGATCCCTGCTAAAATTTGGGTTTCTAGAATTTCCCGTCAATTGACGACATTTACTCGCATCCAAAGCTTTGACTATCCCCCAGTAGACCCCAGCTGTTTATTTTCATAGTAGAAATTTCGCCACAGTTACGACAATCGACAATGCCCTTTACGGTTCAATGGAAGCACCAACGTCACTCTGATTGAAAGACACTATGTTCAAGAAATGAGAGAAAAACGGGCTAACTGGGTCCTGAATATAATGCCGTCGCCGTACCTTCACCGGCGTTTTCCCGGCTCTCGAGATATCCCGATGCTGGGTTTATGAAGACTTCTTGGCCCGTCCTTGTTTAACGAATAAATTGCTGTCGCCAGACGGGAAAGAAACGCCTTCCTCACCTACCCACAATGCTTTTAAAGCTTACTCTATGGTCAAGAAGTATCCCAGCCTGGAATTCTGACTCCCAAGCCAGGCATTGTGAACAGAAGAAATTTGCTGGCGGCCGTCGTGCAGCAGGAAAATTGAAACGAGACCCAGGAAAAAACAGCCCAGAGACCGGAAAGATCATGGAACTTGCTAGCGCCTTTTTCACAAGGCCACCTAATTAAGTAGCCACATTTACTACCTTCAACAAATTCTAATAAATGTGTGCGGTAAGCCCCTTCGCACGTGCGTTATGCTTCAGTCGGTCATAATGCTCTATTGATTCCTATTTATTGTTCTGTACGCAGTCGATGGAGACCATAACTTTCAAAAAGTTTCAATGCAACTGTTATTACCGATAATTGAAGCAGGATTATTGGTAGGCAGAAATAAACGAAATATCCTTTATATTATAACAATCAAGAAAGCACAAATTTACGTAATGCTAAACCAGATGATTTAAAACAACCTTACAGAGGTATCTTGAATGCAAAGATACCGTTCGCACAAGTTGATTGATCCATATTTTAATATTATTTATGTAAATCCATAAAAAGCCTCCTATTCACACTAATGAAATGAAAGGAAAGTTTTTAATGATAGGAAAGTTCCAACTGTTCAGCAAGAAATAAGAGCAGACCAACAATCTAGACTTCTTATTTCTAACTGTCCTTATTTCTTTACTGATTATGAATTTTTCTGCTGTTAATTTCACTATAAACTCCTCTTCAAACAAAACTATTAAGAAATTTACTTTTAAAATATTAAAATAATTTATTGGTATACCTACACTTCATGATGTAAAGATATATATTATTAATCCATCTTCGCTGTCTGTCAGCGTAGTATTTCTTTATTTGGTACTTATTTTAAAATAAATCTATGATGTAATATGAAAAGCAAAAAGGAATCACATTATAAATACCAGACACACCTAAAACCTGTAAAGCTGCTTCCACTGCATGTTTAAGCTTTTAACTTTAACAACTTCCAAAGACACTGAGGATTTCAATATTTTAAACTCTCACGGCTGTATTTCTTCACTCTTCAGTTGTATTTTTTTCATCAGCTTAGATCTGAACGTTAGTTTGCAGGCCATTTCTTTGTCAGTACTCTAATATTCCATGCTTTCGAGGCTAAAGCACAGAGATTCTCATTTTTACGGAATCTGAAGTTTATTTTATAAATTAAAACCCTTCAACTAAGAAACTTCTTTTGCAGTCATTGCTACGACACCTATGGCTGTCACCATACATATTAGGCTACAAAATTAGCCTTATCTTTTCTCAAATCTAAGCTCAGTGAAATTTCCAGCCGTCCAGAAATTCACGCTCGAAGCTCGTATTACTTGAAAAACAGAACAACAAAATCTGAGATGAAAAACATATAATAAATATTTTTTTTATTTAAGAAAGAATGCATAGATTACAGTGTGAAGTGGCTGAAAACAAATTTCTCGAAAACTTACCTCAATACTGCCAAACTGATCTATACTGTTTTTGTTTCGCCATTGTTTTCAGTACTGTACAGACCCGACCTCAACCCCATACAAATACATACAAGAAAAGTAGCTAAACTTAGCTGGCTTGCCGTTTTGCTCCAACCGTGCCATTCTTCCGTTTTGTCTTTTTTTATTTAATTTTAATGGGATCGTGCAAGGTCGTGCCAAATTCGTGGGCGTTTTGGCGGAAAGATCCAAAAGTGTACCAAAAAGATTGTTAATTATTATAAATTTTAATTTATTTAATTGATGTATATCAAAATGGTATAAAAGTATAAATATGAAGAAATATAAAGGGCTCAAATCTAATGGTTAAATCACTCTACTTTTTCACGAAGGTTTATGTATTTGGGGTTGCTAGGGTTCATTAAAATAAATAAATAAATATTCTTTTGTAGTCCATGAATCCGAGGGAGGCACCTTACTCGTGCTCCACAATATGAGGTGTACATACCTTACCCCCTGCAGGATTTGAACTTGTGACCTCTCTTTCAAGAGTACAAGTTCTCCACCATTAGGCCAACTCACGTTGTACAAAATATGCAGAGTTATTTTTTTCACGATTATTTTCATCAGTCAAATAATATATGAACAAAATAAATCACGCAAAAGATTCAATAATGAAATAAAGTCATGAAAAGATGCTTAGTTGTCTTATTCCGTGAAATTTGAAATTATACTAGCATAATATATATATAAAATATGCAGAGAGTTATTTTTTTCACGATTATTTTCATCAGTCAAATAATATATGAACAAAATAAATCACGCAAAAGATTCAATAATGAAATAAAGTCAGAAAAGACTCAATAGTACATTAGAGGTTAAATGAAAAGATGCTTAGTTGTCTTATTCCATGAAATTTGAATTGACTAATTTTAATTATAATTTGATTTTCAATACATATGTCTGATTTCTTCTTTAAACAAACGTGATATAGCTGCCAATTAAGATAAGATCAAATATTAAATTTAAAACAGATTTAAAACAGCTTTAAAAACAAAGCAAAAAAAACTAAAAAATATTGAAAAATAAATAAAAATAAAATAAATACACTATTGAAAAATGAACAAAAAATTATAAATAAATACATTGAAATTTCTTATAATTCTAAAAATATATTTGTGTTACTACTATAAATAAATGTTCCCTCTAAAAACTTAAAAATTTATTAGATGACACTAAGTATTTAGTTTTAATTTATTTTAATAGATGTAAAATACACTATTGAAAAATAAACAAATAAATTACAAATAAATACATTGAAATTTTTTATAATTATAAAAAATATATTTATGTTACTACTATAATTAAATGTTCACCCTAAAAACTTCAAAATTTATTAAATGACACTAAGTATTTAGTTTTAATTTATTTTTTTAATTAAATTGATTTTAAAATCTAAAAAAGCAACATTGTTGCATCTCAGTGTAAAGCGTAATTATTTTAATTTATCTTTTTAACATTCAAAATAAAAACAATGTATAAATGTATATTATAAATTTAAAAAAAAAATGATAATTATACAAATGATGAAATATTATTGCGATGAGAAAAAATGATGAAAATAAGTGTCTCAACATATTTTATATAAATAATAATGTTATATAAATACTAATTCATTATAATAATTACTATAATTAAATTAATTATAATTATTAATATTAAATTTTAGTATTAATAATAATAAAAATGAAATCATTATAAAATTGATTATGATATAAAAAATAAGTATTTTAGAGTGAATAAGATATCAAATTGATTTAAAACTGTTTTTAAATCTGCTTTAAATCTACTTTAAATATGCTTGAAAAAACGTCTACATACAATGATTGTAGTTATGCTAGTTGCATGTCATTTGAACGTCAAATTCAATCTAAAGAGTTTTTCCTTACATTGAATTTTACTTTTTGATGGATGCCATTGTAATACGCCTCTCTACATAATTAATTTTTTTTTAGGGAAGAATTAATAGGATATGTAATAATATATTATTCAAGGGTGATCCCACAATAGTGGTTTACAATTTTTGGCCTAACTGGAAACTGATATTTTTTTTTTTAACACAATGTCCACATTCGGGCACCTATAGCGATTAAACGGTAAGGAATTTGAAGATGATGCAAACTAGAGTCTTGTCATATTTTGTCTGAAGATTCTAAAATATTTTTCAATTTTTGGAATCGAGTTACTTCTTTTTCCATCTTCCACGAAAATTGGTTTTTTTCAAAAAACAACATTTTTAAAAAGTGACGCACACCGTATAATGCATAACTTTTTTTCCTTGAAAGATAAAATTCCAATTCTTTCAAATTTAGATTTCTAACTCCAATATCTAGTGCTTCCACTTGGTTAGATAGTTTTTTATTGAATATTTTTTCTTTAATCAAGTTTTGAAGTCAATCAAATGACAATTCAGACATAGCGCGACCGTATAACGCATAACTTTTCTTTGTATGTATCAGAAATTTCTTTCTTTTTTTTTGTTGGATCAAGGACTCCAATATGCGGTGCACTCATATTTTTAAATAATCTTCTATTTTTCCACTTGTGCAGAATAGAGAGTTTTGTTTTCAGTGAAAAACCTATATTTAATAAAACTTAAAAAACAGATAGATAATATAATCAAAACATACTAAAATTATATTTGTTGGATAGCTCATTTTGAGGGGAACCCGATACTCTTTGGGTTTTTGAGATCTTCTCCATTTTCATTATGAAATTGAGCTTCGAAACGCAAAATTTTCAACAATCCTGGTGCCTTAGGAAGCAAGGGTGAAAAAAGAGTGGTTCGACCGAATATGTGTTCGGTCGAACATCTTAGAATGGTTCGGTCGAACTAGGGTTCGGTACACTACATGCAATTTAAAAAACCCTATTAAATGGGTTCGACCGAACATTCCAAGAATGTTCGGTCGAACACCCTATTTTTAATATTAATATACATATATTTTTAAATGAGAACATAAATTTGATGGCCATATGACCATATTTGAAGATTTTTGCTATAAAATACAATCAAAATTTTAAGAAGATTGTAAAAGGAGATATTTTGTATAAACTGTGAAAATTTATATAGAATTATAATTATATATATGTTTGATTTATATATAATTTTACATACACTAAGGTATGTCATAATGTTTTAAGGGCAACCTTC
>VDFB02271358.1:1257204374-1257369800 GCA_007258455.2 Sequoia sempervirens | reverse complement strand
AAATGACAATAATTAAATAATTAAAATCATTTAATTATGCAGGGAAGAAGACCAAGATGACAAAAAAATGACACTTGCAAACCAAGACATTTTTTAGTGTCTACAATAATATATATTAACTTGGAAATGCATCATTCGATAATCTAATACACACTCACATTCACATTTTCCACACAATAATAATAATGATGCAATGGTGTGTGTGTGTGTGTGTATATATACACATATCTCAAATATCAACCATTTCTTAAACACATGTTTTAATAAGTTAATACATACACATATACATACATTAATGTATATGTATACGTGTTTCCTTTTTAACGTAATTATATACAATACATTAATGTGTGTATATATATATGTATATACATATATTGTATATTCACATCATTATTTCGATACGCATTACTCAACACATATGTTCATATCCTCGTCGACATGCATATACATTAAGTGCATGCATATATATATATAAATAATTGATTCCTTGTGCATGTATATTCGTAAGTATTTCTACTTACATACATATGCACTTGCTTATGCTCTCATGCACAGATCAATATGTATATATACCTATATATGTTTACAAATAACGTACATACAAATCAACAAAAAGTTTAAAGACTCAAAGATTCAATCACGATAACTTAATCAAAGAATCAAAGAAATTTTCTCAAGCATTTCAACCTATCCTCAAAGGTTACTTGGTTCCAACAGACTCGACTCAACTAGACCAACTAGGGTGTGAGTGTGTATAAGCTCAGTTAGGTTTCATTAAAGGTTACCTGACCAATCACTTCTCTTGAGTGATAGTTCCCCTCCCTTCCATAGGATTGAATTTGTCCCTGCAACTAGCTTAGTACAACACCAAGGTACTTAGACGTTCATAGTAAATTCATTTGCATCATAACACATTTGTATCAACAAAGCTTTAGAATTTTCATATTGCAATACATAGCATTCCACTAATTCAAAACATATTCATTCTTTTGAAACCAATAACATATTATGGCATATTCACATATTTCATTTACCTAACAAATATATTGAAGTCACAATTTTCATTTATCAACATTTTCACTCATAATGGTAATTTAAGTAACTTGGTAACTATGTAACATGATGTAACAATTGAGCTACCTAACTTGAAAATAAATATTGTTAGAGAAAATGATAGGCATGTACTTAAAGGAAAATATTTTTTTTCATAAAGGAGAGGATTTGCCACTAGTCATATTAAATGGATATCCATGTTCTTGAAGGAAAATATTATAGCTATGAAGGATCAAACACCTCCACATGGAACTTAGTTATCACCTAAACTAATCTTCAAACTCATTCCTTCTTCTACCACCTTAGATCATTTTTTCCAACCACACACTCACACATGACACTCCATCCTCTTGCAACAGGTGTATAATACACAAAATACTTGATCAAAAATTCCATTGCATGTTTTCCTTAGATGAAACACTTGTTATAGGCTTCTTCATAAACTCTCAAGCCACGCCTATAAAATTGGTACAACAATATTGTCAAGTTACTATGAATCTCCTTGTCGGTATCTAAAAGTAAATATGGTATTAGTATGAGGCTATCTCTTCTATTGCAAAATGAACTTCTATAATAGTTTGAACACTTGTAGTATCTTCTATTGGTGAGAATGTAGCTTCACAAAGCTTAGCAAGTAGCTACAAGTGACTTGTAGCATTGCTATGGATATCAAATAAGCTTATTACATGTACCTTTCTACCTTGCTATGAGTGATTTTTAACTTGCTACAAGGGTCTTGTAGCTTGACCTTGCTTTTCCACCTAAAAATGATTTTCTTTTTGGATCAAGTGGTGAAGCCTAAGGTGGTTAGAAGCAGCAAATGAATAACACATTTTTGGGTAGAAGTTAATTTATGTGCTACAAAGGATAAATCATGTGTCATGTTATATATTGTTTCCATACTTATAACACTTGTTACAAGATTCAATAAAGCCTCAAACCACACCTATAACATTGATGCAAAAAAAATATCAAGTTTGTACAAGCATTCTTGTTGGTATTTGGAAGTAAATATGACTCTATTGTGAAGCCTATCACTCCTAATATTGCTACAAGTGACTTCTATAATAGTTTGAATGTTTATGATATTTTCTATAGGTGAACATGCAATCCCACAAATACTAGAAAGCTGCTACGAGTGCCAAATAAGCTTGCTACAAGTATCTCTCTACCTTGCTCCAAGTGATATGCAACTTACTATACATGTGTCCTATAATTTGACCTATCTTGTCTACCTGAATTCGATCTAGCTTGTCTACCTGAATTTGATCATATTTTTTTATCAATAAGTGAGGCTTAAGGTGGTTCGAAGTGGTAAATGACTAATGGATTTTAGGTAGGAGTCAATTTATACTATACATAGACAAAATCACATGCCATGGATATATAATGACACATGTGTGTAAAATGACATAAAATAAAGCTATAAAAGTGCAAGGGTATGTACTTATATCCCATACACATTGATATAAGCTAATAAAATATTTGTAACTATGCAATTCTAGAGTTTGAAGGGACAATTGAATAGATGAATGTTTGTCTAAGTAATAGGGGGAGGGTGCAATATTTTAGCATGGATTTTTATGTGTTAGTACTTGGAAATCCAAGGACCCAATTTTGTTTGAAAAAATGCTATTATTACTTTAATAAATTAAACAAAATATACTCTTTAGAATAAGTCATATAAAAATGATAATAAATCATGTCATGACACATAGGCACATACAAAATACACGACCTAATATACAAGCTATGGACCAATCTTTTTTCATTGTATGGAAAATGTATTTTCCCTCAAGTTATATATGTCAAGTAAAAAAATTACATCTTGGAATTGCTTCCATGACTAAACTTTTTTCATATCTAAATACTTTTAAAAAATAGCCTTCAAATTTATATTATTGCCTCAAATGAAAAGTGAAGCTTTAGTACATCATATTTATCATTTAATAAAAAAATGACCAATTAACCACCTTCCACTTGTAATGGTGAAACTCATATAACCATGCCTTCTTCTCTTATGTTTTGCGCTCACTTAGACTATAGTTTCAAATTTATGCATTAACTAGAATGAAATTTAGAAAATTTTGGGTGAAATATGGTAAATAACCTTATCCTAACATGTATTGATCATCACTCATCCTTAAGATCCTAAACCAAATCTACTCTCCACCATTATTCGCCTTGGTTTCATATCTATGAGACTAGAATTGACTTGGGGTATTTAAGAACATGCATTAATTTATTATTATCATTTAATAACTAGATTAAAGATCATTGAAACAAGAGCATCATAGAGAATCATAATTTCATTATTAACTTCTATCATCATCCTAGGCATGTTGCATGCTTCCTTGTTGTCTTCAATATTTTCTCATTTTTAAACAATCCAACTAGGAGCTTGACTAAAGGAGAATAAACCCTTGTATTGCAAGTTTCCAAATTACATCTCTTGACACCACCTCTCTTCACACACATGTACAAAAAATGTGAGGCAAGAACATTCCAATTATTAAATTATAGTTAGATCGAGTGTAAGAGTGGGTTTCAACTTTATTTACCAAGTTCAATTTCACAGGGCTAAAGTTTACATCTAAGGCCACATATCCCACCCAAAGAAAATTACAATCAATATTCTATTTTTGATGTGATCGTCTAATAAAACCTAATCATTTGGTACCATGATGAATCAATTTCTAACATTTCTCACAATATTCCTTCAACTAATATAGACATCTAGATACATTTATTTTCATTCATTTAATTACCACATCAATTTTAATAATATTATAATCATTAATTATAATATTTATGTTAGTACTACACCACTTAACATAAGTATCTAAAAAAATATAATAAATATTTAGAAAGTATGGGGATATTGATATAGTATTTGGCTTTATTAGGGTTTTGGCTTGTGCATTCTTGATGTCACACTACTTGTAAAGAAAGAATTAGTTTTGTTAGTCTACATTTATTGTAGTGCCTTTTAGGCTACCACACCTATGGGAATTTTTTGACCCTTTAAATGACCTTGACCTTCTATCACTCCATGGTTATATTGGAGTTGAAGGTTTGGTGATGCTTGATAATGGAACTACTACTCAAGAAGCCTAGTAAGTTTTTCCCCAAGGTGTTCCATGAGGTATGTCTACTGAAATACCACCTAATGTGGTTTTCCATATTCTTAAATTTGACAATGCATGCCATTGGTTAGAAATCTTTACTTTAATAGTTCATATTTGTGGGAAGAATCCCTTGTGAAAGAATGCTCAAAGAGTGGGTCACCAAAGCTTAGGTCATGCATGAGATTCACCTTTATGTCGCATAAAACCTTACTAAAGTTTTTCTTCTTTTTAATTTTATTGAATTGAACCATGGTGAAGCCATCCTAAAACATGGCCCCTAGTTTTTACATTCTTCTTTGCTTGTTTTCTCACCTTGGACTAGATATTTCATCATCTCGTGTTAGAAAGCTTTACATGTCCATGTCTGGGTGGAGTTTCTTAGTTTACCCATGTTGTGTTGGAACTTTTTGACATAAATTAAAGCCTCTATAGGTTCTATTGTTTGTGTCAAACTAGATCTACTTTTCTCAACTTGACCTGAAAAGAGGGTTTGTGTAGAAGTAAATTTAAAGGAGATAATTGATATCCAAATTGGTCAAATAAGATATACACAATATTTTCTCTATTTTAATTTTCACAACACTTGCTATAGATGTCAATATTTTGAGTATAAGGGTTGGGATTTCCCTTTAACATATCCTTGTTATAAGTCCAACTCTCAACCCACTTTTGGGTCTTTTCCTCTCATGAAAAAAGAGGAAGGGTGGTCTACAATGGTGAGTCACAAAGCAAAGAATCGTGGTAATAATAACCCCTCAACTAAACCACCATCAAGATTTGGGGTTAGTCCTCAAAATATCAAAATATAATTTCAAAACCTCCATACACATGGAATTTTTTTGACTCCCCTCATGGGGAGACATTTGGTGAGTTGAAATTCTCTTAAGCATCATTATCTACTTCAATTTTGTCTTCTCAAAAGCTACTTTACTCAAAGTTTTTCCCACCCTTAGTTGTGTGGAGGTTTATAACCCCATTGGGATAGATATAAGGATAATATGTCTTAGAGAAAACAATGTCCTATCTAACCTTCCATTCAGATAGGCACCTTTGATTTAGAGGAAGTGTTTCTTCATAATAGTTACTTAGCTCTAGATGATTCGGATAACGAGACGAATCTTGACACTCATTCATGAATCATGTCTCCTTGAATGTTTCAAGTCTAATATTCCTCCCATTGAAGTGTTTTTTTTGTGACACTCAATCATGCTTTGTAGGTCTAGATATTCTTTGTTTACAAGAGGTTAATTCTTTTTGTTTTTTGTTTTATGTAGCATGCCATGTTATCTGGCCTTCTCTTCATATCTTGTGTAGAAAAATGAAATGATTCATGGTGGTTTCATCACCTTTCTCTATCCTAGGTGGCATCAAAACTTAGTTGATCAATGATTTGAACCCACCAACCAAGTGTTATGGGCTCTTTTAAAAATAATAATCATTAATTTGGAGTTATTAATGTTTATGCCTTGAATGATTTTATTCAAAGATCTACTCTCTAGATATGGGTTGTAAATTCAATGCTTACTACCACTTGAATTATGTGTGGTGATTTTAATATGATTGAAATTTCATATGATAAATGTGGGGCACTTCCTATGTATTGAACGATTGGTGAAAGAGAAGCATGATACTTTACACATAACAAATTGGGGCTTCATGATCCCAATCTTGGCTAGCACCATGGTCATACAATGTGGCACATGTGGAGAAAATCTGAGTGAGATCTGATAAGTTCCTTAAGAAACTTAAAAAATCCATTATGTTTTCTCATTCTTTTCTTTTTCCATTTTTTTATCCTATGACAATGGAGCTTTTGTCAAACATTGTCCTTTCAAACCACTTTCCAATACAATTTTGTACTAGGTGGAAACTTGTCAATATGAAGGCCATGAAGACCCAAATTTCACTAAACATGTCACTAATCACTCATAAGGCCATGTCAATTCATACATGTTTAAAATTTGGCACCATGTCAACAAATGAGACAAGTTGGATAGCCCGGTGGAATGATGCTATTAATCATGATACCCTTTTCCTTTTCATTTATGGGTGCCAACTAGCTTATTTACACCATCCACCACTACCTTGGAAGCTCAATATTTTAACTTAGAATCACAACTTTGAGTGGCTATGCTTCATCACCAAAAGTAGTTTGTAGATTCCCACTCTAGTTTTTATGCCCAAGTCAAAGCTCAACTTCATTGGCTTAAAATTGGAGACAACTTCCCTAGAAAGAATATTTTTAGGCTTTGCTAGCTCATCATACATCCTAAGAAAACAAAATTGAATGGGTAATAACTCTTTAGTGAACTTTTAGACATTCTTGAATCCTTTGTTCAACATTATGAGCAAGTTTATACTACTCAAGAATATACTCTAGCTCATAACATTGCTTAAAAAATGCTTAAATGTGGTTCATTGTCAAGTTTCCACTTCTCAATGTATTTTTTGTGATTAATTTCTCACTAAGGAATATTTGTGTGAGGTTGTGTTTTCTATGTCTAGTGATAAATTCACTAGCTTGGAGAGACTCCCTTTTGAATTCTAAAAAAAAAATTTGGATATTGTGGGAGAAGACCTCACAAGGATTGTCTAGAATTCTTTCATGGGAATTCATTAGGAAACATAATAAACAAAGACAATATAAAATTTATACTTAAATTTGGTAACCTAGGGGAAATTTGTAACTGGTGGCAGGCCTATAACCTTACTAAATGTCTCCTATAAGATTATTTTCAAAGCTCTTATTCTTAAGCTTAAACCACTCCTTCCCTAGCTTGTTTGACTTGATCAAACTAGTGTCATTAAGTCATGGTACATCATTGACAATATTATTTCTATTTGGAAAGGGATGGAATGGGATTAACATTCTCAACATTTTGCAATGTTCATCATAATTAATTTTTCGAAGGCCTATGATCACATTAAATGGATTTTCATTCTTCCCACACTTCAAGCACTTAAATTTGGACCATATTTTAATAAATTTGTTTAGATGCTATTTTCCAATGGATTAGATTGCATTACCATTAATTACCAACAATCCAAACCCTATGTTTTTTTTTGGTCCATCCACTAGGGATGTCCTTTAGCTCTTACACTTTACATGCTTGCTACTAAGGGATTTGGATATCTTTTGACCCAAGAAATTTCTTAGAAGTTGGTTAAAGGTATTGTGTTGTCCAATTCATATATAGATGGTCAATTTGAGAGATTCATTGATAATCCTTTCTCTCTTATTAGGGATGAGGATAATATCAAGTAGGGTCTTCTTTGCCTTGATATATTTTTCCAAGATTCTAGCTCAACTGTTTAATGGAAAAAGAATCAATGTTATACACAATATTTTCTTCCTAAACCTCACTACTTGGATTATTTCAAATTAAAATGGTTTAATCATGGGGAAATATTTTAAAACTTGGGCATTCCCTTTTCCTTTTAGGCTTCACTTGCTAGCTTGTGGGAAGCTATCATTGCTAGAACTAAAAAAAGAGTTAAGCTATTATATCACTAAGCCTCTTTCTTTGCTTAGAAAATTGTAGGTGTGCTCTAAAATTTTAGCTTCTATACATTCTTCTTGTTGGGTTCCTTATAAGGTTTCCTATTCCAAAGTTGAGAAGCCCCTCTGTGATTTTTTATGGGCTTTTGATGATAGTACTAAAGGCTTCCATCATGTTCCTTGGGAATTATGTTGCCCCCCTCATGATGTTGGCGGCTTAAGTCTTATTTCAATCCATTGAAAATGCATTGCTCTCTATACTTGATGCATCATTAGAGTTCTAAAAGGGAACATTGTTGGCATTGACTTTTTTTCTCATTGATGTCAAGAATTGATGGTGAAGTTGCATGGAGTTTGTTGGTATGATGTTCATTCATCGTGATGTTCATTGATGCATTTTACAAAGTTACTTGGTAAAAAGAGTGTTGTTGTCAAAGGTAAATGGTGTTGGTAATACAAATAGGGTGTTGCAGTGAATTGTCTTGTGGTGTTGCTTCAAGGTGTTGATACACAAATTTGTTACTACATCTCAAGGTGTTGATGCTTCTTCGCTCATCTCATCATGGTATTGATGCAAAGGTACTTGATGGTGTTGATAATTTCATGATGGTTGTTCTACGAGAGGTATTTTTTATTTAGTTAGAGAGATAACTGTAATGCTGATCATTTATGGTTGTTGATCATTTCATGATGGTAGTGGAAGAAGTTTGCTTAAAGACGTAGTTGAAGAAGGCATGGTAACTTTAATGCTTTTACCTCTTAAAAGCTTACTCTCTTTGTTCATGATTAAAGGTATGATATTCTAGATCAAAAGTATGTGTTTTGATTATAAGGGAAAAATAGGTTTTGAAGGGACCCGAAACCCTTTACAACGATAGGTACAAAATATTTCTCGAGAGATAAAAAACTAAAAGACCATCAATAGCCGAAAACCCATAATACCAGAAGAAACAAAATGTTTCCTGAAAGATAAAACACTAGTCTATTAGTAGCAGCCAATAGTGACAAAACAACAAAAAAAAGGAAAAAAATTGAGACATAGCAACAGAAAAATACATTAAAAAATAGAGGATAAAAATTATGTGTTGATCATTTATAGGCTTTACGTTTTTGCTTTTTGAAGGTCTCATAAAACCCCTAATAACTAGGGTTTATCTTTTGTAAAGGTTTTTTAAAGGAAAGAGTACTTTTGTTATAAATTAAAAGTGACTTATGGTCACTGGTCATCATTAAGTTAAGTAGCCTTGTCAATGGTTTAAAAACATTGTGTAACCGACCTCCCTATGTAATGTAACATATCAAGAAAGTTGAGAACTAAGTTTATATCATTCAAAAAAAGATCAAAGGTCACATTTTAAAGGTTGTTTGGCGGAAAGATAAAAATAAAAGGCTCATATTTAGATGTTTTTAATGGTTATTTCCTGAAGCAAAAAACTTGACGAGAAGTTTAACAGTTTGGTGTGTTTGTATAATTGCTTGAAGTTGAACAAACCAAGAGATTATTAGATGACGCCAAATTGAAGATTTTTCAATTTGTTGTAATTGGAGTTTTCAATTTGAAGAAATATTTTCTTCTTTGAATATCAATGGTCATGTGTTGGAATAAAATTTTTGATTTGAAGATGAAATGGTTTTTTAGGAGGATGCAATGGATGTTTTGATTATTAAAAAATGATGATAGGCAGAAATTAAAATCCTTTTTCCTTCTATAATTCAAGAGAATGCTTTGATGAAAAGGATGTTGGAAGAATGAAGAAGAACATCTCTTTATGTAGCTTTTGTGTTGTCATTGATGTCACCATGTTATACGATTTGCAACTGCAAGTTTAAGTTCAAGCTTGATCCAGTATTCTAAACTGGTATGACAATTATTATCCTCTGGTATTTTGGTCCGTAATCCTCCATTGATGAATATCATAACTTGCGGTTTTGGGAAATGGTTCTTGGATGTTAGAAGTTTGTACATTTAGAATTTCTTGTGCACAGGTGCTCGTATGACAAGTTGGCATCATTTTGTTGTTGTATTTTGTTAATAGGTCTATCCTTGGCAGACCTAATCAAGAGTTGATGTTATAATGAATTTATTTTATGTTGCAGATGTATGTGTGATCTATCTTAGGTCCATGTTGACATATTGTAGTGTACTACATGCTTGAATTGTTTTTTGAAAAGTTTTGTACAAGCTTGAGGCTGACAGTCAATCTTTTTGGTGAATAAGGGTTGCATCTAATTAGGCTGACCTAATTGATGCTTGCAGATGAATCAAAAATATATATTGGATAGTTTTGAGATTGATTTTGCAAGAAAAGATGTGAAGTGAGATAGATAAGTATGCAAAGATGATGAAGTGTGTAAAGTTAGTTTACTGAGCATCAAAGGAACTGAATCAACACTTGTTAGGTGTAACTTTATCAGTTCATTTTCTGGTTGTAAGCCATTTCTACATTGTATATTTGTAGGCAATGAGCCTCCCATTTTGGACAATGAGTCATGGCAGTGAGCCACCCTTTGCAATATCTTATAACCAGTTATACTATATTGTGAGATAATCCTCATCATGGTTTTTCCACATAAAAATCTTGGTGTTCATGTTTTATGTGCTTTTATGTTATGTTAATGCTCTTGCTCATTTTTACTGTTATATGCATTGGAGTAATTGGATGGTGTTTATTCAATAAGTTCAAGAAGATACTAATTCATCCCCCCTCTCAGTATCTTGGGTATTCAACCAAGGAGACATAGAGAATGAGACTAAAATAACATGATATCAAAATACTAAATGGTATTTTATGTATGACTGAAATCATGAAGTCTATTTTATCTGTGCAGATTGATTTGATCTGAATGAGATCTCGGGTGTTTGGAGCTTTGGATGTAAAGTAGAGGTGAATGGATGTGAGTGTGAAAATCACAGGTGTATAATGGGACTGCATTCAAGAATTGTGTTGTGAATTGTAAAGAAAGGTTTGCCTAGAGAGTAACATTTTGAGTTTTGAAAGGTTCTTTTGCATTCAATGTGTGGTGTGTCCTGGTTTGAACATGGAATGAGCTTGATGAGTATGGGATAATCTTTCTTGATTGAATCATGAAAAGTAGAGATGACTGTAACCTCTGTCAAATGATGTTGGGTTTTGTCAGAGCATGTTGACATGATGGTTGTATGTGAGATGGAAAAGTTGTATTCTTTATCAGAATGATGTTAAAAGGCTTTGATAAGTGTGAAAATATATGTTGAAACTTTGTTTGGGTAGTGATTTGAAGTGAAATTGGGTAACCCTCTGTATTCTTTTATTTTCCTATTGAAAATTGTCAATGAAACATGAAGTTTTGCCAATAAGGTAGTTTGGGTTGCCAGTGAGGCATGGTGTTCAGCCAATGAGGCTTGTTTCGCCAGTGAGGCTTGTTTGACTAGTGAGGCTTGTATTGCCAGTGAGGCTTGTTTTGCTAGTGAGGCTTGTATTTCCAATTAGGCTTGTTGTATTGCTAGTGAGGCATACAATCTGTATTCAACAAGTTTTAACCAGTGAGGCTTAATAGAGCAAATGTTCAGAGTGATTTTTTCACCCTATTAGGGTTTTTCCACTCATAATCCTATGTTCTGTTTATTCTTGATGTGTGTCACATTGTGCTTGGTTGTTTATTCTTGATTTAGATGTTATACTCTAATTTGCATATCTTTATGATTTTCATAACATACACTATCTAGAGTCTTTGAATAATCAAGTGTATTAATAAATATTTGAAATTTGTTTTATTTGACCATTGATTCACCCCTCCCTCTCGGTGGTCTTATACTCCAACAAATAATACCTAAAAAATTATTATTAGCCATTGCATTTCCTTAGGAACTCTTGTTGGACAACCATCTTGGAAGGGCCTTGGTCATTATACTTGTTACACCCCATTGTGAATTTACCAAATACTTAAACCTTTATGTGCAAATATGGTTTTAATGCATGATTATTTCATGATGATATTTGGTTGAATGAAATGTATTCGCAATGAGACGAAACCACTTTTAAATGTTATATGATGTTTAATTTATACTATGATATGATTTATAGGTTATCAGTGAAGTATGAACATGTTGCTCTAGGTTGAATGCAAGAAAGTTTGAACTCTCCAAAGGGGAAGGGAGAGTATCAACCAAGAGAGGAGTTGGTATTTCTATCTAAGTAGATGCAAACATTCACTTGCATAGCTTAATGGAACCTTGTCAAGTCAGTTTGATTTTCATAATAGTAAGTCTTGAACCTAAGTTGATAGGGTTGTGAGTTGTTAGGAAAAATTATGCTTTTGTCGTCTTTGATCCTCCTTGACTGTTAAATTAAATTAAATTAAGATCCAAATATTCTTTGTAAGTAGCGTATATAACATGTATTGTATATTTGAATAATATATATGAATATATATATGTATATAAGATGAAGCATATATATGTATGTATGTAGGTATGAATATATGTATATACAGACAAAACAAATGAAATGTATATGTTTATATGTATTATCATATATCTAATTATATATTATATTTTAAATGATTTTGAAAGCCATGATAAATGGTTGATATGCCACGTGTATACAAGGTATATGGTAGATATAATTGAGATTAGAGTGGTCACCTAGCATAGGTGCCACCATATACATTTATCAAATTATCATCATTGTCATGTAGTTGCTGAATGTTGCACTTTCTAATCTATTTAAACAACCACATAAAGGTGGTGACATGGAGGATATTATCCATGTGCTACTATTATTGTGCAACCCATGACTTGGGCAGTTGGAAAGAAAGCATGTTTGAATGGAATTTGACTACCTATCGTGCCATATAAGGAGAATTTTTCTACAACATTAAACTATATTATATCTCAAAATGTTAATTACCAAGCTAGCCATGCCAACAACAAGAGAAGTTCAAATAGTTTTTGAGGACTATTTCAAATAGAAATTTATACACCTTTTAACTGCATTTTTAATGGTGGGTTGTGAGCGGCATTTGTTAGTGTAGGTTTTTATTTTCCTAGTGGGTTAATTTATTTTCCCTTAGTCCTAGGTTTTTCCTACACTTAATTAAGCTTTCTTAGGATAATAAAGTGAGTTTATTACTTGGAGATAAGTGTGTGGTGTCCCTTTCCTTAAAGGATGGAACCACTTTCCACTTTTGGTGGCATCCTCCACTTTTGGTGATCCATCTCCACTTTTTGTGGTTGATTCCTATTGGTTGGATTTTCCACCTACCTCCTCTCCTAAGTTCTATATAAACTCACTACCTAGCTTGTATTTGCATACTCTTGCATCCATTCATGCATATTTGCATTGTATCAAGCAATCTTGGAAGCTCTTAATGTATTATGTCATATTGACATTACATAATCTCTCGAAGTTCTTGTGTGCATTCTTTATGATTTTCTAGTTTATGTACCTTTGATTTTCTCTTAAAAATTTCCTTGGGATATTTAATCTATTTCAAATTTCTAACATGGTATCAGAGCTTTTATTTTGAGAAATCTAAGTTCTTAGATTCCTGATTGAGAGATTGAGATTACCCAGTCTTCCTTAATTATCACTCTTGCACAGTCTAAGTATGCACTTGACATGCTTAAAAGGTTTCACATGGCTGATTGTAAGCTTGTATCGACTCCATTCTTGTCAGGGGTCAAACTTGAGGCTAAGTTTTCTTCACCCTTGGTTGATGGCACTTTGTATGGACAACTTGTTGGTAGTCTCATCTACCTAACTCATACGAGGCTTGAGATTCATATGTAGTAGGCATGGTCTCTTGATTCATGCAGGAGCCACATGAGTTGCACTAGAAAGCAACTAAGTGGATTCTTTACTACATCAAGGGTACTCATAATTATGGGATTCATTATGTAGTGGGCATGGATTTTGACTTGGTTGGAAACACAAATTCAGATTGGTTAGGTGATTCTTAGGATCGCAAGTCTACTTTAGGGTATTACTTCTCCCTTGGTTCTAGTCTAGTTTGTTGGTCGAGTAAGAAGCAGTCTACTATTGCTCTTTCATCCACAAAGGCTGAGTATCAAGGAGTAGTTAATGTTGCTACTGAGGCCATATGGCTTCAAAACATTCTCACTAAGTTTGGCATTCCCTTTTGGAAGCCCACAGTTATCTATTGTGACAACGAAAGCGCGATTTAGATCTCTCGCAATCTGGTCCATCATCAATAGACCAAGCACATTGAGATCCAAATGCACTAAATTTTAGAGTTGATTCATTTAGAGATCATCAATCTCAAGTATTTTCTTACATCAAATCAATTTGTTGACATCTTCACCAAGCCCTTCACTGAGAGCAAGTTCCTTCATTTGCGAGCTTTTCTTAGGGTGCGGTTGTTGTCATCTTTGGGGGGGCTACTTATGTTGATATTATGGATGCACAGGGTCCTTGAAGCTGCAGTCTTCAATGGAGGACCTTTGCCAGGAAAGATAATCAACCACACAGAAAGTGTTGCAACTAGGCATGCATAATAGAGATTCTATATTGATGATATGATTGATATTGATATGATTAATTACAAATGTACAATATGCCTTGAATATATAGGCATGAGAGAAAACCTAAAATGCATGAGATGTTGCCACGTGTCTTGATCTAACAACATGTGACAACATGTGAACCCTATCTAGGAAATTATTAAATGTTGAGATAAATTCTAGAAGGACAACTCATCTTCTAGAAGGAATCTTATCCCTACAAACAAGGAAGGGGGAATTAACCCATTATTAAATGATTTATTAAAATGCAACCTAGGACTATATGATATATGACCTAAGTTAACTTATGCTATTGTAATAATTAATTAATTACACTAACACCCCCCATAAGCTCAAATTAGGGAGGAAAAATGCAATGATTATGCAAGAAGATGATGATCATGAATGATGGGTCCCAGCTACGAGGCCATGTTAGGTACCCATGTACATGATAAAGATGTAGAAAATCTCCCACAACTAGAGAAAAGGGGAAAACCTAGTGGGAACAAAACCCCTCTCCAAAAAGGAGATGAAAATGCAAAAATATGTGAGATAGGATGGGAAGGATGGAGGACTCCCAAATACCCCCCAAGTACACCATCTGTCACATGAATACAATACAATAGCCCCCCCATAGGGAGGAGATAAAGAGACTATATAGCTCCTCCAGAAGATGTGATCACCTGCAAAGATGGTAAGTGTCTGAAGACAAAACATGATCAAATGTCAACAAACAACTTGTCTCCCTTTCGAAAGAAACAAAACTAACTGCAAGTGAAGTGATGCTTCCCATTTTGGATAGGAATTGAAGGAAGGAAGGATGAAAATGGATGATGATGTCTCTGAACTCTGCTCAAATGTCTCCTTGCCTGATGATGAAGATGCCATAGTCCCAAACAATGAAGAGGGTGACAAACCGGACAATGCGGAAACGATGTTGAACAATATCCAAAGATAGTGATGTGATGGATATGATGGATGGGATTGAGACTTGATAGCCCCTAAATGAAGTGTCCTCAAAACCATTGAAAGAAGTCTGAAGTAAATCCAATGGTAGATGTTGAAGAAACCTCAAGTCCTGAATGAAATGACAGGGAAGAAGTCTCATACATGAAATCCCTGAAGAGAAACCAAGTGCCTCCAAGATATTCTCTGGATCCTCAATCAAGGTCAAGACAAATGAATGAGGAGACTCAAGAAAACTCTCCAAAGTGGGGTCTGAAAAGAGGAGTGATAACCCCTCAAGAATTTCCTCCAAACCTGTAGAAGTAGCCAAGTCAGTGATACCTGAAACGAAGCCATCCTGTGATGTCAAGTCTGGAAAACAGAATGTGTCCTGATGAATGATGATAGTGGAAGCCTTGATCAATGATTCTGTACAAGGAATCAATGAATGTGAAGGGATACCAATAGTCTTTGATGGAGAAGAAGAACCTGAAGCAACCTTGTCAACCTCTTCAGAAAGATCAAGGCAATCAACCTTCTGCACAACAATATCATCATGGGGTACCTGATCTGAAGAATGACATTCTGAATCATGACCATCGAGGAATGGTGGAGTATTTGAATCTCCATATAGCTCCCAAAGCTTAGTCCAAAGAATATGAGGACAATCACAATGATCAAGAGAATTCAAAACATCACAATCAACTTGCATCTTAATGATCTCCAAATCAGTGTATCTGCAGCAACTCCAAGCAAGTTCATGAATACCTTCACTCAGATGGGGAATTATACCATATAGATGTGGCAATAAATCATGTGATTGGAGATGGTGGACGATCCCATCCCGCCATTGTGAATAGTTTCCCTTGTGTAACATAACCAAAGAAGGAGTATATGCAAGCCCCATAATGAACTATCTCCAAAAAACACAAAGATAAATGACCTTCAACAACAAATAGAAGACTTCCAAGGATGATGTGCAACTGAAGTGATGCTACTCGGATCAAAAAATATTTTCCCAAGCTTCAGGATGTCTAAGTTATTGATCAAATGCACCAAACTGAAAACATCAATGCAAGATTACCTGGAGTTGAAACTGATCAAGGGGTCTAGACTGATGAAAAAATCTCTGAAAAATATTCCTGATGCCGCTGGAATCACCGAAATCTGATAATCTGATGCGAAGATATGAGCCTTTATGTCCAAAGTGGAGGTTTGACTTCAGTTGACTGTAGAATTTTTTGCAAGAAAATTTTTGCATAGTGAATGTCACCACTAGAAATTAGATGAAATTATCTTTCTGACAGTATCTCGTTTGCTGAATTTTGACACCGTGGGTGAAAGTTATGATAAAATGAAAAAAATGCCTATATGTGGCACTCTGTAGGCTCACGAGGGTAAAAAAAAAAGCCCCCTGGGCGGTAGGACACGGTTGTTGATATGACAGGCGTTGTTGAGTTGGAAAAAAAATGCGTCGCTGGGCGGAGCGGCGGCCAGGCGGAGCGGGGTGGTGCCAAGGTGGCGCCGCTGGATGGAGCAGAGCTGACAATGGGGCTGGGAATAGTGCACAGTCCGGTAACAAATCCCAACGACAGAGATACAAGCGTCGACGAGGAAGATTCTAACGGTTGGCGGATGTACACAGAACCGATGGTGTAGATAGAACAACCACGATAGGGAGTCCAGCGAGTGAAGGGTGTCGGTTGGCAGAAGCCAAACAGTAGATAGCCGATGATGAGTGGGCCCGTCGGATATCTGACAGCATACAACAGTCAATGGAAAAGCCCCGCTAAATGGGTCGACAAAGTACTCCCTTCGTACTAGATATTAAACACCACCGACCAAAACCTTTTCTATAGACAATTTGAATTGAATGGCCGACAATATAAATATTTTTATTTGATTTTTAATATTGCGCTAAGCAATTAAAAATCAAAACCTTCAATAATTTGCCGATAAAATTTTTATAATCTGCAGACCGACAGAGTAAAAAAAATATGCCGATGATTTTAAAAATCAAACCCAATTATAATATGCCGACAAAGATTTTAATTTGAAGGTCGCCCAAAAAATATTTATTTTGCAACTATAGGATAATGCCCAAATATATGTTTTTTTGCCAAAACATATAGATAAAATGCCTGATTTTTCTGAAACAAAAAATGGCCTGTGACTAATTTTTTTTTGCCTTAGAGGACAACTGACAGGATTGATTTTCTTACTACAAATTTGTACGGATTGTACCAGTTGATTTTGCAAACCCAAATACCTCTGATGGCTCTCGGGTTGATGTATCTGATTTTGATGAATGGGAAAACGATCCTAGGGTTTCGAGGCCTTCTAAAGACAATGGCGAGCTCGGATCTGACTATATCTGCTTCAAAAATCAGCTTGGTCCCTAGGTGGAAACAAGTAGCCTTCAATGGAAACCTTCAAGCCTGCAAGAATCTTGCACACCAACTTTCTTGATCGAGGGTTGACGTTTCATTGGACAAGCTCTGATACCATGTTGAGATTATGGATGCATAGGGTCCTTGAAGCTGTAGTCTTCAATGGAGGACCTTTGCCAGGAAAGATAATCAACCACACAGAAAGTGTTGCAACTAGGCATGCATAATAGAGATTCTATATTGATGGTATGATTGATATTGATATGATTAATTAGAAATGTACAATATGCCTTGAATATATAAGCATTAGAGAAAACCTAAAATACATGAGATGTTGCCATGTGTCTTGATCTAACAACATGTGACAACATGTGAACCCTATCTAGGAAAGTATTAAATGTTGAGATAAGTTCTAGAAGGACAACTCATCTTCTAGAAGGAATCTTATCCCTACAAACAAGGAAGGGGGAATTACCCTATTATTAAATGATTTATTAAAATGCAACCTAGGACTAAATGATATATGACCTAAGTTAACTTATGCTAGTGTAATAATTAATTAATTACACTAACAACTTAGTCATTTTCTTCTCTTCTATCTCTATTCTTGGGGGGGCGTTCTCTCTCTATTTGTGGGGGGGTTCTTCTTCCTTTGGGGGGGAATTTGATATGTACATGGGTACCTAACATGGCCTCATTTTCTGGGACCTGTCATATTTTGCATCTTCCTAAGCTATGCTTAAGGGGGGTGTTGGTGTAGGTTTTTATTTTCCTAGTGGGTTAATTTATTTTCCCTTAGTCCTAGGTTTTTCCTACACTTAATTAAGCTTTTTTAGGATAATAAAGTGAGTTTTTACTAGGGGATAAGTGTGTGGTGTCCCCTTCCTTAAAGGGTGAAACCACTTTCCACTTTTGGTGGCATCCTCCACTTTTGGTGGTCCATCTCCACTTTTTGTGGTTGATTCCTATTGGTTGGATTTTCCAGCTACCTCCTCTCTTAAGTTCTATATAAACTCACTACCTAGCTTGTATTTGCATACTTTTGCATCCATTCATGCATATTTTCATTGTATCAAGCAATCTTGGGAGCTCTTAATGTATTTTGTCATATTGACATTGCATAATCTCTCAGAGTTCTGGTGTGCATTCTTTATGCTTTTCCAGTTTATATAGCTTTGATTTTCTCTTTAAAAGTTCCTTGGGTTATTCAATCTATTTCAGATTTCTAACATTGACTTAGTCAAATACTAGTGGTGGTGAATATATGCACAACATAGAATTCTATTTTGTTTGGTATGTTCCCATGTTGGGCAACATAGCCAAATCGTGGCATTTGGAGATCTATTCAAGCCTCCAAGTTAAATTGATTTCTATCTTTAGTAAACCATTTTTAGCATAAATAGAGATCAGTTTCTCATTATTTAGGTGGTTCATTAGTTTTGTAACCTTTGAGATAGTTGCATACATGAGATTTGAGGGAAGAATCAAGCATAGTGAGAAGAACATTTGAAATCTACATATCAATAAGCCATATATCAAGATTAGTTTGACTATATTAGAATTTGATTGTTCAATAGTTTCAGGTTGGTTGTAATAGAATCAAAATAATGGTGCAAGGATAGTGTTGTGCACTAAAGTTGATAGGACAACAAGTTCAAAGCTGAGTTGAAGACTTAAAGTGCAAATTTGAAGCAAGGAATACCAGAATCAAAGCTAGGTTATTTAATTCCAGGCATGATTAAAATGATTCTCCTTCTTTCTCTTTTAAAATCTGATAAAAGTACTTTCATTATTCTAAGTTTTCTTTCACCATTGCTATGTGCAAAGTGTGGTTGTTTGGGATAGTATATGAATGCATGTATAAAAATATTAGCTTATTTATGCAAAATGCCAATAAGAACTAGTGAAACCAGTTGGTTAGGTCAAAGTAGTTTTCTTTTAAAAATAATGTTAAAATCATATTTGATTTACGTGATACTAAGTTAATATATATTCAAGAGATCTTCAATGAAAATTTAAGACTCTCTCTAAGCTGTGTTTAACCAAATCAACTAACTTATTAAACCAAAGTAGCGAAGAATAACTAAATATGGGAATATGATATTTATTCCAATAAGGTAGTGTCATATATATTTTACCAAAAAAAAAATTATATTGTATTTCAATGATAAGTTCTAAAAGTGTGATAGAAGTGGAAATATCTTTAATATCTTTTGAAATTTATAGAATTACATAATAGACCAAGAGTCATTATTATTACCTACTAATTGAAAATCATGTATCCTAGATAGAGGACTTTATTCTCTCGTCATTAATCAAAAGCCTTAGTGCTAGGAGATTTTAAGGTGCAAAAGCACAAATAACTCTCAAGTAGAAAATATTCTCCAATGTGGCTATAAAATTATCATACATTTAAATATGAGAATATATGTGTCATATGGAAGGACAAATATATGAATGTCTATATACATACAAACGTAGGTACCTTATATAATATGCAAAGGATAACTTGGAAGAAACCTGTGAGGAATCTGGAGATTAGTTGAAAGGTTCTTAATTGAGTTATCATAAGTTAAACAACTTAATATGTTGAATTATTATAGGACATTACTATGAATAAAGTTTTATATTGAATCATATTAAATGATATTTAATATCATGATTAACTAGATCAGTTATGGTTTCCTAGAAGAATGGAACCATACTTGTTATAACAACGAAGAGTCTAAACCATTATTTATGAAGAAGATGATTGTTTATTTATGACCACTTCAAGGTTAACCATATCTGGTATGGAGTTCTTTAGAAACAAGAAACATAAGAGTAAACGATGGACATCTAAAACTTTAATAAGAAGAAGTATTCTTCAATTTAAGTTTAATAATAGATTATTATACATATCGACATATTGTCACTACTTTTAGATTGAGACCAGGTGTGTCTAGTCGATGACATTGTGTCATTAGTATTAACTAATTATGCATAAAATAAGAGAGTAGTAATTCCCATGGTTAAAACCTAAGGACTTGAGTAAAAGGCAGTTGCTAAGCTCTAGGATGTTACATGAACATAACTGGGGAGATATAGTTAGAAAAGTATAACCAATCAAGTCGTTTACTGACTTAGCAAGAAAAGACTCAAATAAGAGGCAGTTGCCTAGGCCCAGAATGTTGCGAGAACATAACATGGGTATTCGAGTTAGATGTGTTAAGCCTATTTAGTCGAATAATCAACATTAGTGAAGTCATCACTATTGAAAGAGAATCTATTTGAGATAGTTAACCTTTGAGTCAAACCAATAGTTGAGTTAACCATAGGTCAGTAAGATTTCCAAGTCGAGTTAGAGCTGGTGGGTGAACTTACAACACTGCTTCCTTAGAAAGTAGATGATTATATATATCAAAAATTTTGCCAAAGTGTAAAAGTCACTGCTTGCACTTTCCAATTCACTATGCTCTAGTTTTGCATAGCTTGTCAGTAGCGTCATGCATAGTTGGAAGGTATCCATAGTTCTATGACCATACTTGTTATGTAGGACACAACATTAGATACTCAGATGACAATACTAGAGGTTCCTATACTATGCTCTTCGTTGAAGGGTAGGGCCACTTCTAGTTAGGAAGGTGTGTGGGGGACTGTCGGTCTGTGGTTGGAGGTAAAGCACTTGGGTGATGCTCTCCTTCACGTAGATGACACATTGAGGCTTGTGAAATAGAAGAGTAATCTAGATAAGGATATCTTGACCTTGTTCTCTTTGTAAATTATGAAATTGTTTCTATGATCATGAATTCTATTTATAAGCTATATTTGAAAAGATGAGTTTCATTTACATGAAATTTAGTTATGTTATTATGCAATGTTATATAAAATTATTTATGCAACATGCAAAATATGTTATTGAAAAAGAAAATTTTATTTTCCTGGTTTTGAAGGCATTGAGTTCTTCACTTCATGAGTTAAAACCTAGATGAAAACTATAAGAGTAAGGACAAAGATGTCACAATACTCTTCTCACCATGAGGGAACTTCAAATTCAAGGTAATTTAGTTATTAACAACATTTGGAAGGATTGGAATCCCACTGAGCCTTAGATTATTTGGGCCAATAATGACTTTTGCAATGGACTCTCAATTAACCATCAATCTAGATTAGGTGTTCTTTTGTTCTTTCTAGTCAAGGGATTCATCTTGTCAAAGACCCTTGGATTCATGCTTTTAAATTTTTTAACAAAGGAATAAGAACTCTTCTTGAACTCCTTATTATGACCATTAAGAATTTTCTCTCTTGGCTTGAAGTCAAGTTGAAAATTCAACTATCCAACTATGATCAAGAGATATTTCATATTGTTATTTATTCCATTCCTCCCCATATGTTTCATAAGATTGGGGTTGGGTCCTTCAAGCCTTAGTGAAAAGATTGGAAATAGTATCTTGAAATGTCATTTTGCAAGTACAAACCCCACAAGGGCTATTTGTGGCTCACTCCTCATCTTCCAATGGTGGATCAACTAAACCACCATTGACACCTCTAGTCTTCAATTGGCACCAGGTATCAACAATTTCAAACTTTTTTGGGTGTCCATTCTTGAGCTTAAATTGGCTCATTTTACATGGTTTATCACTAAGGTCTTTTTCTTGGTTCTCATGTGACTCGTGCTTGGGAGTTCCCAATCCCTCTTGTCCCTTTTGTAGACAATTTAAAGAGTCTCTCAAGCATCTTTTTGTTCCAAAGATCAAGAAGCTTTAAGTTGGATACATGATTTTTTCAAGCCATTTTGGCTTGATCTTTTCACATGGCATATGGTGTTATCGGGTGATTGGGTCTACCTCACATTCAAATCTGTTTAGATTTGACATGATTTCAAGGTGAAAATTCTCTTTAGTATTTGGAAAGAGAAATTCAACTCACTTTTTCTAGTTGTTTAGCTAATAATGACTTCTCTTTATACACTAAAGATATGATTTTCTCTAATGTGGTTATGCATATTTAGGTGCAAGTTCACAATGTCACGTTAGAATAACTGTGTATAAAAGCTTCTTGATTATTGAGGTAATGCTCCTTGCACAGTTTCCAGAGTCCCAACCCTTACTTCCTCCTTGCCTAAGAGGCATAGTGGGGAAAATGTGTCTCAACCTTGCAATTACATAAGGCAATGTTGATACGTCAATGATGGGTGGTGCGGGGGTATTCCCCTCACGAGGGGTCTAAAGGCCATGTGCCCTGATAGGGGCTTGGGGATAGTGCCCCCGAAAGGAAATTTTTTATTTATATTTTATTATTGTAAATCTGGACCATTCATCATTAGGTCTCAAATCTGATGGTCGATATTTTGTTAGCTTGACTTTCCTTAGAAGATAACCCTATTTTGTGAGAGCGTTGTATTATGACAATGCAGTGTGATGTATTCTGAGAGTCTAATAGCAGTCGTGTTACCTCTGGATCTCTTGTTGGTGATACTCTTGTGAGAAGTTTACTCTGCAAGTATATTGTAATCTTTGTGATTTCTAAATGATATCATTGGGCAACTTTTGGAGTGTGGGGTTTTCTCTCGAAAGGGTTTTCCCCACATAAATCACTGTGTTGTGGTATCCATGATATTTATGTTTATTTTTGTTTAAGTTTATGTAACTGTTAAAGATTTGTAAATTTTTGCATTATCCTCCTCTCAATATTAGTGTAGGAAGTTGTTTCGCTACCTTAGATTCCTTACACACATGTGTGATCGTGGTCAATCTACTCGATAAGATTGTGGATGTCAATCTCAAGGCTCTTAATGAAAAGGTTCCAAGGATCATGTTCCTCGTGGATGGTCTCAACCTTATCAACACCTCACACCTCTTCTCATGGGGGTGGTGCTCTTGGTTGGCTAGACTCTAGCAAGTTTCCTCATCCAAAGCTAACAAAATCCCTTGTTTGTGCTCAACAACCTACAAAAGATCAAGATGAGGTTGCTCTTATTAGTTGAGAACTTATTGATGATGATGCTAACCCTATTGATGTATGGGGTAAACTTGATGATTGTGATTCCCTTCTTACTAGTGTTTCTTTTACCGCTTACCATTTTTTTCTATTTTTAATGTTGATTGAGCTATACCCTTACCTATTTTCATCTATTATTTGGACTAACTCCCACCTATTTTCATTTATTATTATTGAATAATATATTATTATTTATCCCATTAATTCTTCCCTAAAAAATTAATTAATATAATTTCAAATGAACCCTAGTAACCCTGAATACATAAACCTTTATAAAAACCTGAAAAGTAGAGTGATTAACCATTAGATTTGAGCCCTTTATATTTCTTCATATTTATACTTTTATACCTTTTCGATATACATCAATTAAATAAATTAAAATTTATAATAATTAACAATCTTTTTGGTACACTTTTGGATCTTTCCGCCAAAACGCCCACGAATTTGGCACGACCTTGCACGATCCCATTAAAATTAAATAAAAACAAGACAAAACGGAAGAATGGCACGGTTGGAGCAAAACGGCAAGCCAGCTAAGTTTAGCTACTCTTCTTGTATGTATTTGCATGGGGTTGAGGTCGGGTCTGTACAGTACTGAAAACAATGGCGAAACAAAAACAGTACAAATCAGTTTGGCAGTATTGAGGTAAGTTTTCGAGAAATTTGTTTTCAGCCACTTCACACTGTAATCTATGCATTTCTTAAATAAAAAAACAATATTTATTATATGTTTTTCATCTCAGATATTGTTGTTCTGTTTTTAAAGTAATACGAGCTTCCGAGCATGAATTTCTGGACGGCTGGAAATTTCGACTGAGCTTAGATTTGAGAAAAGATAAGGCTAATTTTGTAGCCTAATATGTATGGGGACAGCCATAGGTGTCGTAGCAATGACTGCAAAGGAAGTTTCTTAGTTGAAGGGTTTTAATTTATACAATAAACTTCAGATTCCGTAAAAATGAGAATCTCTGTGCTTTAGCCTCGAAAGCATGGAATATTAGAGTACTGACAAAGAAATGGCCTGCAAACTAACGTTCAGATCTAAGCTGATGAAAAAAATACAACTAAAGAGTGAAGAAATACAGCCGTAAGATAAAATATTGAAATCCTCAGTGTCTTTGGAAGTTGTTAAAGTTAAAAGCTTAAACATGCAGTGGAAGCAGCTTTACAGGTTTTAGGTGTGTCTGGTATTTATAATGTGATTCCTTTTTGCTTTTCATATTACATCATAGATTTATTTTAAAATAAGTACCAAATAAAGAAATACTACGCTGACAGACAGCGAAGATGGATTAATAATATATATCTTTACATCATGGAGTGTAGGTATACCAATAAATTATTTTAATATTTTAAAAGTAATTTTAAAAGTAAATTTCTTAATAGTTTTGTTTGAAGAGGAGTTTATAGTAAAATTAACAGCAGAAAAATTCATAATCAGTAAAGAAATAAGGACAGTTAGAAATAAGAAGTCTAGATTGTTGGTCTGCTTTTATTTCTTGCCGAACAGTTGAACTTTCCTATCATTAAAAACTTTCCTTTCATTTCATTAATGTGAATAGGAGGCTTCTTATGGATTTACATAAATAATATTAAAATATGGATCAATCATACTTGTGCGAACGGTATCTTTGCATTCAAGATACCTCTGTAAGGTTGTTTTAAATCATCTGGTTTAGCATTACGTAAATTTGTGCTTTCTTGATTGTGATAATATAAAGGATATTTCGTTTATTTCTGCCTACCGATAATCCTGCTTCAATTATCGGTAATAACAGTTGCATCGAAACTTTTTGAAAGTTATGGTCTCCAAAGACTATGTACAGAACAATAAATAGGAATCAATAGAGCATTATGACCGACTGAAGCATAACGCACGTGCGAAGGGGCTTACCGCGCACATTTATTAGAATTTCTTGAAGGTAGTAAATGTGGCTGCTTAATTTGGTGGCCTTGTGAAAAAGGCGCTAGCAAGTTCCATGATCTTTCCGGTCTCTGGGCTGTTTTTTTCTGGGTCTCGTTTCAATTTTCCTGCTGCCCGACGGCCGCCAGCAAATTTCTTCTGTTCACAATGCCTGGCTTGGGAGTCAGAATTCCAGGCTGGGATCTTTCTTGACCATAGAGTGAGCTTTAAAATCATTGTGGGTAGGTGAGGAAAGCGTTTCTTTCCCGTCTGGCGACAGCAATTTATTCGTTTAACAAGGATGGGCCAAGAAGTCTTCATAAACCCAGCATCGGGATATCTCGACAGCCGGGAAAAACGCCGGTGAAGGTACGGCGACGGCATTATATTCAGGACCCAGTTAGCCCATTTTTCTCTCATTTCTTGAACATAGTGTCTTTCAATCAGAGTGACGTTGGTGCTTCCATTGAAGGGTAAAGGGCATTGTCGATTGTCGTAACTGTGGCGAAATTTCTACTATGAAAATAAACAGCTGGGGTCTACTGGGGGATAGTCAAAGCTTTGGATGCGAGTGTCATGTCGTCAATTGACGGGAAATTCTAGAAACCCAAATTTTAGCAGGGATCTCTAACGGTTAATCAGCCCTTTAGGTGACATCATTGCCATGTGACCGCGGGGGACTGTTTGATTGCCCTTCTTTTGCAGAGCATAATGGTAGAGTAATCAAGTATGTGGGAATGGAGGGGAGAAGAGCTGCTGCGTTCTTGTTGCCGTGCAATCTCTATTCCCAACGGACATTTCTAACAACAATGCCCGAAACGTTTCCGGAGGAATGACCAGGTTAGTGCCTACCATGAGACCGTGTGGCTTAAAACACAGGCTGTCTTGGTGGGTTATCTTGTTTGTTTCTTGTTGGATTTTCTCGTTATTAGGCGGCTCCAATGCTGCTAAGCAGGACGAGAAAATTGTTCTGCTCGACTTCAAGAGCAAAATTTTCGAAGACCCATTGAATGTATTGCAGTCATGGAGGTCCTCCGATGATTCCCCATGTGGCTGGACTGGTATAACATGTGACGTAGATGGCAATGTGGAGAAGATTATTTTACAGAATTTCCAACTCAATGGTACCATTTCCTCTGCGTTAACCAAGCTGAAGCAATTAAGGGCACTCTCTTTGTCTAGGAATGGGTTTGCTGGGCAAATTCCTGTGGAGTTAGCGAAGATCGGTTCGTTGTGGAAGTTGAATCTGAGCCATAATGCGTTTTCTGGACCAGTTCCTCCTGATTTGGGGAATTTGTCAAGCCTGCGCATGCTAGATTTGTCCGGTAATTTCCTCAGTGGAGCTATACCACAGCCCTTGTTCAAGTATTGTGATAGATTGCGCTACATCTCTTTGTCTAAAAATAGCTTGTCAGGTCCCATTCCGACCGAAATATCACAATGTGGAAGGCTTGAGGGCTTCGACTTCTCGCTCAACGATCTTACGGGGTCTTTGCCTACAGAACTGGGCAACTGCCAAAGTTTGCGGTTGGTGAATCTTGGGGGTAATTCTTTTTCAGGGAGTCTTCCTCGTGTGCTTCTCAGTTTGAGTAATCTGTCGTACTTGGCTATAGATAGAAATTCTTTCACAGAAGGCTTGCTTCCTGACATTTTTACTCTGCAAAATCTGAAACATTATAATATTTCTCACAACAGACTTTCTGGGAGAATTCCTGTAATTACAAGTTGTAGTAATTCTCTTAAGGAAATTGATCTATCTGCAAATAACTTTATAGGAGAAATTCCCTTGAGTCTTACTTCGTGTAAAAATCTCACAGTTCTTGATTTGACCAACAATAAGATTAGTGGTGACATTCCTTCAGAGATTGGAAATTTGACTTATCTCGAGGTACTCAGACTGGGAGGAAATAGTATAAATGGTTCAATTCCGACAGAGATTGGAAACATTGAGTTTCTTCAGATTCTTGATTTGCATGATCTGGATCTCCAGGGTCCTATACCTGCAGTACTTCCAAATTGCAGATTTCTCTTAGAGCTGTAAGTGCGAAGTTTCTCTTTAGTTTTTTTCTTACCACTTTAATTTTCTTGTAGCTGGAAAACAGAGTTATGATAGTATGGACAATTCCTGCATCAAGTTAGTATTCTTTTTTTCTTTTTTTTTTTTCAATTCCTTATAAAGCCTTTACTGCTAACCACAGGAGCAATAAGGTCAAATATTTAATGGTGTGATGCATATTTCGAACTGAGCTTTTTTAATTTGAGCACATAGCATGCATTGAATGCACCCAAAAAAAATGTCGCTAGAGCTAAAAAAAAATGTTAAAACAGCTGCAAATGATCCATTGGTATTGACATCAGTTTCTTCTTGTCCCTTTTGGGACTGGTTTTACAGGGATCTCTCGGACAACATTCTTGATGGTCATATCCCTGATAAGATTTACAATATAACATATTTGAATCTGCTGGATCTTCATGGCAACAAAATCGATGGCAGTATTCCTTCAAATATTGGCAACCTCAGCAAAATGAGATATCTTGATTTGTCCGATAATAGATTGACAGGAATGATACCTCCTTCCCTGGGCAATATGGTTCAATTGGGTTATTTCAATGTTTCATTCAACATGCTTCGGGGGCGTATACCTAACAATTCTGTAATGCGTAGATTTGGTAAGGTATCCTTTGTGGAGAATGCAGGATTATGTGGGCCTCCTTTGGACGCAATTTGTGAAGGACCTGTATCAGCACCATCACCAAGTCCTTTTGGAGCTAAAAGAACAAGGCTATTAAGTGTGTCTGCAATCATTGCCATTGTAGCAGCTGCAGTTATTGCTGTAGGTGTATGCCTAATTACATTAATTAATGTAAGAACCCTTAGAAGAAAAAAGACAGAATTGCTTGTTTATGAGAGCACACCACCTTCTCCAGACTCGAATCTGATCATAGGCAAGCTCGTTCTCTTCAGCAAAAGCCTGCCATCAAAGTATGAAGACTGGGAGGCAGGGACCAAGGCTTTGCTTGACAAGAAATGTTTGATAGGAGGTGGTTCTATTGGAACTGTATATAAAGCATCTTTTGATGGAGGACTAACTATTGCAGTAAAGAAGCTGGAAATATTAGGCAGAATCAAAGTCCAAGAAGAATTTGAACAGGAGATTGGTCGACTTGGTAACCTTCGACATCCTAATCTTGCTGCACTACAAGGATACTATTGGTCATCAACCATGCAACTCATTTTATCAGATTTCATTCCTAATGGAAATCTTTACCATCATTTGCATGAAAGGCATCCAGGGCACTCACCCTTGTGTTGGGGCAGACGTTTTAAGATTGCCTTGGGAACTGCTAAAGCACTTGCATATCTCCACCATGACTGTAAGCCTCCAATATTACACTTTGATATCAAGTCGACAAATATTCTCATTGATGATGATTTTGAGCCTCACTTATCAGATTATGGACTTGGCAAGCTGCTGCCAATGTTAGACTCTTATGTATCTGCAAGTAGGAAGTTTCATACTGCTGTTGGCTATGTTGCACCAGAACTTGCCTGCCAGAGCTTGAGCTCAAGCTTGTTAACAGAAAAATGTGATGTATATAGTTTTGGGGTGATTCTGCTGGAGCTCATAACAGGTCGGAGACCGGTTGAAAGTCCTGAGTCTGAGGTGATAATTCTTTGTGAGTATGTGAGATCTTCTCTTGAACGAGGGGATGGAGCAGCATGTATTGATCCAAATTTACTGCAGCAGCCTGACAACGAGATCATGCAGGTCTTGAAATTGGGTCTTATTTGCACTGCCCAGACACCTTCCAGAAGGCCCAGCATGGCAGAGGTTGTTCAGGTTCTCGAGTCAATCAAACCCAATTCAGAGTTGCAATAAGTAAGAAAATTTTATTTAGATTTTTGGGGGCTTGGATTCAGCTTCCTGTATAAAATGCAGAAAGTATTTTCTATGCAAATTTTCATTAAGATTTTAGATTTTTTTTTAATTAATTTCAGTGTAACGACATATTTGTTCAAGAATGAAAAAGATTCCATTTTTCTCATATATTGGATACTCTCGGGGCAAAATTGCCTTTGTAAAGGAATGTGGAAGGGGATAACAAGAAGTTTTCATCTTTGACATTTTGCTCTGTCTTGAGCATATATTCTTTCTTTAGTCACTGTAGGTGTTTGGTCTACACAAGCCTCTAATCAGGTATAATAGAGAGTTATGATTATTTTTCAGGGCTTAATGTTTCATTAAATATCATAAAAAATATTTCTTTATTTTGCATTATATCTCAAAGGAGCAGCTTCTACTCTAATAGCCAATGGATCATTTATACTTTAAAATTTCTTGCCTAAGACTATATGGTGCTGCTCGTCACAGGCAAGCATAAGGAGGTCTGTATGGGTGCAAGCTATGAAAGAGCATATAGTATCATGGCTTGCTGGGAGTCCTAAAGACTAATCCTTAAGCGTTTGATGATAGTTGTTGAAACTTTGAGTAATCAGACAATTTTAAAGGCATTTATAGAGGGTGCATCCCAACCATGAAACTCAGGTGTATAGCAATGCAAAAAGAAAAAATACTGTGAGCTTACAAGTTTTGTTCATCCGACGCACATCATTTACCTGAACCAGTTTCCTTTTTAACTTGGACTTAATTTAATGTTTATTGTAAACTTATGAGCTTAAGAGTAGCTTAATTTAGATTTCTACCTGTGTTGGATAAAACAATGTAACTTATTGTCAAATTTATATTCCGAATCGACGATGTTGTTTACTACCTTGACATTAAACAAGTTATGACCATGAAGTTTCTTGCTGGGATAAGGATTTTAGCTTAGTTCTATTTGTTTCTGATCTTTTATGCTAAGTTTGCACATTTTGTTGTAAATAATGACGCACAGCATGCTATTGGAAGTACTATTAGTGTTAAGACAACTGTAATTTCCAGGGTTACCCCAAGTTTCTAGGACGGGACAGCAGGGGACGGCGGGACGAGTCCCCAAGTTTCCGATTTTTGAGGCCAAATTTAGGGACGGCAGGGGACGGCTATATAAAATATAGAAAAATTTAAAATATATAGGGAAAGATTAAATATTCATATGAAAACAAGGATAAAGCATGCATATATACATTATAGAAACTTAGCTTATAACATTTTTGTTAAGAATTCATTGTGAATATAGTTTTTTTTTTCAATTAAGATATGAAAATCAAAATAAAAAGAACGTGGTACACTGCTGCCGTCCCCTGGCTGTTTCCGGGACGGGGACGGGGACGGGGGGTTTAGACCCAGGGAGTGGGGACGCATCCCCGGGTAACATTGGTAATTTCAGGTAATATATAATTAAGGTCATTCTGTTAGTATATTAGTGAACTCCTTTCGTGATGCATAAGTGGTGCTCAGTTCAATTGTTTTGAGCTTCATCATCGACTTCAATCTGGAATTTCAATGCGGGGATTTTAATCTCCCAAATGGTAGAGTGATTTTCTTAAATTTCGTTCCTAGCAGATGTACAATCTGTCCTAGCTCTTATTTGTCTTCGCTGGAAATGAATCCATATTTGGGCCTTTTTGAAAGTGATGGCCAGGTTTGATTTCGACAAGGCCATTGTCAGGCGCACAAGTGGTCCCATATGCACAAGCAATTTGTATTCTTCATCAGATGGAAAACAGATTCTGGAATGAGCATTCAAGGTGGTGGTAAGCATTCTTCAAGGTTAGCTATGATCTCATATTATTTAATTCAATTCTTAAATGCATTGTCCCATGAAAGTGAGAAGTATCCATTTCGGTTGATTACAATCTCATTCTGCAATTAATCCATTCGGGTTTATCATGTTCTCATATTCTTCATTTTAGATCTTCTGAAAAACAGAACGTTCATGGTAGTGTAGAAACATCTGTGAAGGTTTACGTTTTCATATTTGTCAATTCGCTGCATTGCTATTGATTTATTTTCACCACAAGCAAGCAATTTAATATTATAAACAAATGTTTTCAAATCTGAACCTCACTGCATAAGGTAGTTTGTTAACAATGTTAGGCCAGGATTAAAAATATGGCAGAATGAAATTGCTTTATTATTTTATATAATTGTATATTCAAAGGAATGTTTACATTTTTATTTATACTAAGTGGAAAACAGTTTAACTGCCACGTAAAGAAAAACCATCTCAACTGAAAACTGAGTGGGTTAACAATTAGCCCTTAAAGATAACATTTACATTTGCCCTCTTAATCGAAGGGGTTATGGTTAAACCAAGCAGGCGTTTGAACTGCTCAAACCACTCTCAGCAAAGCACTTTAGTGAGAAAATCTGCTGGCTGATATGAAGCTTCTTGAAAAGAAGTTGGTTTTGATCTACCATTATTCTGATTTCATCAATAGACTCGTGTGACCTTTTTGATTGGACTGAGCCTGTTGCCTTGATAGGTCTGAGTGTTTTTGTTTGAATTGAGCATATTGCTTTGCCATGTCTCAATTTTTTAGTTTGAGGATTAAGCTTATTGTTTTGACAGGGTGCAATTTTTTTGTTTGGATTGGTTCTGTTGCATTGACAGGTCTCAAATCTGAATTTGTCTTGTCCATTTTGTGTGGCTGGACTTGCTTTGTCCATTTTTGTGTTGTTGGACTTGTTTTGCCCATTTTGACAACTCTACATCATCATCATTGAAAGTAATTGGCTGAAATATGTCAAGTCACCAAGTTGATACCTAACCAACTATAGCATATTGCTTACATTAGATGCAAGCACTTATTAGGTGCGATCCGTTGTCCAATAATATTTATAATCAACATGTTACAAGAAATCATCATGTGCAATAATCAAGGTGCATCAAAATCACTAGCGTAAGATAACCAATCACAAGGTGTCAACTAGTCATCTACAACTTCTAGAATGAAGTGCACCAACCACTTCATCAATGCGTTGTAACTGAAAATTTAGCAAAATCTGAAATGCATCAACAATGTTGTATAAGACATCTTTGTAAAATCTCCAGTTGAATTTGATATAGATACACAAGATTTGCCCCTTGCAGATTAGAGAGGAGAATGCTAACAAGGTCTCTCTAATGGAGAAAGAGTAGAGCAGATATCCCCTTGAATGGAAAGTAAGTGAAATTAACAACTTACATCATAATCCGAAAATTTGTAAAAATAGATGTAGAATTCAATGACACCCTTGTGGGTTTTCATCACAAGTTTCCTCTAAGTTAACCCTTCCAAGTTTTCAACTTACCAAGAAGAGTGTGGAAGCTGCCCTTTCAAGATTTCAACTTACAATTCAAATGCTTAAAATGTGGGCCTAAATTGCCTTATTGAATCAACAAGAGGTAATATCTCAAGCTCCAAAGCCTCAAATAATTGGAATACATAAGTAAGGACCAAAATCATTATAAGTTGCATATCCAACATAATGAAAATGATCATATTGCCTAGTAAAATCATTCTTTTGAGGAATTAGATTCAATTCTGCAATCTTCTCAACAAATGGTTCCTTAACAAATGTACCAAGGGGCATTTCAGAAATATCAACATTAACATTAGTCAAGTAGGCTTCACAAGGTCTACAAGATTGAGTTCATCAACATTAGAAGAGTAAGAATGGACAACAATATCATACCCTACAAGGGTATGACTGATGTAATATATTGCACGTTCCTTCCATCTTCATCATTTTGTGCTAAGAGAGCTCCTAGTGCAGATAATGTTGATACGTATAGGATGAGTGGTTTCCCATTGATAGGCGGCCTCAATATTGATGGTGATAGTAGATAGTCCTTGATCTGTTGAAAAGCCTATTGACAAGAATCAGTCCATTTGAAAGGGACATCCTTGCAAAGGAGATATTGAAAAGGGTGACACTTGTCTATCAATTGTGCGATAAACCTATGGAAAGACTACAGTTTGTCCTGTAGGCTCCTTAACTATGTTAGAGTGGAAGGTGGTGGCATGTCTATGATGGCTTTCACCTTTGTAGGATCAACCTCTATGCCTCTGTGCGAAACAATGTATTTGAGGAGCCTCTCGGAAGATACTCCAAAGACACATTTCTTTGGGTTCAGTTGAACTTTATATTCTTCCAACCTTGTAAAAAATTTGTCCAATAATGCAAAGTGATCATCCCTCATGAGGGATTTTTCCAGGAGGTCATCCACATAGTCCTCCATTAGTCTATGCATCATGTCGTGGAATATTGTAGTCATTGCCCTCTGATAAGTAGCTCTAATGTTTTTAAAACTGAAGGGCATGACGTTCCAACAATATGTGCCCCAAGCGTAGGTGAAGGTTGTCTTGTGTTGATCTTTTGCTATAATTTTGATTTGATTATATCCAGAGAAACCATCCACTAGTGATAGCATCTCATATCTCGTCGTACGATCCACTATCATGTCTATATTGGGTGATGAGAAATCGTCCTTTAGACAAGCCTCGTTCAGATCTCTGAAGTCAATGCAAATATGGATGCCCCCAGTCAGCTTGGTGACTAGTAACAAATTTGAAATCCAATCTACATAATTGATGGGTCTTATGAACCCAAAATCCAATAGTTTCTTCAGCTCTGCTTTAACTAGTAAGGCAATTTATGGGTGCATCTTCCTCAACTTTTGTTGAAAAAGTTTAGCATTAGGAAGAAGAGATAGGTGATGGAGGACTAGTTTGAGGTCTAGTCTAGGCATGTCCACATAGGACCACACAAAGTTGATTTGCCTTTTAGAGAAAAAGAGGTGAATTTTGGCTTCTCTGCATTTGTCAAGGACACTGCAAAGTGTATGATTTTTGGATCTTACGTTGTGCTGATGTTGACCTCTTGTGACTTCTCGACCAACATTGGGGATTTCTCTTGATTTGTGGGGAGCGGGTCCAACCGTCCATCCTTAGGTGCCTCGAAGAGGTTGTCACCTTTGAATACATCCTTTTTCTTATTTTTTGCTATGTCTATAGGCGCCTTTCGGTTTTCACCTACATAATTATTTTCCATTATTTCTTTTGTTTTGCGATTGGAAGGCAGGGTCGACTCCCTATAGTATGCAGTCGTGTCAAGATCAATGGTGAATCCAAACTTGTGATCCCCACTCGGTATACCATCTCTAAGTCCCATAAACTCAACAATTGCTTCATCATTTTTTAAGAGGTCTAAGGTCGGTGGACCCTGTTGGTCCCAATCGATTAGTTGAGGGTGAAGTCATGGCATGTTATCATTGGCATCATCAAAGTTGAAGGATGAGGTGGATAGGTTGAAGATGGAGGAATCATCTAGATCCCAAAAGGTATCGATCCAGGTGTGGCCTTTAGTTTCGCCAAAGGGGGATCTAGGTTTGAGACCTATCCTAGATGTCTCGACAATTTCAGATGCATTAACAAATTTCTTTCGAAATACTGTAGTACTAGGAGTTTTCACTTTTAGCGGTTGATATCCAAGCCCTTTGTTTCATGGTTGTTTGCTTGCTAGGATAGGTTCAGTAATAGCTTGTTTTTGTAGTCCAAGTCCACTATGACCATCATAGCCATTCTATTTGTAGAGAAGGGGGATTCGCTACTCATGAGTTCTCTTCATTTAGATAACCTCACTGGGTGAACTGCCCTAAACTACTTCAAGGAACAACACAAGAATTCTAGAATTAGAAAGAGTAGATCACAAAGATTCTTTGGACAAACTGACAAGCTTTCGGCCAAAGGACGTCAGAGCGACCCACTTGCCTCCAAGAGGCGTGTTGGCATCTCGTACGGACCAAAAAGTGAGTTTATCACAGAAAATGACAAAGTGGCTACTTCTTCTCTAATTGCTAAGAAATCTTAGAATGTAAGAAAACAACAAAATATAACAGAACTAAAATAAAGTGAAATATAAATGATAAAGATAAGGAGAAGAAAGGAATTGTTTACAACCACCCAAGTAATGAAGTCTCAAGCACGTGATTGTCTTCAATACTTGCATGCGTAAGATATGGAGAAAGTGTTGGGCCTGTATAGGGGTTTGCCTCAGTCAAACCCTTGTTTTGGTGTTCCCACCTCCACAAACAACTAGATAGATAGAGAGAGTGAGAAAAGTAAGCAAATGCGATGTGATAAAAGCAATCCCCGCTCGAGGAGAACCCGTATCACAAAATATGAGTGATAAAAGCAATCTCCGCTCGAGGAGGAAAACCTATATCACGAAGCAAGGATGCAATAGATAGGGGATATGGAATCCCAAGATGCTCACAAGCATGAGATAAGGGAGATGAAGCTACAAGAACCAAAAGTATTATAGAGGGTGTTGTAATGGCTTAAGAGTGTTGTAACAAGCTATATGAAGATGTGCAAACAAAATAAGAGAGAAAATGCCAGAGCCAAGGTTGGAAAGAAGTTAGAGAGCAAAATGAATTGAAAAGATAGATTTTAAGGAGAGAAGAGAAGCAAAAAGAAGCTTCCCGGGCGGTTACAAGGCGTCCCGAGTCGTTACCATCAACAAAAGCATATGACAAGTGGCAAACATGCACAAAAACAATCATTTGAACATTGGAACGTCACAAGACGCTAGCACGGCGCACGGACGTCCTCACGGTGTGCTAGTGTCCGGACACATCACGCTACAAGTCAATGAGAACAGGAAAAGCACAAAGTTGATGCAAAGCTGACGCACAAAGGGTAGCTGTTGAAAAGGGGTGTTGAGCATCGAGAGGGGGAAAACACTGATGTAGGGGCTAAAATGAGCCTACACAAATGCTAAGGGAGTGGACACTAAAGCAGACGCAAGAATGCATGTGAAATTGTAAGGGGTGCAATTTTACGACATTACATTTTGCCCCCACTTTAGCGGGTATATGAATCTATACTAATATGCACGCTAAAGGAAATCTACTAAACATAAATAACATCATGATGCAAAAAGGATATTGTAGAGGAAGCAGATAACTCTTCAAACCAAAGAAGCATTCCCCTAGGCTGAAGAACTACAAAACAAATGCATTGGACAAGAAAAACCTACACTAGATAGCAATGTTAGCGCACAAAAAACTAAAGGATTTGAGTCAGCAAAGTGAAGGAGACTTCGATGTAAAAGGTTGTCTCAGTACTATGTGTCATCCCCAAATTAAAAACAATAACATATAGAAGAATTCTTAAATGGAGAGAAAAAGGTAAGGATTGATCGCTCCAAGAGAAGAATACACCCAAAAGTCAGAGAAGCAACCAATGTCGAAGAGAGAAAGAGCAGATACTCAGGATGAAGAAGATGCAAATCTTTGATTTGGTATATACAATTGAGAAGAGAAGAGATAAGAGAATTTAATTGTTAAAAAAGGAATGAAAATTCCAAAATATATGGCTCCATAGATGCTCTTTCCTGAGGAGGCTTGAATGAAGTGCACCGAAGGCCAGTCGACCAACGATAGACAAATCCCACGGGATGAAAGCGTCTCACAAGCCCGTAGACTTGCGAGGAGGCAACCCCCAAGATCTCTTACATGAAGGAAGCCCCGAAAAGTAAGTGCCTTACATGCTTGCAAACCTGCAAGGAGGCGTCCCTCAAGATCTCTCACATGAGGGAAACCCAATGAAATAAGCGCCTTACAGGCCCGTAGACCTGCAAGGAGGCATCCCCCAAGATCTCTCACATGAGGGGAACCCAATGAAATAAGCACCTTACAAACCCACAGACCTGCAAGAAAGCATCCCTCAAGTTCTCTCTCATGAGGGAAACCCAATGAAATAAGTGCCTTACAGACTCACAGACCTGCAAGGAGGCATCCCTAAGATCTCTCACATGAGGGAAACCCAATAGAGAAAGCGCCTTATAGGTCCGCAAACTTGCAAGAAAGTGTCCCCCAAGATCTCTCACATGAGGGAAACCCAATAAAGAAAGCGCCTTACAGGCAAACCTGCAAGGAGGTGTCCCCCAAGATCTCTCACATGAGGGAAACCCAAAAATGTAAGGGGACTCTGCAGAGTCGGAAAGTGGCTTCACAGGTGCACTTGTGAAGCGACATGTTAATCCGCAAATAAAACATGTCAAAAAGCAAAGCGGTCATGCAGGAAAACAAGCGAACAGTCACGCTGACCATCGAAAAATTGAAAGGCTTTCAAAGGGGTCCTTCAAGAACCCTTCAAAAGAAGAGGGGTCCACTCAAGGGATGCATTGTTTGAAAAGCGAGGTCTAGTCAGGCTGCTCCCAAGCTAGACAAAAATGATTTCATTCGAAGGAGAAACTTTCAAAGGGGGTTCCTTCAATAGGGAACCCTTCAAGACACAAAGGGGCCCATTCAAAGGAACACACCAATAGGGAGAAGAGAGGGGGTCCTTAAGAAGGACACATATCTCCCAACAAGTTACCACTGCCCCAACATACAGGGGAGGAGAACCATGCAAGATACTTAAATCATGCAGGATAGAGGTAAACCTCGATATCACTTGTCCTTTGAAGAAGAGGCAGGTGCATCAGCAAACAAATGAGGGATGGCACCTGAATCACGAAATTGTATTTTATCCCTCAAGGCCTTACATTCACTAGTGGAATGGCCAAACACTTTATGGTATGCACAGAAAGAATGTTTTTCTTTGTCATGGTCATGAGATTTCTTCCATGTAGGAGGAGGAAGAGTAATTAAGTGAGCTTTGAGAAGCCTCAACAACATACGCTCTTGCGTAGAAAAAGGATAAGGAGCAAGAAGCAACGCTTTCTCTTGTGGAGAAAAGTTTGCCTACTCACAAGAAGGCACAAATATAGTGGATAATGGAGGATCACATGTTTTTACAGGATTGCCATCATCCTTCTTAATAGGACTATCAACATTAGCCTCTTTGACAGAGGTGCGATCATCTTCCTCAAAAGGAGGATCAACATTAAGAACATTACAATTGTTTCTCACATTATCTCGCAATACAAAAGAATAACCATCTTTGATAGCGGGTTCAGATGATGTTATCAGAAAGCTCAAGTGGATCGGTTCGACTTTACATTCTCTAGTGAAGGATTATGTAAAATCTAAAGAACCCCAATCACAACCAAAACATGCATTCTTTTGAGAAGTAGGAGGAGCAGACTTAGGATTTCTTGCTTTAGAAGGATCTTCTCCAGGGACATTTATCTCAAGAGTATCCTTTGTAGTAGGTACTGCTACAGTAAACATCGAAACATTGAAAGACACTAAAGGAACAAGATTAGGCACAACCGAAGCTTGACCGACAACTGCCATCTCACATAAGCGCATAGCCTCAGGTTCAGCCTTGACTGTGACTACTAGATTATTACAAATTAACTTAATAGATTTATGCAAGGTAGATGAGATTGCGCCCATAGCATGAATCCACAGTCTACCAAGAAGATTATATGGTAGTTTTTCTGACATAACATATACAAGGGTAGGTACAGTAATGGGTCCCAACCTCAAAGGCAAGACTATCGTGCCTAGGGCTTGTCGATCGACATTATCAAACACACGAATGACAACAAAAGAAGCATTAAGAGAAAATGAATCAATATTAATCTTAGGCAATAGATCAATGCTACATACATTGAGTGTTGAACCAATGTCAACGAGAGTACGTCTAATGTCGATATAATTAATGTTAACTATAATCATTAGAGGATTGGCTTGCTTCTGCACTTCTGAAGGTGGGAGTTCTTGTGGATAGAATGTAATATTCGGCGAATCTGCACAAATATGAGCTATCAACATATCAACATTCGTCGACCTAGCAGAAGAAGGCAAGAGGATCTTTTGCAAGGCTTCATGAAGCATACCTTGATAAACCAGAGTAGACTTAAGCAAGTTCCATAGTGAGATCTTAGTCGAAGTAACTCGAAGTTGCTCAATAAGATCATAATCACCAGGTGCTTTAGTTGCGGGTTTAGGAGCTAAAGGAAGACTTGGTTGTTTATTCATTCTATTCTTATAAGTATGGGCTATTGCTCTATAAGAGGGAGCCATAGGAAGATCAGGAGAGTCACTATCAAATGGAACACCATTAATAGAACAAACCCTTTTAGGAGGACTAGCTGGAGTCAAATAAATAACAGGTCTCTTATGCCTTTGAGGGGCAGTAGAGACAAATTATATTTACAGACTCATCACAACTAGTGGAATAATTATTTCAAGACACATTCTCAACATCGATCCAAGGAGGATTAGATGTGGAAGGAGGTTTAACATTTGCTAATGCATCATCTCTAGAAGACAATGCATCAAAACAAAAATGAGATTCATCATTCACCAATGCAACGTCTCTAGAAGAGAGTGCATTGGAATGGAGAGGCTATTCATCATTCACAAATGCATCATCTCCAAAAGAGAGTGCATTGGAATGAATAGAAGGTAGAGTAACATTAAGGTGATGATCATCAAGGTGAAAAAAACTTGCAATATGAGCTTAAATAAGTGAATGCAAATCTGAAATATGTAGATTAACCTTTAGCCTTAGTGTGAAGAAGAATGTGAGAGAGAGATAGAATAATCATAACACATGCAACAACAGATTTACGTGGAGAAACTCCGAAGGGAAAAAACTCCAACACCAAAAGAGAGGAAAGTATATTACTAATATTTTTAAATATCACATACAACAATAGACTTTTCTTATCATCCCTGTAAAATCTTGTAGTACCTTGTTACCTTGCAAACCTGCAAAACTAAATTGATAAATAACTCTAGCTCAAGGCCCCTATTTAAAAAAAATTGTGAGGATGAAAACCACCATGGTTTCACCAAACAATAGGAAACAATACCTCCTCACAAAATTCACGCCTCCCTTCACGAAATGATCATGACATCCTAAGAATAGCCTCTTACAGATGCTCTTACAGCTATCATAAGACATCACTTATGCATGGGTACCTGAGGTCCAAAAATAACATATTTTGTCATAGGAATCTATCATACTATCATAGGAATCTGTCATACTGTCATAGCATCTTATAACAACTATCATACATGTCATAAATGCTCTTACAACAACCTAACAACCTCATTATAGAAGATTCCAAGTGGGACACCTAGCTATTTTGTCCTTTTCCTAAATGACAAACGGTAACAGTAACACTACATTTACATTATCTCTTTCACCATCGTTGGTCAAACAGTTTCACCTCTTATGGGTAAATGTTGAAAACACTTTAGGAGAATAATTAATTAAAGGATTTACAAGGTTGATGACACCTAAATCCTAACATATGGAAGGTATTGATGATTTCATCTTCTTGCAACAATATATCCTTCAAAGTGAGAGGAATCTCATGAGAATGATCAAAGACACAAAGTGACATGGGCAAAGCCAAGTCATTATCACATGCATGAAATGGAATATCATTAACATTTTGAGAAAAATTAGATACTGCGCTAATAAAAGAAGATATTAAATTCATTTTGAGGTGACAAAACTAAGAAAAATCGAAAATCCAGATTTCTAATTTTTTTTGGTATTTTCTAGGTTCTAGTAATTTACATTTTCGGAGGTCTTTGGAGCATAATTTGGGGTTGAAACTTGCGTCGGTCCCTAAAAATGGGTTGTTGAAGGCACACTTTTTTAAGGACTGAATTAGTCCTCTAGGAGACCTTTCTAACAGTGTAAATAGTTTTGAATTTTGAGCATCGAGTAAAAAGTTATGACCTAAGCAAGTTGGGGTAAACAAATTCCTAGTTTTTTGAAAAATACTATCGTTCACATTGGGTTCACCAAAATGTAGAGAAGGGGGATTCGCTACTCACAATTTCTCTTCATTTAGAAAGCCTCACGGGGTGAACTGCCCTAAATTACCTCAAGGAACAATGCGAGAGTTCTAGAATAAAAAAGAGCAGATCATAGAGATTTTTTAGACAAACTGACAAGCTTTCAACCAAAGGACGTCAGCGCAGAATAAAAATGACAACATGGCGCACTTGCGTTCAAGAGGTGCGTTGGTGTTTCGTACGGACCAAAAAGTGAGTTTATCACAGAGAATGACAAAGTGGCTACTTCTCTAATTGCTAAGAAATCTTAGAACGTGAGAAAGTAACAAAATATAACAAAACTAAAACAAAGTGAAATAGAAATGATAAAGATAAGGTGAAGAAAGTGCTTACAACCACCCAAGTAATGAAGGCTCTAGCACGTGAATATCTTTAATACCTGCATGCGTAAGATCTGGAGAAAGTGTTGGGGTTGTATAGGGGTTTTTCTTAGTCAAACCCCTATTTTGGTGTTCCCACCTCCACGGACAACCAGATAGATAGAGTGAGAAAAGTAAGCAAAGGCGATGTGATAAAAACAATCCCCGCTTGAGGAGGAAAATTCGTATCACAAAATATGAGTGATAAAAACAATCCCCGCTCGAGGAGGAAAACCCGTATCACGAAGTAAGGATGCAATAGATAGGGGATATGGAATCCCAGGATGCTCACAAGCATGAGATAATGGAGATGAAGTTGCAAGAACCAAAAGTATTATAGAGGGTGTTGTAATGGCTTGAAAGTGTTGTTGTAACAAGCTATATGAAGTTGTGCAAACAAAATAAGAGAAAAAATACCAGAGCCAAGTCTGGAAAGAAGCTAGAGAGCAAAATGAATTGAAGAGATAACTTTTAAGGAGAGAAGAGAAGCAAAAATAAGCTTCTCGGGCGGTTACAAGGCATCTTGAATCGTTACCACTGACAAAAGCAGATGACAAGTGGCAAACATGCACAGAAACGGTTGTCTGAACGTTGGAACATCACAAGACACTAGCGCGACGCGCTAGTGTCCGGACATATCACACTATAAAGTGATGAGAACGAGAAAAGCACAAAGTTGATGGAAAGCTAACGCGTGAAGGGTAGCTGCTGAAAAGCGGTGCTGAGCATCGTGAGAGGGGGAAAAGGCTGATGTAGGGGCTAAAATGAGCCTACACAAATGCTAAGGGAGTGGACACTAAAGCAAACACAAGAATGCATGTGAAATTGCAAGGGGTGCAATTTTACAACATTACACTATTTCATTATGTTGAAACCCTTGCCATATTTATCCGCAGGTAGATCTGCATGTATCTTGTCCTCTTCGTCTCTATATATACATTTAGAGAGGTCTTCCTCGATACATTCCTTTCCCAATTCACCCCACTTAGTGAACATTGTGGGTGGGTGATATTGAATCATCACCTTGGGATCTTTCTTGATGTGATGGGGTTTGCCATAATGTTTTGGTACAAATGGTAGCTTCCCCACAGAAAAAACTTTCAATATTGTATTCTCCAACTCCATTATCCTGGACTTAGACCTTGGTTTTAGGGAATTTTGTTGGTAATGGTGAAGTTTTTGATAGAAGTTGGGTCAATGTAGTGTGATGAGGAAGGGGTAGATGAGCTTTGCCTATCGCTAGGTACCTGCTGCTCAAGTGTTCCTCTAAGGTTATTACAATATTGAAAGGGGTCAAGATCACCAAAAATAGTGATTTATGCACCATTAGTAGGGAGACTTCAAACATTGATGGTATGTGGAAGGGATAACCTTCTTGGAGTGAATCCATGGGCGTCCAAGAAAAAGGTTATAGGGTAGGTCTAAATCTAGAACCTGACATATTGTGTCCTATATAGCAAGACCCACTTTGATTGATAGCATAATGACACCCTTGGAGGAGGGTTCCATATCAACATCCTCATGTATCACGATTCTCTTTGACTTGTCTATACAAGCCTTTGAGAATCCCATAGTAGTTACTAGTTTTAACGTGCATATATTCAACCCAGCTCCACCCTCTATCAGAACTCATCTGATTGTGTTTGTTAACTTATACTTTGAGATGTAATGGTTCATTATGATTTGGTTTTTGTGAAGTACAGTCATGTTCAGTGAATGTTATAAGATGGGTGGTAGTTAAGAACCCTACCATGGCTTGAAATTGATTCACATTTAAGTTTGTGGGGATGGATGAATCATGTAATTCCTTGTCTAGAATAGCCTTATGCTTGGGAGAGGTGTGTAGCAACTCAAGAATTGAGATTTGAGTTGGGGTCTTTTTGATGAGGGCCATTCTACCCAAAACTCACAAAAATCACAACATATACCAACACAAGAGATGTGAAACAGAAAATTAATTCACTTCCAATTATTTTCAGAAAATGAAATTACAAATTCAAAACTTATAGACTACAGTCTCATGGGCTTGATTTATTACAACAAAATCAACTTAAAAAAGAAAATCTACTATTCAGAGCCACAATCTGCCCTATTAGGCCACCTTCTACAACCCCCACTTAACCCTTTCTATTTTCCCCAATAACCGCCCTAGAATGTTCTAGAAAGATCAAATTTCCCCTTTTGTTTTGGTGTCAAAAGTCCCGCTATTCGATTTTTGGCCTAGGAAGAATTTTTTATGAAATTCACTTTTTAGAGGACCAGCTTCATGGCACCATAACTTTTGATTCGGGTGTCTGATTTGCTATTATTCCATATAATTGGAAATCTCTCGATGAACTCTACAATGTGTGAACCGACCATAGGTTGATTCGACCACTTTTTGAGTTGTTTCGGGGCCTCTAAAGTTTTATATCTAACTTTGAAGCTGCATTGGAGAAATTTCCCAAGATGGAAACTTTAATTTTTCCTAAACCGTGCAGGGTATTGAGGTGATTTTTTTGCGACCATAATTTTTTTTAGCTCTACTCCTTGGGGTAAATTTTCACCTCCATACAAGCCCATTTTGGCTGACTTACTAAAAATAGTAAGTGTTCATTTTTCACCATTTTTGATGCCTAACAGTCTTATACCCCTCAAATGCCATCATGGGACTCAAAACAATTAAAGAAAATAAAATAATTTTTTTTTTGGTGATGCAAGATTTTCCTACACCGCTGGATGCTCTTGCATCAGACACCCAAGGTAATTTGAAAAGTGACTCTATCACTTCTCAAGAGTTAGAGGGAAACCAAGACGGCTAACCTCAACCTCAGATAACCATGATGAATCTTCAATAGGCCTTCCTCTCCATTTTACCAAGTGCTCTGCATATTGTTTGTTTCTTATGCTTCTACTCACACGACTATCCAAGATTTCTTCTATCTCTTCCTTCTCTGAAGTAGGTGCTAGAATTGTCAACTGTTCATTTATTGGTCCCTCCTCTATATCACCTTCACGATACTTTGTCAAATCAGCAATGTTGAACACATGAAAAATGTTTATTCCACTAGGAAACTCTACTTCATAAGCATTTCCTGAATCATGCTTCTTCAAGATCTTGCATGGTCCAAACTTCTTCATCTTTAACTTGTTGTAGTACCAACTGGAAACCTTTCCTTTCACAAATGAACCATGACTTCATCTCCTACCCGAAATTCTGTATACCTCATTTTTTAATCTACCTGAGCCTTATATTGTGATTTCATCTTGTTGATGTGTTTCTTCACTTCTTCATGCAAATTCTTCAGGTGCTCAGCAAAATCTTCAGCCTCAGCACTACTCTTCTCCCCCTTATCCATCTTTCTTAGTTCAAAAGCAGTTCTTAGACTACTCCCATATACAATCTGGAGTGGTGATTTACCAATCTTCTTATTGACATAATTGTTGTAAGCAAATTATGCTTGTGGTATAATCAAATCCCATCCCTTAGGCTTAGCTTCTACTAAGCATCTTAGCAGGTTACCCAAACTCCTATTCACCACCTTTGTTTGTCCATCAGTCTGTGGATGGTGTGTAAAACTGAACTTCAAATCTGTCTTTAACTTCTTCCATAATATCCTCCAAAAATAACCAACAAATTTGGTATCTCTGTTTGAAACTATACTCTTTGGTAGGCCATGTAGTCTCGCCACCTCTCTGCAAAACAACTCTGCAACATGAACATCACTGGTCTTATGACACGGAATGAAATGTGTCATCTTTGAAAATCTATCCACCACCAAAAATATGGAATCATGCCCTCTCTGTGTCCTTGGCAAGCCAAGAACAAAATCCATGCTAATGTCCTCCCATGGCCTCTCAGGTAATGGCTGATATAATCTAGGATTCAGACTTGTTCCTTTCGCCATCTGACATACTCTGCAACTTTGTACAAACTTCTTCACATTTTGTTGTATTTGTGGCCAATAATAATTCTCATTGGTAAGAGCAATGGTTTTATCTCAACCAAAATGTCCAGCCAATCCTCCACTATGCTTCTTGATTAGATTCTCTCTCATAGAAATTCTTGGAATGCACAATTGGCTTTCTCTAAACAAAATCCCATCTTTGATTAAGAAATCCAACCATTTTGTCATATCCAATGTAACGGGTTCTAAACAAGCCTTCCAAGTCTCTTCTAAGGTTGGATCTTCTGGATACAAACTCTTGAGTTCATTGAACCCAACAACCTCTATATTCATTTCTATCAACAATTTTTGCCTTCTAATTAAGGAATCTACAACTCTGTTTGACCTTCCACTCCTATGCTTCAAAACAAAAGTATAACTCTACAAAAACTCAGCCCATTTTAAGTGCCTTTGATTTAACTTTCCTTGGCTATTGAGATACTGCAAAGCTTGGTGATCAATATATAAAAAAAATTATTTTGGAAACAAATAGTGTCTCCATTTCTTCAAAACTTGAACTATAGCATAAAAATCTTGATCATAGACAAAATATTTCTTCTTAGCATCATTTAACTTCTCACTAAAATAGGCAACAAACTTACCTTCTTGACTCAAAACAGCTCATATGGCAATGGCACTAGCATCACAATCTACTTGAAAGACCTTATTGAAATCTAGAAGTGCCAAAGCAGGTCACTCAGTAACTTTCTTCTTCAACATATAAAAATTTTTGGCTGCTCCTGTAGTCCACTTAAACTATTTTATGTCCCCTCTCATTGCTTTAGTTAGAGGTGTTAGGATTTAGGTGTCATCAACCTTGTAAATCCTTTATTTTATTATTCTCCTAAAGTGTTTTGTACATTTACCCATAAGAGGTGAAACTGTTTGACCAACAGTGGTGAAAGAGACTATGTAAATGCAGTGTTACCGTTACCATTTATCCTTATGGAAAAGGACAAATTAGCTAGGTGTCCCACCTTGGAATCTTCTAAAATAAGGTTGTGGGTCAAAATAGGGTGTTGTAAGAGCATCTATGACATGCATGCAAGTTTTCATAAGATGCTATGACAGTATGACAGATTCCCTATGACAGAATATGCTATTTTTAGACCCCAGGCGCCCATGCATAAAAGATGCCTTATGACAGCTGTAAGAGCATCTGTAAGAGGCTATTTTTGGTATTTTTGACCATTTCAAGGAGGGAGGGTGGGTTTTTCTAGGTGGTATTGCTGCCTATTGTTTGGTGAAACCATGGTGGTTTTATCCTCACAAATCTCTATAAATTGGGGCCTTGAGCTAGTGTTATTAAGAATTCAGTTTTGCAGGGGTAACAGGGTGCTGCTGGATTTAGGGAATGATAAGAGAAGTCTATTGCTGCATGTAATATTGAAGATTATCAGTAATATACTTGCCTCTCTTTCGGTGGTGGAGTTTTTTCCCTTCGGGGTTTCTCCACGTAAATCTGTTGTTGCATGTGTTATATTGTTCTATCTCTCTCTCTCATTCTTTCTTCACACTAAGGCTAAGGTTAATCTTCATATTTCAGATTTGCATTCACACATTTAAGTTCATATTGCAAGCTTTCTTCACCTTGTTTTTCAACATTTGGTATCAGAGCTAACGGTTCTGTTAAGGAAGGGACACTTTCCTTTTAGAGTGTTGAAGGTTTTTTGCTGCAGTGGGAGCTTTTGTGTTGTGGGTTTTGCAGATTTGTGAAAGATTGCATACCATGGCCTCCACCTCTCGTCTAGATATTGAGAAGTTCAATGGAACTGGTTACGAGATGTGGAAGTTGAAAGTGGAGGACCTTCTTGAGGAAAGAGATCAGTGGTTACCAGTTTCAGTTGAAAAGAAGCCATCTACTTCAACCTTGTCAGATGAAGATTGGAATAAGTTAGACAAGAAGGCTCGAGGGACTATTCGGTTGTGTCTCACAGATTCTGTCCTCCTGAATGTCTCTTCAGAAGACACAGCATACAAGCTTTGGAGGAAGATAGGTGAAATCTACCAAACTAAGAGTTTGTCTAACAAGTTGTATCTCAAAAGATGTTTGTATTCATTAAAGATGAAGGATGGTGAATCTATTGCTGAACATTTGAATGCTTTTAATTTGATTATAAGTCAGCTTGCATCTATTGATGTTAAAATAGAAGATGAGGATAAATGCATTTTATTGATTTGCTCTTTGCCAGAATCTTGGGAAAATTTAGTTATTGCTATAACAAGTGGTGGTGCAGAACCTAAGTTGGATACTATTATTCCCATACTTCTTTCAGAGGAGATGAGGAGAAAGACCATGCGCAGTGGCTCCCAAGATGCCTTGCATGTGCGAGGTAGGCCCAAGGAGAAAGAGCCTAAAGGGGATAAGAAGAAGGATAAGTCTAAAGGACGATCTAAGACCCCTGGAAAGAGCAGAGTGAAGTGTTGGAACTGTGGTAAATGGGGACATGTGAAGAAGGAATGTAGAAACAAGAAAAAGAATGCAGATTCCTCCACGGAAAAGTCCTCTGATAACGGTGATTCTGATGCTTTGATTATTTCAGCTAACACAGTTTGTAATGATGCTTGGCTTATTGATTCAGGTGCTTCCTTCCATATGACTCCTCATAAGGAGTGGTTTTCTACATACAAAGAATATGATGGAGGAGAGGTCTTCATGGGTGATAATAGCTCACAAAAGGTTATTGGTAAAGGAAAGGTAAAGTTGTGTTTCAGTGATGGGAGGGTTAAAACCCTTGATGATGTTTTACATATTCCAGGACTTACAAAAAGTTTAATTTCAGTTTCCAAGTTGAATGATTCTGGGATGCATGTGACATTTGACAAGTCTGGTTGCAGGATGGTAAGGGGAAGTTTGGTGGTTGCTAAAGGATCTCGGACAGGGAATTTATTTACGCTACATGCCTCTACTTTTTGTAACTCCTCTTTTGTAACTAGCGCTGAAAATGCATGTATGTTGTGGCACCATAGATTGGGTCACATTGGTGAAAAAGGTCTTAGGACCATACTTGATAAGAAACTAGTAGACGGTATTTCTGATTATTCTGTTGGTAAAAATGATTTCTGTGAGGATTGTGTGTTTGGTAAACAAAACAGGTCATCATTTCCTAAAGGAACTAATAAAGCTAATGGATTGTTAGAACTTATTCATTCGGATGTTTGTGGTCCAGTGGATACAGATTCTTTGGGTAGATCTCATTATTATGTTTCCTTCATTGATGATTACTCAAGATATACTTGGATTTATTTTATGCATTCAAAATCTGAAGTTTTCACCAAATTTAAGGAATTTAAGGCATTGGTTGAAAAGCAAACAGATTATAAGATAAAAGTATTGAGATCTGACAATGGGGGTGAATATTGTTCTAAGGAATTTGATGAGTTTTGCAAACATGCAGGAATTGTTAGGCAAAAGACTACACCTTACACACCCCAACAAAATGGGGTAGCAGAAAGAATGAACCGTACATTAATGGAAAGAGCTAGGAGCATGTTAAGTAGTGCTAAGTTAGACAAATGCTTTTGGGCAGAGGCTGTTGGTACTGCTTGTTATTTAATTAATAGATCTCCTTGTAAAGCTCTTGTTGATAAAACTCCTTATGAAATGTGGTTGGGTAAAAAGCCTTCAGTTTCACATTTAAGGGTCTTTGGTTGTGAGGCTTTTGTTCATGTGCCTCAAGAGAAGCGGTCTAAATTGGATCCCAAATCTCAGAAATGCATCTTTGTAGGTTATGGTGAAAATGTTAAAGGTTATAAACTTTGGAATCCACTAACACGAAAGATGATATTTTCTAGAGATGTTATTTTCAGGGAATTTAGAGCTAACTCTGAAGATGTGCAACCAAAGGAAAAGTCAAAACAGTGCATTTTGAAACTAAGCAAGAAGATGCACATGTGGAAGAACAGAGAGATGGACAAGAAGATGGAGAAGAAGAAGAGAGTTCTGATGAATCCGTTGTAACAGAAGAAGTTGAAAACAATGAGGATGAACATGAGGAGGAACCTCTTACTCCACCTTTGAGAAGATCCACAAGACAACGAAATCCAGTTGACAGGTATAGCCCACCTGATTTTCGTTGTAAATTTGCTTTGTTATGTACTGATGATGAACCTAGATCTTTCAGGGAGGCTCTCTCTTCAGAAGAATGTGAGTCTTGGATGCAGGCCATGCATGATGAGATGATGTCTTTGAAAAACTGTGACACCTGGGATCTTGTTAGTTTGCCCAAAGGAAGAAAGGCCATTGGTTGTAAGTGGATATATAAAAAGAAGTTTGGTGCAGACGGAAAGTTGGAATGGTACAAGGCCAGATTAGTGGCCAAGGGCTACTCCCAGAGAGAGGGAGTTGATTTTGGTGAAATATTCTCTCCTGTTGCTAAGTTAACCTCTATTAGATTCATTTTATCCATTGCTGCTGCTTATGATTTAGAAATAGAACAAATGGATGTTAAAACTGCTTTCTTGCATGGGGATCTAGAGGAAGAAATTTATATGCAACAGCCTGACGGTTTTGTTGTGAAAGGAAAAGAACACTTGGTTTGCAGGTTAAAGAGGTCTCTATATGGTTTGAAACAGTCACCTAGGATGTGGTACCAAAAGTTTGATGCATTTGCATTAAATATGGGTTTTGTTAGAAGTGATGAGGATCACTGTGTTTATTTTAAAGTTATTGATGATCAGATACTGATTATTGTCTTATATGTGGATGATATGTTGTTCATTGGTAACAATAAGGCAATGATTAGGGAACTTAAAACTCAGCTTTCTGGCACATTTGATATGAAAGATTTAGGGGCTGCTAAATATATTCTTGGGATGGAAATCATTAGGGATCGGATTCACAGAAAGCTTTGGTTAAGTCAGAGCAAGTATGTTAACACTATTTTGCAAAGGTTTAATATGCAGGACTGTAAACCAGTAAATATTCCATTTCCTATTGGTACTAAGTTGAGTTTAGACATGTGTCCTAAATTGGATGATGATATTGATGAAATGTCTAAAGTTCCTTATGCTAGTGTTGTCGGTAGTTTAATGTATGCAATGGTTTGTACTAGACAGATATAGCCCAAGCAGTGGGAGTTCTAAGCAGGTTTATGTCTAACCCTGGTAAAGAACATTGGACTTTTGTCAAAAGGGTATTCAGATATTTGCAAGGCACTTCTGATTACTGTTTGGTTTATCATGGTACTGCAATGTTGATAAGTCATTGGACATACAGGGTTTTGATGCAGATTGGGCAGGTGACTTGGATAGTCGAAGGTCCACTAGTAGGTATGTGTTTACTTTGTTTGGAGGAGCGTGAGTTGGATGAGTAAAAGACAACCTACAGTTGCTTTGTCTACACTGAAGTAGAGTATATGGCTGCTACACATGCCTCTAAGGAGGCAGTTTGGTTACAGAGACTTGGTAATGGTATTGGTTTTGATTGCAGGATAGTGAGGATCGGATGTGATAGTCAAAGTGCCATATGTTTGGCTAAAAATCCTATGTATCATGCTCGTACTAAGCATGTTGATGTTCAGTATCACTTTGTGCGAGAAATGATTGAGAATGGTCAAGTCTTGATTGAAAAAGTTGACACTTTGGATAATGTTGCAGATTCTCTTACGAAGCCAGTCACCACGGAAAAGTTCTCTTGGTGCAGAAAGGCCATGGGCCTTGATCACTGTACTTAATTCTATGTAATTGTATCTCTATGGGTGTAATTTACAATGTATGATGTCAAGTGGGAGAATGTTAGGATTTAGGTGTCATCAACCTTGTAAATCCTTTATTTTATTATTCTCCTAAAGTGTTTTGTACATTTACCCATAAGAGGTGAAACTGTTTGACCAACAGTGGTGAAAGAGACTATGTAAATGCAGTGTTACCGTTACCGTTTATCCTTATGGAAAAGGACAAATTAGCTAGGCGTCCCACCTTGGAATCTTCTAAAATAAGGTTGTGGGTCAAAATAGGGTGTTGTAAGAGCATCTATGACATGCATGCAAGTTGTCATAAGATGCTATGACAGTATGACAGATTCCCTATGACAGAATATGCTATTTTTAGACCCAGGCGCCCATGCATAAAAGATGCCTTATGACAGCTGTAAGAGCATCTGTAAGAGGCTATTTTTGGTATTTTTGACCATTTCAAGGAGGGAGGCGTGGGTTTTTCTAGGTGGTATTGCTGCCTATTGTTTGGTGAAACCATGGTGGTTTTCATCCTCACAAATCTCTATAAATTGGGGCCTTGAGCTAGTGTTATTAAGAATTCAGTTTTGCAGGGGTAACAGGGTGCTGCTGGATTTACAGGGAATGATAAGAGAAGTCTATTGCTGCATGTAATATTGAAGATTATCAGTAATATACTTGCCTCTCTTTCGGTGGTGGAGTTTTTTCCCTTCGGGGTTTCTCCACGTAAATCTGTTGTTGCATGTGTTATATTGTTCTATCTCTCTCTCTCATTCTTTCTTCACACTAAGGCTAAGGTTAATCTTCATATTTCAGATTTGCATTCACACATTTAAGTTCATATTGCAAACTTTCTTCACCTTGTTTTTCAACAAGAGGTGCACAAATACTACTGAAATTCCTAATAAACTTTCTGTAAAAACTTGATAAACCATGAAATGATCTTACCTCTATAACATTCTTCGGGGTAGGCCATTCAATGATAGCTTTCACCTTCTTTGGATCCATTTTAAGACCCTTTGTGGAGACAAAAAATCCCAGATACACCAACTCTCTCTTCACAAAACTACATTTCTTCAAATTAATCAACAACTTCTTCTCCCTTAGTTTCTCAAAAAAAAATCGGATATGCATCAAGTTTTCCAATGTCTTGCTGAAAATAAAAATATCATCCAAATAATCAATAACAAATTTTCCTAAAAATTCTTTCAATACCTCATTCATAAGTCACATAAGGGTGTTCGGTGCATTGGTTAGCCCAAAAAGCATGACTAACCACTCATACAAGCCCTCCTTGGTTTTGAAGGTTGTCTTTCATTCATCTCCTTCTCTAATCCAGATCTGGTGATATCCACTCTTCAGATCTATCTTCGTGAAGTACTTATCTCCACTCAAACAATCCATAATGTCATCCATTCTTGGCAAGGGAAATCTATACTTGAAGGTGATTTTGTTGATGGCTTTAGAATCTGTACACATACGCCATTTTCCATCCTTCTTTGGTGCTAGTACTACAGGTACTACACATGGAATCAAACTCTCTCTAATCAATCCCTTCCACAACAACTCTTACACTTGTTTGTTCAACTCTTCACTCTCTACTGGAGTCATACGATGAGCAACCTTATCTAGCAAACTGGCTCTAGGAATCAGGTCCATCTGATGACTAATCTTTCTTGCAGGAGGCAAACCTTCAGGTGCATTATCAGAAATAATACCTTAAAACTTATTCAAAAAATTTGAAACCTCTACAAGTACCTCAATAGTATCTTATTTATCAAATCTAGGGATCAATGCAAAACACATATGATCATGCTTCATACCCTTTAGGAACTTTCTTCCATCAACCAAACAAATTCTTGCATTACTGCATACCTTTTCCTCTTCCTTTTCCAAGGGCTTCAACTTATGATGAACTCCATCATTTGTCAAAGAATAGGTGTTGGCATGTCCATCATGTATTGATCGTCAATCAAATTGCCATGGTCTGCCTAAAAACATATGACAAACATCCATAGGCATAATATCACATAATACCTCATCATGGTGATTCCCAATCTTGAACTTTACTAGACATTGTTCATTTACCAAGGATTTATGGTCCTTTTGCACCCAAGCAATCTGGTATGGGTTTGGATGCCTCCTCTCCAACCACAACTTACTAACCATTTCTTTTGAAACAAGGTTATAAGTACTACCTCCATCAATAATAACATTGCAAACTTTACCTTCACACTTACATCTGGTGTGAAACAAATTCTTCCTTTGAGTTGGCTCATTCTCCTCATTCAACAATGTTCTTCTAGTAACAAGAACCTCTCATTTTTTTGCATCGTCAGAATGTGAAGACTCAACATCTTCATCAATATGTGCAACTCGTTCATTACCCTCAGGTCTTCTATTTGTCCTTCCTTGATGTTGAGGACACTCATAGGCTCTATGTCCTTCTCCACACTAGAAATAGGTTCCACAAAAGCCTCCTCTTCCCGGTTCTCATCCAGACCTTCCCCTTCCTCTTTGGTCTCCATTATTCTGATCACGAGGACGGTAGGTGTTATCTCCTTTTTGGATATGGCTGCTACTGGAGTCTTCGCCTTTCTTTTGATCTTTATTTCGACCTCCATATGACCATCCACTGGTCTTTCCTCCATGGCCTCCACTTCGTTGTTTGTTCTCAAACCTCTTGTTCAATCGTTCTTCAACCTTCAAAGAAAACTAGTAAGCATTCTCAATGGTGTTCATTTTTACCAGTGCCAATTCTTTCTGTATGTTTGGCTTCAACCTATTAATATAACAAAAAAAATTCTCTTTATTCACCTTAGAATTTCTTGTTTGAATCAAGACCTCATGAAATTCCTCTGTGTATTCTTTCACTGTCCTTGTCCCTTGCCTCAAGCTCTGCATTTTCTTGAACAGCTCCAATTCGTAATCAACTGGAATAAATTGTTTCTTCAATTTTGACACCATCTTGTCCCATTTCAAAATTTTATCTTTCCTTGTCTTCCTCTTTCTAACTAAACCTCTTTCCACCATATACTGGCGTGACCTTTCAATTTTATCTTTGCAAACCTCACTCTGTGAGGATCTTCAATCTCCTCAAACTCAAAAATTTCCTCCATGTCATTGATCCAATCAATCAATTCTTCAGGATTCAAATTTCCATTGAAAGTTGAAACCTCCATTTTAAGTCTCTTCCAAATGCTTGAGATCACTTGCAACAATCTTATTTCTCCAAGATCCATTGGATCCTGCTCTTCCTCTTCCATTTCCTCTTCTGTTTCATTTTCATTGTCATCTTTGTCTCATTGCACATCTCTTCTTCGAGTCTCTTGTTGCAAGGTTTCTAATTGTCTTCTAAGGGCTCTGATTTCATCTCTAGGTGGATCTCTTCCACCTCAGCCTCTACCTCTGCCATGCTGGGCAAGTCTTGGAGGAATCTTGAATTCAACCCACACTTACAAGTCCTGCTACAACTGCCTCACGTTCAACGCTCTATTGCAAGCACAAGAACTTCGGCTTTGATACCACTTGATGAGGGCCACTCCGCCCAAAAATCACAGAAATCACAACATATACTAAAAGAAGAAATGTGAGACATAAAATTGATTCACTTTCAATTATTTTTAGAAAATGAAATTACAGGTTCAAAGCTTACATGCTACAGCTTCATGGGCTTGATTCATTACAACAAATTCAACTCAAAAAAGAAAATCTACTATTTAGAGCCACAATCTGCACTATCAAGGCCACCTTCTACAACCCTCACTTAACCCTTTTTATTTTCTCCAATAACCATCCTAGAATGTTCTAGAAAGATCAAATTTCCCCTTTTGTTTTGGCATCAAAAGTCTCGCCGTTCAATTTCTGGCCTAGGAAGAATTTTTTATGAAATTCACTTTTTAGAGGACCAACTTTGCGGGGCCATAACTTTTGATCAGAGTGTCCAATTCTCTATTATTGCATATCGTCGGAAAGCTCTCGAAAAACTCTACAGCACATAAGTCCACCTAGGTCGGTTTAGCCACTTTTTGAGTTGTTTTGGGGCCTCTAAAGTTTTATATTTGAATTTGAAGCTGCATTGGAGAAATTTTCCGAGACAGAAACTTTAATTTTTCCCAAACCGTGCAGGGTATTGAGGTGATTCTTTTGCGACTAGAAATGTTTTTCAACTCTACTCCTTGGGGTAAATTTTAACATCCATACAAGCCCGTTTTGGCCGACTTACTAAAAATAGTAAGTGCTCGTTTTCACCATTTTTGATGCCTAACAGTCTTATACCCCTCAAGTGCCATCATGGGACTCAAAACAACTAAATAAAATAAAGAAAACATTTTTTTTGGGTGATGCAAGATTTCCCTACACCGTTGGATGCTCCTAGATCACTTTCCTAGATGGTCAAGCAATTTATATTCATGTGTCGATCAAGGTTTGGAAGGGGCTCCTTGTAGAGTCACCTTCAATCACCTGGTGGCAACCACACATTCAAGATTTTTATTTTGGATGCATTATGATTTGATGATCAAATGTGGTTTATTATGTACTCAAAGGCGACACTAGTGTAATTGTCGTCAACTTTTCCACTTGTTCCAGAATTTAAGGCTTTTCTCTTCCCATGGTTTTGTAAAGGGTCTTTGAAGATCATGTGATCTTTGTTAGAGGTTTCTAGTTGGTTATCTATTTGGATATCACCCTACTCTATGTGATCTTGTATGATTTTTTTAATTTGAGGCAAGTAGATGTTCTATGTCCTTTAGTTATGTGATATTCATAGAAATCATTATTGTTCCACCAGGTTGGTTTGAATGGACCTGGCTCATAATGTCTACCAAAATTTAAACTGGAAAATCGACCCTTCAGTCATAGAGATGATAGGAAACAATGTAAACAACCACAATCTACAATCTTAAATTCAATAAGATCCAATTTAATCAATGGAAAACATGCAATAATAGATAAAACCAAAATCAAACAAATGATACCTTCACCTTCACCGTATTGCCATGGATGACTTCTATTGTTCCTTCTTTGTATGCTTTTTCTCTCAGAAATAGGTATGCTACTCTATCGCTATAAGCTTCAAGTATATGTGATGATTGTAATGATGCAAATTTTGAAGTTTTAGAATTTGTGGTTAGCCATCAATGTGCTATGAAGGCTTGCATTTATAGAAATGCTTGTTTCAAATGAACGATCTAGATTCAAAGATGAAAGATCAAGATCAACGATCAAGGTTTGTTGAAAGGAAATAGATTGGAAATTTAACTAGCTTGATTGATTCAATCAAGGGAATTGATTGGATAATTAGTGGAAATTGATTGATTAATCAATGAGATTGATTGATTAATTAGTGAGATTGATTTGTTATTCAACGAATTTGATTGAATAATCAATGGGATTGATTGATTAGTCAATGTGTGAGGATAATTAATTAATCATTGGAGGAAAGTGCAAGTAAAGATTGATTAATAAATAAATGTCTATTTATTAATATATCATGTTGAGTCAAAATTGGAGAATTAAATAATTATTTAATCTAGAAGTGGCAAGATGGTTTAATTAAATAATTAGTAAAAATTATTTAATATAAGAAGGGTGTTTGGTGTTAATTAAATAATTAATGGTAACTATTATTAGCACATAATAAAATAAATAAGGTTTATTTAATTAATTAAATAATAATGATTATTAGGACATTATTAAATAAATAGGATTTATTCAATTAGTTAAAATGATGAATTAGAATGAACTAATTAAACAATGTAAAATTACTTAATTAATAGAAGAATATGAAAATTGATAATAATTAAATAATAAGGTATTATTTAATCCTTTAGGGAAGAAGATTGAATTAGTAAAAAGGATGTTGCTTGCAAGTCAGGACAATTTAGGGTATCTACAATTGGATTATAATTCGTGGTATGGTTGACATGAGAACTCACCTAGTGAATATTATACTTCACTAGCCCTTGTGTGTTTTTATTTACTACGTTACAAAAACTCACCCAGTGAATATCAAACTTCATTAGCCTATGTTGTTTCTTATCATGATCACCTAGTGAATATCAGACTTCACTAGTCTGTGATGCTTTTATTCATGGATCACCTACAAAATATTGGATTTTTTTAGCTTTGTGCTTATGGATGCCTTAGGTATGGATCTTGTGGAGCTTTCTAGTCTCTGATTGCCATACCCCCTTTTTTATGTTTACATTGTGTTTACATTGTGTTTACATTGTGTTTGCATTGTGTTTGCATTGTGTTTGCATTATTTTTGTGTTATGTTTGTTTTACATTATATTAGTTTTGTGTCTTCATAGTGTATGCTTTGTGTTTGTCACATGTTGCATTGCACCTCATGTGTGTGTTCCTTTGTCTTTACATTATTATTATGTAGGATCTTAAGCTTGGGGGCTAGTGCATCCCCTAGATTCGATGCCATCCTACCTCTCCAATGTTTGGATAAAGGAACACTTCTTGGTTTATCCTTATTTTAGTGTGAATGTGAGCATAAATTCATACTCTCACTAAAGTGGGGGATAAATGTACCATCGTAAATTATCACCCTTGACAATTTCACACTAGGTTTAGCTTCCTCTATCTTCCTGGACCTAATTATACTCCTAAATTACCCGTTTTGTGGTTATTTTCAAAAAAATAGATTTAAATTGGGAATTATTGTTTAATAATACAAAAAGAGCCAAAACAGGTCTAGAATAGGGTGCTACCACCCTTTTCCAACCTATTTCGACCCAATTTAAAATGTCATTATTGACATTTTAACATTTAAAAATTCAATTTCATTTGTCAGCTTTTGATAATTAATTTTGTGAGAAAATGAATTAATGCATATAATTACAAGTCTTTTTCACCATTTTAAATTCTAATGAAATGATTGATAAATTGGGCATCCTAAAAATCAATCAAGAGTAGAATCAACAAATTTTTTATAACACTTATCATAATACAAGATTCATATTTACAATACATCAAGTTCATATGTGAGTTTATGCATGTTTTATGTTCATTTTTTTGTGAGTACTAACACTTGTAGGAGTTTAAATCAAGCAACCAATTCTCCTTGGATGAGATGAGTACAATGACTTTAGTCCAACAAGGAATATAGATCTGGGTGGTAAGTTGTACAACACTTATCAATTTATCATTTCTTTTATCCATTTTTCATCTGCCTGACCAAGGGTAAGAACTCTTTAGATCATCATAGCCACTGTGAAGGTGGAAAAACCAAAATGGGGTTTGAATTAGGAAATCCCCTATATGGAACAACCCTTTCTATCCTCTCTTGTGTGCAAGTAGTAGATCTGAAGTTGGTTCGGTAAGATATTAAAGATCTAATTGCAAGATCAAGCATTCAAGCTCCCTATTATGAATTAGGGAAAATGGTATTAATCATCAATAGATAAAGTTAAAAATTTGAGTCAAGAAAGAAAAACCTATAGATTGAGACCCTTTTAGACCTATTTGTTGGGTCTAGATATCTGTAATTCTTGGTCTAGGGTGCTAGCACTCTTATCTAGTCAATTTGAGTCCAAATTTATATGCTAGGTTCCTCTATCTCTACACTTTTTTGTTTTGTTGTCGATTTTTTTCTTTTAATTCTATAATTTTCTATACTTGCATCAATTTGTTGTAACTTCATAGTTAACCTAGACATACATTTGCACCATCAAATCAAATTAGTTATTAATCAACATCAAATCTCCATTTCCTCCAAAGAACTTAGAACCAAAACCTTGATCCACCATTCTGGCTCTTCCATTAAGGCTAGTAGCCAAGTGGTTGTATATGATCAATTTTGATTCCTTCCAATATGATGTAGGAGAGTGTGATTTAAACCCTAGATCATTTTTTCCACATCACAATATTATATTATTAAAGAGTAATATATTTTTTAGCCTCTTTTGATGGTGAAGTTTTTTCTCGAAAGGGTTCCTTTGTGTACATATGGTGTTTAAAATTTTATGGTTTGTTGATTTTTTCATTGTTAATTTTTAACACATACATTTTTTTTTATGGGCAATTCATTGTTGTATAAATAAATAGATTTACATATTTAAAAAATATTTATAAACTTCTTCATTGGTTTAATAATATTTGGTATCCAAACTTGGTTCTATACAAAGGGGGTGCCTTTATACAAGTTCTTAAGGTTTTTATTTGAATGGGAGCTTTCGTTTTAAGTGGGTTTTGTATATTTTTGATGGACTGAAAATTGTGGCCTCTACCTCTTGTTTGGTTATTTAGAAAATTCAATGGCATTGGGTATGAGATGTGGAAGCTATTTTTTTAAGAAAGAGATCAATGGGTTTTCATTGTATGAAAATAAATCATCTATAATGTCTAGTAAATATTGGTTAAAGTTAGACAAGAAGGCATGAGGAACCATTTGATTGTACCTTATGGAATCCTTCCTCTTGATTGTCTATGAGGAGATCATTGCATACAATATATGGAAGAGGATGGATAATATTTATCAAACTGGAAGTATAACTAATAAATTATATTTCAAAAGACAATTATATTCTTTAAAAATGAAAGATGGTGATTTAGTAGAAGATTATTTAAATGTTTTTAATTTGATTATGAGTTAGCTAGTTTCTATAGATGTTAAGATCGATGAAGAAGATAAATGTATCTTTTTACTTTGTTCTTTGGTTGATTCTTGGGAAAATTTAATTATTTTCACCAATGGTGGTGTTGCAGAGTTAAAGAAGGGTGGTCTCATTGCTACATTATTTTTAAGGAGACAAATAAATATATGAATGATGGCTCAAAATATGAACTGCATGTCTAGGAAGGGCCTAAGAATAAAGGTGGGTCTAATGAGGATAAAAATAAATTAAAAGAGAGATCTAAATCAAGAGTCTAATCCAAAAACCTAGGGAAGAGTAAAGTGTTGGAACTATAGGAAGATGAAGAAGGAATGTAGAAACAAAAAGAAATATTTTGATGATAGTGATATTGATGCTTCATTTATTTTTCTAACACCATTATTGATAATTCTTAGACCATTTATTTTGTTACAAATATGAGCTAGTTTGGTGGTGTTGTCATTGATGTCAACACAGTTCAGTATGTTGATGTTTGTACATGTATACCTGAGATACTTATGAGATGTAGTGAGTACATGGAGCTATCTTTATGGTGTTGTAATTGTGTAGTATTGGTGAGTTTCCAAGTGCTTTTGAGAAAATTAAATAAAGAAGAGAAGTCAGAGTGTTGAGTGTGTTTAGAACATGCTCCAATATTTGCTCCGCGTTTCTCCTTTGTTGATCCTATGCTTGTGCAAATCTGAAGATTTGTTAATGGTAATCTCGTGGTAATATATGTTGAGTTTCAACTTCTGGTGAGACAGTACATGGAAGTTGTGTTCACCGGTATGTGGACTGTCTAGGACTGTCTGGAAAGTATTGATTTTATGTGGACTGGGAGAAATGTTTCTGCTCCGCAATCCTCTGTTGTTTTGTTTCAAATCGTGTAGATCTAGGATACTTCTTGTGAAGGTATTTCCTTTGCTCTGGCGAAGAGGTTTTGGAGTTTGGTAATAAGGAAGTCATGTTTTTTTATTCGTGTATGGGTTTGCATAGCCCAGACTATTTGGTGAAAGGAATCCAGTGATTGAAGTCTATTGTTTTTGTTGCGGATCTATCTGGAAGATTCTAAGATATACTCATGTATATTGAAGCGTGTTGTGTCATCCATGTGCCATCTTCTTGTTGCGTGTACATAAATGTTTATCTATGTTTTCATTAGGTTTGGCTGACCTGGTGTTTACACTTCATTCAAAGAATAAAATTCAATTAAGGAAGTATGTAGATGGTTCAAGAAAATAATTTTATTGGTCCACTCTTGTTCCTTTACACTATGAGAATTTTGAGTTGCCAACCTAATTTGAATTTATGAAACGTTGTTTTGTGGCCGACCTTGGTAAATGTTTCTAAGGTTGAGAATGGCATAAAAGCAAGTTGAATTGTGAAGAGTTGTATGATAGTGTGATGCAAAGTGATGAAAGCAAGCCACAAATCATAAGAGTAGAAGTGTGTGCGCGAGTTGTGTTGAAGACAGTGAGACAAGGGTTTTTGTAATCCTGCGAATATGTTTTAATTGCAGTGGTGGATCTTTTTTTCTCTTTTGTATCTATAGGAAGCAAGCCTCCCTATTGGACAGCGAGTCCTTTCTGTAGGCAGTGAGCCTTTGTACTTGGACAGTGAGTCCTCTTTTGGGCAGTGAGCCTTTTTCTATAATCTTTATATTGTGAGTTAACCCTCACTGTGGTTTTTCCCTTATTGGATTTTCCACGTAAAAATATAGTGTTCATTATGTTGATTTGTTTTCTGTTATTTATGTTTCATGCTCATATTTAATAACAGAATAGTGTGGTTGAAGATTTGATAAGCGATAAGTTTAAATTTGTGTGACAACTAACTCACCCCCTGTCTCAGTTGTCCTACGCCTGTTTAACAATTGGTATCAGAGCTTGTGGTTCCTTGTGTAGAGCTTAACTGCTTAAGGAAGATTTGATTGCGCACAAATTGGCGATCCCTATGTTTGATGGAACTGACTACAATGATTGGAAGGGACAAATGAGAGGATACATTATCTCTCTTGGTTTTAAGACCTAGAAGGTTGTTGAGAACAAGTATACACTTCCGTCCAATGGTGTTAATTATGCATATGAGATCTCTACTTATGAAGAAAATGAGAAGGAAAAGTATGTGATTTGCAGTGGTTTATCTAAAACTGAGTGATTCAAGGTTAATTCTTTGGTTACTACATATGAGGTATGTAAGAAGTTGGAAAACATGTATGAAGGAAACAAAAAGGTGAAATTGGCAAAGAGGTTGGAAAAAAAGCATAGATTTGTGAACAAGAAGATGGAAGATGGTGAAGAATTTACAAGTTTCTTTCAAAGAGTTGAACTGGCAACAAATGATGTTAAGAATCAAGGAGGAAAACTAGCAGATGAAGATATAATCGAGAAGATCCCGATCACTCGACCAAAATGTTACAACGACAGGATCTTTGTTATTGAAGAAATGTATGTTCCTAAGAAGTATACTTTAGAAGAGTTGTTCGGCACCTTGCAAGCATTTGAGATAAGAAAGTTCTGGAAAGACGAAAAGGAAAAAGAGAAGACAAAAATGACATTTAAGGCTTTGAAGATTGAAGAACCAAATAGTGATGATGAAGAGTCGGAAGCAAATTTCACCAGGAAATTGAAGAAAGGCACTGGAAAATATAAAGGTATGTTACCCTTTAAATGCTTTAGTTGTGGTAACATTGGTCATTATGCTTCGAGATGTTCGAATAAGGCTACACATAAGAATAACAAGGATTATAAGGATAAGGATAGGAAAGATAAAAGGTATAAGAAGTTGTACTATGTTAAGGAAGAGGCGGGTATTTCTGATGACGAATCTGATAATGAGGTTGATGATAGTGAATGTTTATTCTTAGCTTTGGAAAATAAATTTGTATCCACTAATTTTGGAAAATGTGTAAGTAAGATGGTTCCATAGGTTAAGAAGAATATGAGGGAAGGTACTTTGGTTACCACTTTTCATGCAAGACGGGATGAAGACTACTGGGTAATTGACAGTGGATGTTCTAATCACATGACCAGAGATAGAGTAAGTTCACTAAAATTGAAAAATATGATGGTGGTTTAGTAATGTTCAATGATGATTCAAGAGCTAAGATCTGTGGTAAAGGTCAATCAGTTTTGATGGAGTGCATAATACTGGTGATGTATATTATGTGAAGGGTTTGAGACATAATCTTTTGAGTGTTGGTCATATGTGCAGCAATGGCTTTAAACTTGTGTTTCAGAACAATACTTGTGAAATCAGAAAAGGATCCGAAAAGGGGGATATGATTGCAGGTAGAAGAAGAACTCATGGAAACATCTATCAGTTGAAGGGAGTTGATGGTCATTTCCTTGTATCTCAAATTAGTGAAAGTTGGTTATAGCATCAAAGAATGAGACATGTGAACTTTGATAACCTAGTCAAGATTAGTGCTAAGGAGATTGTTCGAGGACTACCTAGAATCACAAGACTTGCTAATGCTATGTGCAAAAGCTTTCAATTGGGGAAGCAGACAAGATGTAGCCTTAAGGGAAAATAGTATTCTAATTCTAGAATGTTGGAGTTGATTCACACCATCTCTGTGGTCCTACTAGGACCGGAAGCTTGAATGGAGACATGTACTTTATGTTGCTTATTGATGATTATACTCAAATGACATGGGTTTCTTTTCTCAGAGAAAAGAATCAAGCCCTGGATAGGTTTAAGGTATTCAAAGCAAGAGTGGAAAATGAAGTAAATCTGAAAATTAATTGTTTGAGATCTTATCGAGGTGGTGAATTCACTTTTGGTGAATTATGAATTATGTGAGAAGCATGGTATAAAAAATAGTTCTCTACTCCGAGAACCCCTCAGTAAAATGGAGTTGTTGAAAGGAAAAATAGGATTGTTCAGGAAGCCGCTAGAACTATGATGAAAGAGTCTAATGTACTAGATGTGTATTGGATAGAAGCAATACATACTGTTGTTTATGTTCTCAATAGAGTTCATATCAGACACAACACATACACCTTTTGAGTTATGGACTAGTAAGACTCCTACTGTGAAATATTTCAAGGTATTTGGAAGCAGATGCTATATTAAAAGAGATAATGAAAATATTGGAAAGTTTAATGCTAGATCCAATGAAGGAAAATTTCTTGGATAGTCTACTACTAGTAAGGCATACAAATGCTTCAACAAAATATTGAGAAAAATCATTGAAAGTGCTAATGTGAAAGTTGATGAAGACATACACAAACCTATTGAGATAAGTGAAGTTGAACCTGATGATCCTATCTGTGGACATATACCTGAAGAAAATAAGGAGAAGAAAGAAGAAGAAGAAGAAGAGAATGAACTAGAACATGCTGCTAGGAATCCTAAATATGTATAGAATAATCATCCGCAAGATCAGATAATCAGAGACAAGAGTGAAGGAGCGAAGACAAGAAGCAGAGTTGTAGTTGAGGTAAATTTGTGTTTACTTTCTAAAATACAACCTAAATCTGTAAAAGAAGCATGTGAAGATGAAAGTTGGATGAGAGTTATGAAAGAGGAACTGTAGTAGATAGAAAAGAATCAGACATGGGAAATAGTCCCAAGACCTGAGAACAAAAATGTGATTGGCTCTAAATGGGTGTTTCGAAACAAATTGAATGAAAATGGAGAAGTAGTAAAGAATAAGGCAAGACTGGTGTGCAAAGGATATTCACAAGTTGAAGGTATATATTTTGAAGAGACTTTTTCCCTTATGGCCAGAATGGAAGCTATCAGAATGTTTTTGGCATTTTCTGCCCACAAGGAATTTAAGGTATATCAGATGGATGTTAAGTCAACTTTTCTAAATGGTGAGTTGGAGGAAGAAGTGTACATGGAACAACCTAAAGGGTTTCAGTTGTCTAAAAAACTAAATATGGTTTGTAAATTGAAGAAAGCATTGTATGGATTGAAGCAAGCTCCCAGAGCTTGGTATGCAAGACTGGACAGATATCTGACAAAGCAAGGATTCAACAAAGGTTCTACTGACAGTAATATTTACTTCAAAGTGCAAGGTAATAAGATGTTGATTGTAGTTGTTTATGTTGATGATATCATTTTTGGTGGAAATGATGGCATGTGTACAAAGTTTGCTGAAGAAATGCAGAAAGAATTTGAGATGTCTATGATTGGTGAATTGAATTTCTTCCTTGGTCTACAAGTGAATAAAATCGATAAAGGGATATTCATTTCATAGTATAAGTATGTAAAAGAGTTTTTGAAAAAGTTTGGGATGGAAGATTCTAAACTGGTTTGTACTCCTATGGTAATTGGATGTAAGTTGAACAAGGATGATGAATCTGCTAATACTGATCAGAGCAAATAAATATCCATGATTGGTGGATTGTTATATCTCACTGCTACCAGACCAAATATTATGCATGTAGAGTGTTTAACTTTTCCAGGTTCCAAGCATATCCTAAATAGGCACATGTTGTAGCTGTAAAGAGGATATTTAGATACCTGCAAGGTACATCGAATTATGGACTATGGTATCCTAAGAGTAATTATTTTACCTTGAGTGCTTATATAGATGTTGATTGGGTTGGATGTGTAGATGACCAAAAGAGTACTAGTGGTGGTGCTTTCTTTCTTGGTGGAAGATTGGTTTCATGGTTGAGTAAGAAGCAAGACTCAGTTTATTTATCTACTGTAGAGGCAGAGTATATTGCTATAGCATCCTGCTACACACAAGTTTTGTGGATGAAGCAAACTCTGAAAGATATTGGTGTAGTATGTGATGAACCTATCTCTATCTTCTGTGATAGTACAAGTGCAATAAACATTTGAAGAACCTAGTTATGCATTCAAGAACGAATCACATATCTATCAAGTATCATTTTCTAAGAGAAAAAGTGTTGGAGAACAAGGTCAGCCTAGAATATGTGACAACAAAGGAACAAATTGCTGACATCTTTACCAAGGCTCTTCCGAAGGATGCTTTTGAGCATCTTAGGGAGATGTTGGGGGTCGTTGGCCCTCCTAACTAAGTGAACATGAAGGTGTATCAGTCCAGTGAATTCACAAGATTCCTCATTTATCTAGACTGATTGTTGGGTCTACTCCGTAGGGGGAGTAGAAGTGGTTTCATTGTTGTAATATGGGTGTACTCCTAAGGGGGAGTAATCAAAATTGTTGTTCTTTTCCATTGATGTCAAAGGGGGAGAAAAGGTTATGTGTTTCTATCAATGACAAAGGGGGAAATTGTTACAAATATGAGCTAGTTTGGTGGTGTTGTCATTGATGTTGTCATTGATGTCAACATAGTTTAGTATGTTGATGTTTGTACATGTATAAATGAGATACTTCTAAGATGTAGTGAGTACATGGAGCTATCTTTATGGTGTTGTAATTGTGTATTATTGGTGAGTTTCCAAGTGCTTTTGAGAAAATTAAATAAAGAAGAGAAGTCAGAGTGTTGAGTGTGTTCAAAATGTGCTCCGATGTGTGCTCTTCCTTTCTCCTATGTTGATCCTATGCTTGTGCGGATCTGAAGGTTTGTTAATGGTAATCTCGTGGTAACATATGCTGAGTTTCAACTTCTAGTGAGACAGTACATGGAAGTTGTGTTCACTGGTATGTGGACTGTCTGGCAAGTATTGATTTTTTGTGAACTGGGATAAATGTTTCTACTCCACAGTCCTTTGTTGTTTTGTTTCAGATCATGTGGATCTGGGATATGTCTTGTGAAGGTATTTCCTTTGCTCTAGCGAAGAGATTTTGGATTTTGGTAATAAGGAAGTCATGTTTATGTATTCCTGTATGAGTTTGCACAGCCTGGACTATCTGGTGAAAGGAATTCAATGATTGAAGTTTGTTGTTTTTTCTATGGATGTATATGGAATATTATGAGATATACTCTTGTGTATATTGAAGTGTGTTGTGTCATCCGTACACTATCTTCTTGTTGGGAAGCGTGTGCATCAATGTTTACTTGTGTTTTCATTAGGTTTGGCCGACCTGGTGTTGACACTTCATTCAAAGAATAAAATTCAATTAAGGAAGTGTGTAGATGGTTCAAGAAAATAATTTTATTGGTCCACTCTTATTCCTTTTCACCACAGGAATTTTGAGTTGGCGACCTAATTTGAATTTATGAAACATTGTTTTGTGGCTGACCTTGGTAAATGTTTCTAAGGTTGAGAACGGTATAAAAGCAAGTTGAATTGTGAAGAGTTATATGACAGTGTGATGCAAAGTGATGAAAGTAAGCCACAAGTCATAAGAGCATAAGTGTGTGTGCGAGTTGTGTTGAAGACAGTGAGACAAGGGTTTCTGTAATCCTATGAATGTGCTTTAATTGCAATGGTGGATCTTTTATTCTCTTTTTTATCTATAGGTAGTGAGCCTCCCTGTTGGACAGTGAGTCCTTTCTATAGGCAGTGAGCCTTTGTACTTGGACAATGAGTCCTCTTTCGGGCAGTGAGCCCTTGGTAGTGAGTCTTTTTCTATAATCTTTATATTGTGAGTCAACCCTCACCGTGGTTTTCCCCTTATTGGGTTTTCCATGTAAAAATCTAGTGTCCATTGTGTTGATTTGCTTTCTATTTTTTATGTTTCATGCTCATATTTAATAACATAATAGTGTGGTTGAAGATTTGATAAGTTTAAATTTGTGTGACAACTGATTCACCCCCCCTCTCAGTTGTCCTGCGCCTGTTTAACATATGCAAGTTCCTCATACCATGACTCTTCAAAATAAGTGATTTTCACCTTACAAGGACTATGATGGAGAGGGAGAGTTTTTCTGTGGTGACAACATTACCTATCGAATTTTTGGTAAAATAAAATATATAGTTGTTTTTTAGTGATGAGAAGATTGAATCCCTTGATAATGTTTTGTACATTCTTGAACTTGTGAGAAACTTATATTTTGTATCCAAGTTGAATCATTCTAGAATATATCATTTGATATCTTTGGTTGTAGACTGATAAGAGGGAGTTTGGGGGTAGTTAAGGATTTTATATTTGGACTTTGTTTAGGTTTAATTATTCCACATTTTGTAACTTTACCAATATCAATGATAAATATGAAAATATATGTATATTATCGCACCAACATTTAGGTCACATTAAAGAAAAAGGTCTTAAAACCTTGACTAATAAAAATATCATTGACATTTTTTCTTATTTCAATGAGAATTTTGAATTTTGTGAGAATTGTATGTTTGGTAAATACAATAGACCATATTTTCCTTCTGAAATTTATAAGACAGAGATATTCTTAAAAATATTTTTTTCAAATTTATTTTTTCTATTAGATGTGGGTCTATGGGGAAATCTCAATATTATGTTTCATTCATTGATGATACTTCTTGCAGAGGAGGAAAGTCAAAACCCTCAAGACGATGAGGTCTAAAGGGGAAAATGGTCCTTAACTACCTCAAGGGTCAAAACTCAAGTGATGGGATAAAATGGTGAGAGTTCCAAAACAGAAAGAGTAAGTCACTGAGGTATTCTAGATAGACTAATGAGCTCTTGACTAAGGATGATAGTGTGGCATGAATGTCCCCACGGTATGCTGACATCTTGTATAGATTGAAAACAAATAATATCCTAGAAAATAGCAAAGTGACTACTTCTATCCTAATTGCTAAGAACTTTTAAGAATGTAAAGAAATACCATAAAATAACAAAACTAAAATAATGTAAACTAAATGAAATGTAATTAATGAAACAAAGTAAGAGAAATAAAGTGCTCACAACAAACCAAGCAATGAAGCCTCCAACAAATTAATGTCTTCAACACCTGCACACATAAGACCAAGAGAAAATTTTAGGGTTGTTTAGGGGCTTACCTCAGTCAAACCTCCATTTTGGTGTTTCCACCTCCATGAACAGCCAGATAGACAAATAAAAAGATAAATAGATGAGATGGAAAATTCATATACAAGGGATGTGATAAATCCCAAGATGTTCAAAGACACAAGACAAATAGATATTACCTACAAGGCTTGAGGAAGCTAAAAAAAGAGAAAGAAAGAGAGGGTTGTGAGAGCTAAGAGGGTTGTAGAGAACGTTTTGAGAACTTTTAAACTGTTGTAGAGAGTTGTGCGAGGTTAAGATAAAGAGAGAAATACTTCCCGAGAAGGAAAGAGAAAGAGAGATCTAGAGAGATCAAATGAAGTGAAAAGATAGGTTTTAAAGAGAGAAAAGAGAAAAAGAGGTTCTCGAGTTGTTACAAACTGTCTTGGGTCGTTTCCATCAACCAAGGTAGGTGACAAGTGGCAAGACGCTCAAAAATGACCTTTTGAATATTAAAATATTGCGAGACACTAGCGCAGCACACAAACGTCGCCACAACGCGCTAGTGTCCAAACAAATCACACTTAAAACAATGTGAAAGGAGGAAAACACAAGGCTAATGCAAAACTAACGTGCAAAGATAGTTGTTGACAAGGACACTGAGCATCTTGAGAGGGAAAAATGTTGATGCAAGGGATAAGATGAACCTACACAAATACTAAGGGGGTAGACATTAAAGTGAATAAAAAAGTGTAGGTGAAATTGCAAGGGTATGCAATTTTTGACACTACAACTCTATATACACTTGAATAAATTTTATGCATGCTAAAGATATTTTTTTAATCAAGTTTAAGGAATTTAAGGCCTTAGTTGAAAACATAGGTTATATGATAATGGTGTTGAGATTTGAAAATGTTGGTCAATATTGTTCCAGATAATTTGATGAATTTTATAAGCATGTAGGTATTGTTCAATAAAATACAACCCCATACACAACAAAATAGAACAAATAGATTGAATCTTTATGGAATGATTTAGGATTATGATCAATGGTGCACAATTATATTGATGCTTTTAGGTAGAGGCTGTGATAATTTCTTGTCACTTGATCAATATATCTCCTTGTTCATATCTTGTTGAAAAAAAACCTTATGAAGTGTGGATAGGGAAGAATCCTTTTGTTTCACATTTTATGGTGTTTATTTGTGAGACTTATGTTCATGCATCTTAGAAAAAGTGATTTAAATTGGATCCAAAATTTTATGATATATATTCATATGATATGGTGAGAATTTAAAAGGATATAAAATTTTAAATTCACTAACCTTGAAAATGATTTATTATAGAGATGTGTTTTTTAGAGAGTTTAGATCTTTTTAAGGTCTTGAAATATCAAAATAGAAGTGATAGAAATCAATGGATTTTGAGACTAAGGTTGAGGAGTAGAAAAATACATGTGTGGAATAATAGATAAATGGATTATAGGATGGAGAGAGAGTACGATTTAGATGAGAGTTCATATTAGGATGTGTTGGATGGGAATACAAAGAATACACATAACCCCTTACTTCTACCTCAAGGAGATCCACATGACAACACAATTTGGTTAACAAGTATAGTCCACTATATTTCTATTGTGTATTTTTTATATTTATCATTGATGGTGAACCTACTAGATCTTTTAGGGAGATTGTCTCTTTAGAGGATAGTGAGTCTTGGATGCAATCCATGTATGAGAAAATGAAGGCCCTTGATATTTTTGACACTTGGGATCTTGTGATTTTTCTTGAGAGAAGAAATCCCACTAGTTGCAAGTGGGTGTATAAAAAGAAAATTGGAGAAAATGGATGGATAGAGCTATACAAGGTTAGAAGGTGGCTAAGGTCTAGTTCTAGAGAGAGGAAAGAAATTTTAGTGAATTTTCCTCTCCTATTGCTAAGTTAAATTCTATTATATTCTCATTATCTACTATTTTAGTGAGTGATTTTGAGATTGAGAAAATGGATATTAAAACTACTTTCTTGCATATGGATCTTGAGGAGTATATTTATATGTGATATCCTAACATTATGATGTTGTATGGTCTAAAATAATTAGTCAAGAGGTAGTGCTAGAAGTTTGATGATTCTGCATTGATCTTGGGTTTGTTAAGAGTGAAGAAGATCATTGTTTTTATGTTAAAATTATTGATGATTAGATTCTATAAATTATTTTGTATGTAGATGACATGTTTATTAGTAACAACAAGGTGATGATTATGGAGATCAAAACTTAAAATTTATAATATTTGATATGAAGGACTTGTGGGCTACAAAATATGTCTTTGGTATGGATATTAGTTTGGGTTAGGTACATATCAATCTTTGATCAAGAGTAAGTATGTTGATACCGTTTTTTAGTAGTTTAGTATGTATGATTGTAAATTGGTGAGTGTTCCATTTTATGTTGGAACTAATATTTATTTAGATATATGTCACAAATCATATGATGATTTTTAGGTTACATGTAATTCACCTTATGCTAGTGTTTTCAATAGACTAATGTATGCAATAGTTTGCACTAGACTAAATATTTCTCAAGCAATGAGAATTTTAAGAAAGTTTATGTCTAACCATGTTAAGGAGAATTAAACTTACATTAAGAAGGGTTTCAGATATTTTAAGAGATTTCTATTTTTTTTTGTGTTATCATGGTATTTATGGAATGTATAAGACATTATAAATATAGAACTTTGTAGATATAGATTGAGTAGGTGACTTCTATAGTTAAAGGTCCACTAGTGACTATGTATTTTCTCTATTCAGCGGTGTACTAAGTTGGATGAGTAAGAGGTAGCCCATGATTTATTTTTCCACCATCAAAGAAAATTATATGGATACTACATATGCATCTAAGAAGGTGTATGGTTACAAATAATTTGTGCATATGCTAGTTTTAATTGTGAGTCAACTATGATTGGCTATGATAGTTAGAGTGCTATTTTTTGGAAAACACTCCATGTACCCTTCTCTTACTAAGAAAGTTTATTTTTAGTATCACTTTGTGTGTAAGATGGTAGAGAATGGTAATGTCTTATTAGAGAAGGTTGACACTCTGGATAATGTTGCAAATTTGATTATTCTCCTTGTTGACTTGGAATACTAGTTGTAATGGAATTCATGAAGGAGTTGGAATTGGTAGTGACATTTACAATGTTTTTAGCATATTCCTCAACATAGATGTGAGAATTGAGTAGTGGAGAATATTGCATGTTGTTGATGGGTGTCATATGAGTTGGTGAATTTGGACACCTACCTTTGGATATGGGCCATTATGGAGGAGTTACAAGTCAAATATGCTATTTATTATTAGTATGAATGTTATTTTTTCTATTAATTACTCCTTGGGAGCTATTTTTCTCTTCTCAAAATATAATATTTATTTTGGATGTGAGAGTTTTTGTATTTTATCATGGTTTTATGTTACATTATTTTGGAAAATAATTTTTGGTTTTCCTCTCTCATTTATCTATAAATCAAAGGCATGTTAGTAGTTTGATTATGTTATTTCACAAGTACATAGGTGCTACTAGACTTTTGTCATATTGAAGGGAGTTAAAATATTGCATATGTATTCTATTCTTGAATATTTATATATACTTGACCCTCTCTTTGATGGTGGAGATTATTTCCTACAATGGTTTATTCAAGTACATATGTTGTAATGTTTTGTATAGGTTTATACTTTTCCAATTTTCTTCTTGTTGATTTTAAACACTCACATAATATTTTATGGGAAATTCATTGTTGCATAAATAAAAAATAGTTCTATATACTTATTTAAAGTTTTCAATGTAATATTTCTTCATTGGTTTTACAAGAAAATGAGCATCAATATGTGTGTAACTTGAGTGTTTTGTTAGGGTTTTAAGGATTTACTATTCTTTTGTTGTTGTGAGTTTAAGATTATAAGATGTAATAAATCCACTACATATGGAAATTTGACTTGTGATTTAATGTTATTAATCATAAATTTGATATAAAATTTATCCAAATGGAGATTATATTTTGGTTGCATGTGACATCATAAAATTTTAATGAGATCAACATAGTTGTTGATTAACATTTCATTGATTTTAAATAACAAGAAACAATATAGAGATACATATTAAGGGCCTCTTGAGAAACCTCCCAAGTTTTAGGGGACATAAGACTCAACACACCAAACTCTATTATTTAATTTTATAAATATGTATTCATTACAATGAGATGTGTTCTATGGTGGTAACTAGGGGAAGAGTACAAACTTAATGGTGTCATTTCATGAGTTGGATGAATACTTATCATACATTGAGGAGTTCACATTAATTTTAATGTTTTCTCATTGGGAGTGGAGTAAGTGGAGAGAATTTTTTTTTTTTTTAGCATACTTGCATATTTAAGAAAATTGACTTCAAATTATTATCATTGACAAAAGAAAAAACCAGTTTCAAATAGCTTTCACACACCAAAAATGTAAATAAAAATTTAATTGCATTCTTCTATTTCATAAAAAATATAAAAGAAGAGTTAGCAACCAAACCATTTATTACAATGAACAAATAAAATTAGAACATTTGACTTCAAACCCATTTTTAAACCATCCTCATTATTGGTAAATAGATTTTTATTGTCAAAACCAAACAATTACTAGGATAGAAACTTCTCCTTATGGCAAGGCTTCATTATTGAAAATTGAAGATTGTGTATAATGGAAAAAATGTACATTTCAAAAAAAAAAATGATTTTGAGAACTTTAAATATAACATAAAATTTAGAAAAGTATGGTACAAATTGGTTCATCAACTGGAAGATAAAGTTTGATCATGATGTGTGTGCGCATGAAATTTGTGCTCAATGTGAATGATTTAAACAATAAAAACCAAACAACACAAATATAAAACAAACACTCAAGATTAGGCTAAGAATGCTCAAACCAACATAACAAACCTCCTAGTGAGTAGATTTTCCCAAGATTATTGATTCTATGTGTGCTCACTAGTAATTTTGGCGGCATAACAGTGCTCCAATGACAAAATTAGTGAGATACCTTGATAAATGGTTAAGGGTTGGATGTATAAATTTTGGGGTTTTAGATGGAGGGTCAAGATTAGATCATGGGGATGAGAGGTGATATCTCAACCCATGAGATTGTGCCAAGTGGCACAATGAGATGAGTTGAGAGGGATAAGGGTACTATGATAGGACAGGGCCCATGTGACATGGTACCAAGGCCATGTCACATGTGTAAAGGGACATGTACTTGATGTGATGGGGAGGATTTACCCACTTAATAATGGATTAAGAGTGTGCAATCACTTAGGGGAGATTGTGATTAGATTAAGATTAGAGGGAAAGTAGGAGAGTTGGAGGATGGGGCATGATGTGAGAGGAAAATATAAATTAATTAATCAGATTTAAATCCTATTTGGAGGAAAGGGTATTTGGGGATTAAATAAAATAAGCAAAGGTATTTATTTAATTTAATGGATGAATAGGATGGGGGTAGACAATTAAAGGTAATTTTTTACTTTAGGATAGGATATAGGGATAATAGAAGAAATAGATTAGGATGGAGGTTGAGATAATAGAATATTAATTAAATAATAGGGTATTATTTAATTAATATAGAGGATAGGAAATTGGTTGAGTTAGAGGTAAATTGACCAAATGTGGTCAATTTTAGGTGTCTACATTTTTCCCTTCTTTGATATGGTGTTATGAAGTGGCATCATTTCAAATAAGGATAAAACATAACACCTAGAATAAGATGGTTAGATTAGGGAAGATGCCCCATTCATTCAAAGGAGTGACTAGGAAGAAAGATGATAGAAGTGAAGACGAGGATTAGGATGCCCCCTCGATAGGACATGTGGGTTCAAGAGGACATAGGTGTGGTCTCAAAATGAATGAGACGATGCAAGGATAAATCAGAAAGATGATGGATAGAAAGTAGGATGGGAAGAGGAAGAGATAATGGAAGGTAGATGTTGCAATCAAGCAAGCACAAAAAAATATTCAAAGACAAATATGATGTTTCCCCAGACAAGCAAAAAATCCAAGATTGATTGATAATGGATGGAGTGTTGTTGATGCGGGAATGATATATCTCGAAACAACACAAGTATTGGGAAGGATACATCTCGATGGTGATGATTGGAGTGTTTCTGATGTGGGATTCATATATATCCTAAAACAACACAAGGATTAGGAATGATACATCTTGATGAGTTAATTTGGGAAAGATATATCCTAAAACAACACAAGGATTGGGAAGGATACATCTCGATTATGATGATGAGATTTGATCAAGGATTTGCAACAAGTGGGAACAAGACCAAGGATGTAATTGAATTATTTGTGCTATATTTGAGAGATGAGGATTTTTTACAATTTGGGATTTCCAAGAGTAATGGAGTTGATGAAATGGATGGAGATAATGGAGGAAAAGATGCTTAGACTAACAAATATATATTAATAAAAAAGGATAGAAGGGATAAGTAAATGATTAGGATGGATTAAAAGATGCATATGATTATTACAAGAGAAATATGAGATGATAGATGAAAAAGAAGATGAGGATTCATGTGCACAAAAAATATTTAGGATTAAGTGGAGCGATGAAAAAAAATAGGATAGGTAAATGGGGGATATTGGTGAAGGATTAATGGATTAGAAATGTGTAGGTTAAAAGGATGGGGTATTTGGAGCATTGAATTATAACTAGCATATAGTGAGCACTTAATTTTATATGGCATTGAATAATATGCACCAAGGTATGAGGAACTAGGGTTAGTCCAACATCTCACAAATTCACAAGGAAAATTGGTGGGAATGATGCTAGAAAAAAACAAATAGAAGGAATGCCCCAACATAATACAAGTTATCAAGAGGCCTTGGTGAAAAAATGCAAGACAAACTGAGAAGGTACAACAAATAAAAAGCTAAGACTTGCCCCTATTTTCACTAGTCAAAACACACCATGATATGATGGATCATGGTGACCTAGAGTAGGTAAATTAGGAAGCTCAAGAGAAAGAAAAACAAAGATTTAAAATAACCAAATAAATAAAAAAAATCTTGAGTACCTTTTTCCATAGGTATGATGGATGGGGTTGATGTGGTCTGATTTGACCAATGGTATAACCTACAAAGACCAAGGGTGGAGGATAGGACTTAGGATTCTCATGCCAAGAGTTGATCAAGATACTTGAAACTAAAGGGGGCTAATGGATTTTTTTGAAGTACCATCTTGATACGGGATGCTTGACTAGAAAACAGACATAGGGACATGACCTAGCAACAAGGATGTACAATGAGGGGCCTAGATAATAAGGGATGACACTATTTACAAGTAGATGTTGATTGTGTGAAACTTAGAAATGGGATAGTTATCCAAATCATAAAAAGATTGATAGGGAGGATAATTAGATGGATATATGAGCGATGAAAAGAAATAGGAGATTAGAAAGGCATGGGAAAGACTTAGGATTGATGACAATGGGATAAATGCCATTAGATTTCATGAGGGTAGCCTATGACTAGACCAATAACAAGGGATTATGGGATGAGAAGAGATGTATGGATGGATTGCATGGATGGAGGATAGAGATATAAGGAATTGGAAGATGGAAGGATGATAGGATGAAGGGATAGAGACATAAGGATTTGGAGATGGAAGGGATTATTTGATGGAGGGATAGGGAGATAAGGATCTATAAAATGGAAGGGTGATAGGATGAATGGATATAGAGATAAGTATTTGGATATAAAATGGATGATAATATGGATGTATGGTATGGAATGAGATCTCCAAGGACCATGCCACAAATGAATAAGATACCCCAATCTAGATATGTCATGTGTTATGAGGAAAAAGGTACGGAAGATAGGCGGATGCAAAGATAAGGGAGGTAGATGGATGAGGATATGATGGGTGAATAAGAAAGGTAGATGGATGATAGCATGATAGGGAGGATAAGGAGTATGATAGTGTATGGATAGATGGAATGTATGATAAAATGTGTCCAAATAATGTATATATATTTTCCCTTGTCTATATCAATATATCATGAGGAGGATGGAAGGATTAAGATAAATGGGATATGATAGGTAGGAGGGGTAAAATAGGTTGGATGGAGGAGATGAAGGATGGGGATTCATAGAATACGTTTTTCCCTTAGTATAGAGAGAAAATGGATGGAGGATTTATACATGACACCTATTTTCTAGGTTTTCATCATGGTAATTTCCCAAGGTGCTTGTTTTCCAAGTTTTCAATCTTGGACTAATTTTTCTTTTTACTATTTTTTCCTTTTTTTTTTTGGATTTTTTGATCAGTGTGTGGATGGAAATGGATGAATATATGGGTTGTGGATAAGTGGATTTGGAAGATAGGGGACAAGTAGATGGATGGACTCAAGCATCTAGTTCCATACTAAGGTAATAAGAGCCAATGTGGAGAGGTCATTGGTTGTTGGTATGACCTTATTAGGATAGATAAATTATGAAAGGGCATGGATTAAAGGGATTTTATGGGAGATATATGTGAGATAATTTATGGGATGTTGGAAATTGTCTAGATCGAATGATGATAGGGGATTATGATAGGGGGATTTTGTCAAGACCAACATTGGCGCATATTGTGATGGATGTTATTATAGGAGGAATGGATGGAGAATGTTGGGATCATGGAGGAGTTGGGATAGTGAATTTTGATATATGGGGACCCACAATAGATTTAGGAGATAAAGGATGGGGATATGTAGATTTTGGATTAGCAACTTTGAATATCATATGGATTGTTCATTTGAATGCATTAAATCTTTTGCTTTGGGATCCACATGGTTTTTTTTTCTTTGGTGGGCCTTTGTGTCCTTTGGGATTGATTTGTATTTTGGATTGGATTCTTCTTTTATTTATCATGCATTTTTGAGGGGACATGGTGATCTCTAAATCCATGTGAATGTTTAATTGTATGCATTTTTATTTTTTCATCCATATTGCTTCCAATAGAAATGGGATGGGTGTGAGGAGATGGATGATATGAAGAGAATATAAATGAAGTGATAGAGGTGGGATTTTGGATATGGTACATATATGGAGGATGTTGGATGGCATTCATGTAGGTGTTCCTTTGTTGATTCTAATCAGGGATTATGAGAGTGGCATGTTTATGATGGGTGATTGGGTTAGGTGATTGGTGGATGAAGGGATGAATGGAATGGAATTTTGGGATATAAGGGTCCAAAATGGACTTAGTAGATGGGGGATGTGTTATGGTGGGTTGTGGTACATAAGGATCCAAAATAGATTTGGAGGATGAAGGAGGGATAGAGATAATGTTTTTAGGTGTGTATGATGGAGGAGGGGGGATGGATACATTTTTTTTGGTGGAGTGATGGGAAGAACCTATTGTTATTTGGGAGAGGCTCACTTAGGTTGTACAAAGGTTATACCAACATTTTTGGATTGGGATCCTTGAGATATGTAGCCAATGTTAGGATTAAGGTGCCATCCTTCTTGCAAATCATATGCCATGTTGCATGGTTTCAACATCCTTGGAAAGTGTCCCTAGGAACTTTGAATGTATTGGGAAATTATTTTGTAATATTAATTCTCATCATTGTTTGTAATATATTCATAAGCGGTGATGGGTCCACTAGCAGTAGTAAAGGTGTCTTATGGATATAAATATTTAATATTATTTTCCCCACATTTGGATGCCTAGAATGAGACAATAAAGCATAAGGAAAGAAAAATGAGTGACTATTGGTATTATCCAATTGGGTGCTTGGAAAGAGGATACAATTTTCTCTTGGTATTCCATCATTTATTGGATTTAATGTAATGTTTATCTCCCAAGTTGGAGGGAAAGTTTTGGATCCAAAACTAGTATTCTTTCATATTCCAAGGAGATATTACAAGGTTTGGGGAAATTTGGAGTGAAGGGTAATATTTGGGAGCCTTGTTTGAGGCTTAATATGTCTTCATAAGTCTATAAATTCAGTCTCTTGGATGTAGAAATGATGAGAAAAAATTGAATGTAGAGTTTCATTGTAGGAACAAGGACAGGTCGAGGCAAGAGGATGTTGTTCACAGGTGCATCCATGATGGAGGAAAAATGAGAATATAAGTTATTTTATTTTAATCTCATTTATTTGAATATAATGCATACTTGGCCTCTCTTCTTGGTGGAGTTTTTTCTTGCAAAAGTTTCTCCACGTAAATCTTATGTTACGTGATGCTCTTGTGTTATTGATTTGTGTCTCATTGCTACTATCTTATGATGATGATATTTTTTTGTATATTTATGTTATAAGTTCACATAAGATGGTGTTAATAAGCATGTTATGTTGGTTTTTTTTTTGACATCATAAAGAAGATGGACCTATCCATGGTAATTCTATATTAAGGAAACTTAATTTTTTAGGTTTGCATATAAGTTTCAAATTTTCATGTTGTTGTACTCTAAGCCTTGTATCTAATCCATTAAAGTCATAATTGGATAGATATTTAATTTCCTAAAAATTGGTCTAAGAACCTATTTATTTCTCATCATTTGGTATCAAATTGATGGTTAACTAGCTTCGAGGTATTCCTTCTTTTTTATTTCCTAGCTTAGCAATCTTGTGCAAATTTGTTAGAAGGAATTGGAGGTTTTTGGAAGACTTGTGGGGATACAATTAATTTTCTATGAGTTAATTTTTTTTATAGATTTGTGAGCTTGAAAGCAATGTATATTATCAATGTGATCTATGTTCGATATGGGAAGCTCATGATTATGGATCTGTATGGAAGTGGTTATGGTTTGATAACTTGGAGCTCTTGTTGAAAATATTGCTAGGGAAATATAGGGCATCTCAGAGAAATCTCCAAGAACAGTGGTGCCTTCAGTATCTTCAATTTCAATTAGATTTCCTCAAAGACGTACAACTATGTCCTAAAGTGAAAACAAACATAGTTCATTTCCCACATTAATCCTTTTGAGAGAAGCACATGTAAAATTCAATCGCAAGCAATAACAGACTCTCGAAACAGAACCAACATAGATGAAAGATAAGAAAGAAAACTAGAACACACAAATTTACGTGGGGAAAACCCTTTCGGGTAAAAAACCCCACACTCCAAAGATTGAGCCATTGTATTATTCAGAAACTGAAGGTTACAATACAATTCAAGCTCATAGCCTTTTCAGAGATTACATCTTGCTCATTCTGGATACAATCTAGTAACCAACTCTCCCTTTGTACATTTTCTGATCAACCTCTCAAACCAAAAAATCTTCGTACTGTTGCAATACCCTCACACAGTATACAGTACATATCAACATGAGAGATCAACCAAGGCATTCAATCCTTGATCAAGAGAGAATTCAATAGCATAACCCTACCTCTCACTTCCTCTATTTCGGCCTCATGGCCTCAGCCTTCCATCCAGCCACTCGGCCCTCACTCTATCGCTCACCTGTATTGAACAAGTGTACATTGAACTGAACATCATATGCAATTCCAAAGTATATCCATGTTGTCTCTGTCTGTTGAACTTCCTCATAGAATGACCACAACATACTAACTTCCAACGGTTCCCATTCAGCTTCTCTGATTGGTCGAAGTCACACCACGTAGGACAATCTTCCAATTGGTCAACAATGTTCACCCTGTGTCACATGTCAATGAGACACTAACCGTGTCTCCCCGATGCCACAAAGCCCAACCGTCGATATCACCAAGAGTCTTCACTATCGACAAGACATTACACCGAGTTCACAAGCTGTCACTCAGACTTCCCCTTGTCGCTAAGACATCATACCGATATCCATCACATGTATCGCTATTCGAAAAGACCATCGTTATTCGATGAGACATCATACTAAAGTCCTCAAGTTATATTGATGTGAACACTGTCAGCAAGACTTAGGCTATCGCTAAGAGGTAATACCAAGCCCTCAAGTCACACCGAGCACCAAATAGTCGCTAGGAGTCATACCAAAAATAGAATAGCCCATCGCTAAGACAAACATCCATCGCTAAGACTTCATACCGAAGCCTTTATGTTATCCCGATGACTCTGAGTGTATAGCTATTGGCGAGACATCTCCTTGTTGCCAAGAGTTCCTACCAAACCCTTATGTTATCCTGATGACTATAAATGTAACACTGTCAGTGAGACATCTCCCTGTCGCCAAGAGTTCCTACCGAACCCTTATGTTATCTCGATGAATTTGAATGTAACACTGTCGGTGAGACATCTCTTATTGCTAAGACACATTCTGATAGGAGCAAGTCATACTGATTACTGCATCGGCCAGACAGACCAAGGGTCGTGCCAATATTGGCCAGACTTTCTACCGTCGCTGAGACAACATTTTGACTGTCCCAAGTTATGCCGAAGGTTCAAGTTATGCCGATCACCAAGACATTCAGGAGGTCACAGCGACAATTCAGGATCAACTAGAAAATCAGCTAGACATCTCAACAGTCACAACGACCATGCTTTCTCAGAGGTTTTAGCCTGTGAGATTAAGGCAACAATTCCAACAATCTCCCACTTGATGAAGATCACACAAGCACCTCCAAAGCAACTAGAAACTAATATCACACTAGCTCCACCAGTTCAAACCCCGCAATACTCAAGACACCCAATCAACAAGATTCCACATATAACAATCCACTGGACAATCTACAACAAAGACCAGGCATCCAACTGCAATTCACTGTCCAACAAAACAACTGAAATGCAACCGATCACATCCTTCCAGGAAACCATATAGACCTCAAACATGCTCTCATGCTCCATCAAGAATTCTGCACCAACATCCAAGATGTCCACCATTCAAGCAACAATCCCTATCATCTTCCAACATGCCACCTGTGGAAGAAAGATACAAGCCACGGTGAATAAGCACCAGTCCAATGAACACAAGCAAAAGATCCTAGTGATATCATCAACAAGATGCTGCTACCACTTCAATGTGTTCAACCGCTATATAGAAGTAATATCAACTTCAAAGCCTCAAACAGAACACAACCGTGAAGTCATTCTCCAGAAACAAGACAGAAGACACCAGCTAGAACAACAATCAAACTGACTGCTTCCATCCACTGATAAACTCACATGACTGAAAATATCACCCACAGCTCATGCTATTCCATCCAATCTCACATACCTTAATAGTATCAACATTAGTAAACTCATGTCGTTCCAAAACCAACCTATTAACAGCAAATGCAAGCTCCAAATGCCAATCAGTCGAAGAAGACAAAACACATACAGGAACTCCCACTGCCCGAGTAATTCCAAATCTGAAAGATCGAAGACATAGCAAGTCTACCAATAACAACAACTAGAAAGTGTAACCAGGTAGTACCAAGGAAATATCCACAATGATATGCACAACTTGCAACAAACTATTACAAGAAACATTTCTCTGACCACAAGTCTTCATAGTTCTCCCAAGTTCTCCACACGCAATCAAAGGAAAAAGGATTAAGAGCCTCCATGTCATCACCCATGAACATGAGTGAAAACACATGACCATAGGCAAGTGATCACTATAGCTCCAACCAAACCTCAAACCAATGAAATGTGAAACCAAACATCCAAGAGGTAAATCAATACCAAAGAGACAAACTCTGCACATCATATTCCTATAGAACATCCTCCTACATACGCTTCTAACAGCCAGGTGTGTCAATAATTATCTCCTTCTCATCCCAAAATAAAATGCTTAACAACATCCAACCTTTCAATCACCAAGATCAAACCAACTTCTAATATCATGTAATCAACATGGATGTAAGCCTCTCAAAGAAGATCAAGCTAGTTCATTCCCCATTTCATGAAATCAGCCCATACATCATCTCCTACTAATTCTCATCAGTAAAACACATAACACAAAAGCTTAAGGAGATAAATAAGCTATACAACTTCCACTATGAATCCTCCAGAACCAATAAACAACAATTCAGGATCCATATCATGAAAGTGAACATAAAACACGTCTAAAAAATATAATGGGCCAAATACTTCTTAGATAAACTACCGAGTAGACCAAGAGTGGGAACAAGAATACTCCTTCAAGATATATAAGCCATCATGACTAATCCAAGAGAAATCTCCTCATAGGTCTCTAATTGAACTCACGTTCAACCAAGGTGTAGGCTTCTCGGACTTTCAAACCACTGTCAAAGCTCCAATCATCTGAATCAGGAACTTATCATGACACCATGATCTACATATCCCCTTAGGAGATACCATACTTCAAGTGACTTCACCATGGTCTCAAGTACAATGCACAATGCCAAAACTCCAGTGCACAAACAAGAGTATACCATGACATAAAGCAAATAGACTCAAAACCAACATCACCTGTCAAGCACCACCAACACTTCAGCCAAAGACTCCAAGTGTCCTCCATGGATCCAAGATGTTGTAAAACTTCAAATAATTTCCATGCAAAAGCGAAAGAACCCTTCTACATAAATAGGATCTAAAAGCTCCCCCTTGAAACATCTGCAACACTAAAGAAGATCATTCACCACCATGTGATGAAACTACAATTACTGCTAAAGCTCCCACTAAAACGTGACATCTGGGCTCTCCAAGCATCATGTCCACCTGCTTCAGGTTCCCATAACTGACTATTTAGGTACTCAACAATATCCATCCTCTCATCTCAAAACAATCACACCAATGCACAAGTGACCACAAACAAGGCCAGCTAACAAATCTGCACCAACAATGAATCAACCTCATGGATAAAGACAGTCCACATCCAAGTTATCTCACTGCATCCAATGGGTAGCTAATCCACCAACCACATAACTCGTAGATCACAAACATTGAACATGCAAACCCATCATCGCATTGGAAACTGCAACACTAATATTTCAAAGAGAATAACCACATAGACAATCATGACTCAAACACCAAAACATGCCAAATCTGATTTTCCAATCATGTCCACAATGAGCACCATAATCAAGGAACTCGCAAGTACCACCACAGGAATGTTGAGTGAAAAATCATGTACCAACACTCCCATGTAGAGAAGAAATCACACCTCCTCAAACCATGCACAAAGCATGCATGTAGAACTACAACTATCTCATCCAGCAACACCCCAAAAGCCAATGTCTAGAAAATAGCTTAACAGCAACTCCACATAACCACAAGTTTTGCTTAATCATGTAAAACATGCAAAACCATAGAGCCACACAAGTACAAATCATCCTTAGAAGGAAAACAACAATTCAGGAAAAATCCAGGCCCTTTTCAAGCCAACTCTAAAACCACCAACATGTACATGCATCCGAGAAGGAGAGAAAGGCTATTTTAGAGGCTTGCAAATCATCTAATGATTAACTCCATAGCCTTTATGTATCTGAGGTTAACAAGAAACAATGCCTTCCAACACCAGGAAACACCACCTAGCATAAGCACTCTCTTCCATGGCTAAGAAACAACCTAGGCTTCTCCATATCATCAAGGAGCCTCTCGCAAAGACACCCAATATGAAAGCTTTACTGCTACATAGCCATGAAGAAAAGAAGTCCACCTCATACCCCATGATTATACTGCTACCAACCAGGGGACACAAATCACAACAAAACAACATGATCAACTCACTTTTCTATATCCACCATCCCTCAAGCTGCGTGTTGTCTCCGAATATCACAAGACTTCCACTAACCAAAGGATCAATAAATCAGACGATTCCTCTAGATTTCCTCCAGCCTAACAAACTGAGAAATCTTCATAGGAGAAATATCCAAAACCAACAACCAGAAGAAGGCTCTAATACCACTTGCTAGGGAAATATAGGGCATCTCAGAGAAATCTCCAAGAACAGTGGTGCCTTCGGTAACTTCAATTTCGATTAGATTTCCTCAAAGACACATATAACTATGTCCTAAAGTGGAAACAGACACAATTCATTTCCCACATTAATCCTTCTAAAAGAAGCACATGTAAAATTCAACTGCAAGCAATAACAAACTCTCAAAACAAAACCAACATAGATGAAAGATAAGACAGAAAACGAGAACACACAGATTTACATGGGGAAAACCATTTCGGGTAAAAACCCCCACACTCCAAAGATCGAGCCATTGTATTATTCAACAACTGAAGGTTACAATACAATTTAGGCTCATATCCTTTTTAGAGATTGCATCTTGTTCATTCTGGATACAATCTGGTAACCAACTCTCCCTTTGTACATTTCCTGATCAACCTCTCAAACCAAACAATCTTCGTACTATTGCAATACCCTCACACAGTATACAGTACAGATCAACATGAGAGATCAACCAAGGCATTCAATCCTTGATCAGGAGAGAATTTGGAAGCATAACCCTACCTCTCACTTCCTCTTTTTCGGCCTCATGGCCTCAGTCTTCCAGCCAGCCACTCGGCTCTCACTCTATTGCTCACCTGTATCGAACAAGTGTGCATTGAACTGAACATCATCTGCAATTCCAAAGTATATCCATGTCATCTCTATCTGTTGAACTTCCTCACAGAACAGCCACAACAAACTAACTTCCAACGGTTCCCATTCGGCTTCTCTGATTGGTCGAAGTCACACCACGTAGGACAGTCTTCCAATTGGTCAACAACGTTCACCCTGTGTCGCATGTCGGTGAGACACTAACCGTGTCTCCCCAATGCCACAAAGCCCAACCATCAATATCGCCAAGAGTCTTCACTATCAGCAAGATGTTACATCGAGTTCACAAGCTATTGCTCAGACTTCCCCTTGTCACCAAGACATCATACCGATATCCATCACATGTATCGCTATTCGGCAAGACCATCATTATTCAATGAGACATCATACCAAAGTCCTCAATTCATATCGATGTGAACACTGTCGGCAATACTTAGGCTATCGTTGAGAGGTAATACCGAGCCCTCAAGTCACACTAAGCACCAAATAGTCGCCAGGAGTCATACCGATAATAGAATAGCCCATCACTAAGACAAACATCCATCGCTAAGACTTCATACCGAAGCCTTTATGCTATCCCGATGACTCTGAGTGTATAGCTGTCAATGAGACATTTCCCTGTTGCCAAGAGTTCCTACCGAACCCTTATGTTATCTCGATGACTCCGAATGTAACACTGTCAGCGAGACATCTCCCTGTTGCCAAGAGTTCCTACCGAACCCTTATGTTATCCCGATGACTCTGAATGTAACACTGTCGGCGAGACATCTCTTATCACTAAGACACATTCCAATAGGAGCAAGTCATAATGATTACTGCATTGGCCAGATAGACCAAGGGTCACACCGATATCGGCCAGACTTTCTACCGTTGCCAAGAAAACATTTCAACTATCCTAGGTTACACCGAAGGTTCAGGTTATTTCGATCACCAAGACATTCAGGAGGTCACAGCGACAATTCAGGATTAACTAGTAGATCGGCCAAACATCTCAACAGTCATAGTGACCATGCTTTCTCAGAGGTTTCATCCTGTGAGATTGAGGCAACAATTCCAACAAATATGTGTGTATCCTCTTGTTTTGTGGTTTTGTTCCTTTACCTTATGGTCATGTGTAGTGAGAAGGTGTTCATGTTGGATGGGTAGAGACATCCTAATCACATGGAGAAACACCCTCAATTTGGACTATGGAATGGAGTGCTTATAATTGCTTCATGGTTTTATCCCTTGGTTACATGAAAGCACTAGAAGATAAGCCACTAACATGTTTGTGATTTGTAGAGTTAATATGTTTCATATGTCATAAGCTCTTGGACAAGTTGGTTTCCCTATTGGGTTGCAATTTACTATTGTTTTCAATTGTGGGTTTGTGGATATGTTCTTATTCCATTATTCAGATGACATGTTTGATGTGAATGTTTGGATGGTTAAATGGATTTCATATTTATAGAAATGGTTTTGTATGTTTTACATGCTAACAAAAATCTATGTAATATAGATCTATGATGAGACTGCATTTGGAGTGTTCTGGATGAAGACAATTGTAGGTTTGCATGGCTACTTGGAGGGTTCTTATTGATCTATGATTACTCTTATGTGGGTTTGTTCAAAAAATAAGATCTAGTGGTGATCTTGGTGTTTAAGTCTTGGAAATCCATATGTTATACTTGAATATCTTTGTTTTGCATGATACTAATCTAGGGTTGAATCTTTTTTCAATTATTTGATATTGGAGCACTAATTATGTATCTCTCCTTTGAGATGTGTCATATGTGTAGATCCTATAAAATTGTCTGATGTGGATTTTATTTGCTAGGACATATTCCTAGTCACCATTATTAAACATTGGTATTCTTATTGTAGTGATAGATGATTATTGAGAATACACGATATAGTTGTTCATTTGAATCTTTAGCAGTGGTTTATGGTGCATGAGAAGTTGTGTTCACTTTCAATAGAGTGTTGGCAATGATATTGGTCATGATGTCGTATATAACTCGGTATTACTTTTGATGGGCTTAACTTATGGCTAGAATTTTTTCATTAGTTTATGTATTTTATCATTTCAATCTGCCAAAGTTCACAGACATTCCTAAGAAATATACATCTTTTATACCTTTTGTGCACTTTAAACTAGACTTTAGTATGTGGTAACGCAAATATGATATGATGACATTTGTATGAGTGAATGTATGAATGTTCATGAAATTCAGTATGATTTTATGCTTAATTTATGATTGTTAATTATGTGTATGCCTTAGGATGAAACTAACATCTTATAGCTAATAAGAACTATAACATGCAACAACTAGATTTCCAACCCATAGCATAAGGAAAACAAGTGGTCGCAGGGGAGAGGTCAGAATGTTTAAAGCGTGATAGTTCAGAGAAGAACGAAGGCAACCATTGAATGGTCAAAATGTGAGTCACCATAATCACCAAGTAAGATGGAAGGAAGAAGGAGTCTATTCTAATTTTGTTAACCCATGACATGACATTCCTCATGAAACACATCTCTGTCATGGTGGTTAAACCACTAAAGGAAGAGTTTCAGTTTAAACTCTTGTCTTCTACTTTTCAATAATGGTTTTCTATTGCAATGACTAAGTTATCTCCCTATTCTTGAGGGAGAGTGGGAAAATACATTATGATTATTTTTTTAGTCCTAGGATGAATAAGACTCTTTGTGGACCCTATATAGTGGGATCCATTGTGAGGAGCAATCTAGTTACTAATTGTTTAGTTATCTATTTTAGCTTTTTCTAATTACTAGTTGATAATTACTCATTGCTATTTTTTTGTTATCAGTTGAATGACAAACATGTATTGTTGAATGAGAAATCTTTAGTAGATTCTTGTCAGAGTTCAAAGTTTTTATGCAATAAAGGAGTTAATTCAGTATCATGATTTGTTGATCAAGTAGTAAATGTTGATATTTGTTGTGGAATCAACAACTCAAGCAAGGGCCAATTGAGGTACTGATATCCACTCTTTCTTTTTTTTATTAGATTAGTTCATGCATTGTTCAAATAAAATAGTTTCCAGTTTCATGCATGAGGAATTCATGAATGTGATTCTATAATTGAATTAGATTGTGTAACCTAAATGTTTGTTTCATGCTCCTAGTCTGAAGTGATAAGTACATGTAGCACAAGTAGTAGCTTATGTTTATTTCCCAATTTTGTCAGTTAACATTTCATTTCCTTATTAATGCTGAGACTTCTGGATTGCAACTATGTGTGATTTTCTTTTCTTTTTTTTTGCATCAACATTTCAAATTATACTCCATGATCCATCATCAGGATGCTTAGCAAGAGAATACGAAAGTGATGCAAAAAAAAAATCACACACAGTTGCAATCCAAAAGTTTCGACATCAATTTTGATCATGGATTGTGGAAACTTCATGATATCAATTTCATTTCCTTTTTCAACTTTTATTGTTTTATGTACATCTATAAATCACCTATACTCATTAATATAGGCATGTTAGAATCCATGAATGCACATATAGTTCCAGCACTGTCAAAATCTTATGAATTCATGGTTGATAATTAAATGAAGCATCTCATAGAAGATAAACTATTCGGTCAAGAATTCATCTTTGAATTGAGTATATACCTGTAGCACCAAGTTAATAAAAAAATAGAGGCCTTACATTTTTAGCACCGTTGTTGGGGACGGTGCTAAGTTCAAGATTCTCCTATGTATTTCTAAATCTTTTTAAGATTTTCTAGTTTAGCAATTCTATTTTCAGCATTAGGGTAAATAGGTTTTACCCATCAACATAACATGAGTTACTAACAATGTGTAGGAACTGCTAAACTACAAAGTTACAAGCATTGCATGCGAAGGAAAAGAGACACTCTGGGAAGATTTCTCCCTTTAGCACATGAAACAATGTAGGATACTAGTGAATGTAGTAAACAAAGTGAGGGTATTCCTGTAGAAGAATCATCCCTGACACCAATACCTACACCAAAAATAGAGGAGACATCCCACATACACATCAACATCATGGTTGATGCAGCAATAGAAGACCCACATAAGCATGTATGTTTGAGTTCCCTACCAGGAGAGAGTTGTTGCCTTGAAGAATATACCCCCTTCAACACTACCTATCTTCTATGGGTTGGTTATAGAGGACCTGAACACCTTTCTTTGAGTTTGATGTACTATGCCAAAGTTATGACTATACAATAGACACTCATAAACTCAAATTGTTTCCAACAACACACAATGCTACTCTAAGATGGTTCATGGGCTTGGGAAGAGATTTTCTTCCCAATTAGAACACAATGAAGGCAAAGTTCATGGAGAAGTACCGGGATTACTTCAGAGGCATAGATAGAAAGAGGGATTATGTCTTTAGAATGTCATAGAAGGAAGATGAATCTTTGGAGGACTATATTGAGAGGTTTCAGCTCTAGCTCAAGAAATCCCATCAAAGTAAACTCTCCAATGAATCCTTGAAACTGGTATTCTTAAGGGGAGTTAATAAAGATTGTATGGATGCACTCAACCTCATTGGGATAGGAGACATCTCACATTTACCATTTGATGATATTTGCAGAGTATGTAGAAACTATTCAAGGTCTTTTACCAAGAAGGTTAGAGGAGACAAGACATTTTCCATTAATAAATCAACCACTAGAGTCTCAAGAGTGGAGCTAAGCAATCTTCTATCAAACATGAAGATATCATAAGCCACTTGGCTACACAATTAGATAACCTTCACATCAAGAAAAATCAAGAAGAAGCAAAAGCAACCCTCACAAAATACCATCCATAGTGTAAACAAAAGAAGATCAATTGCAAGTGAAAAAGGTTGGCCAATATTTCTAAAGATAAGCAAGGGAAATCAGAATTTCATGCACTAGAAGATGAAGATGGTCAAGTTTTTTACATAGCTCAACACAAACCATGGAATCCAAGACAAGGTATGCCCCAAGATCCCTTGAATTATAACATGTTATTTCTAGTCAATAATGTAAATTTCCTTAATCGGAACCCTCAATCTTGGACTAATGTGCAAAAGTCACAATGGCCAATGCCTCAATCCAATTGGAATCAACAATAATAAAACATGTGGCCACCACAAAATTTCCAAGGACCTAATAATAATTCTCAATGGCCACCAAAAAAAATCAATGGCAACCTTAGTGGCAAAGAGGTTAGTAGTGGAAAAATCAAAATCTCAACTATCAATAGCCATAGCAGCAAGCCATAATTCCAAACCCTTCAATAGTTGCACAAAATCCACCAAGAGCACTTCAATTGCTAGCACAACTTGTACCTTACCCAAATACTAAGCCTATCTGATAGGCTTATGCTAGTGGCATCATACAATACCTCACCTATGGGATTGAGGTGAGTGGCGTACACCTTAGATTAGGGAAGATGTTAGTCGAGCCTTCATCCCCTCATATCACTTAATTAACTGATGAGTAACTCCCAATAGATCCCATGGGAAAACAACCTAATGAACCTAAGTTAAATTGGGCCAATCCAACAAACATGAGTCAAGAGCCTCCATTCCTTGAAATATTAACAATCCAAAAATATCATTCATGGGATAAAACTAGTCTACTAGGCTAGCTCAAGGATGTTTCCATCAAAATACTTGTCATCTAGGCCATTAAGGAAGTACCCAATTAGACTAATACAATGAGAGAGTTATGCCTCAAAAATCCAGGTAGAAAAATTAAGGACCCTCAAATTGTACATGTCTTAGGACAACTTGCAGACACTATGTTGGGAAACATAATTGTCCCCAAGTATGCAGACCCTAGGAGACCTATAATGGATGTCAAAATCAATGGAACTCTCATTAAAAATACCTTAATTGACATTGGGGAAGCCATTAATGTAATAACCAAAGAAACCATAAAACTATTACAACTAATGGAGCTTAGACCTACACCTATTGTGTTGCAATTAGCACATGTTCAACAATCAAACCTAAGGGAATCATAGAATACTTAGTAATAACATTGAACTCATGGGAGTACCCTTTAGACTTTATGGTGTTGTAGCCTAAGGATAACCTTGCAAGATATCCCCTCATCTTACATAGACCTTGTTTGGCAACTACATATCCCTTTATTGGTTGCAAGTCTAGTAACGTGATCATTTCCAAAGGAAATGTGACTAAGAAACTAGTCCTCTATCCACCTTCCCAACCACATGCAGATTTGGAAAAAACCATATGGCCTGCCCTAGATGAGGAAGACTAGTACTCCTTACAAAATTTGATGACTACTAAACACAACCTCTTGTTAGAAAACCAAGATGAAGATGAACTAATTGCAAACATCATGCAAAACAATTATGGTAGGGACCCACAACAACATGATTATCTAACATGTTTGCAAGACTCCCTGCAGAACATAATTCTCACCAATACATCTAAGTTTGTTTCTCAAATTTTCCACACCTTATTGCCACATCATTGTATTCTAAATATAGGTCTTGATATTTCATCTATTGAAACATCCTCATTGACTTTAGAGATTATGCCAAACAAGACATTAAATGTAAACAACCAACTGATTGTTGCACAATAGAACTCATTGTTGAATGTGTTGCAAGCGCATGCAACAACATTTGCATGGGATTTCCATGATATGGAAGTTATAGATTCAAACCTATGCATGCATAGGATTTACATCAATGAAGGCTATAAACCAATTAGGCAACCCTAAAGGAGAATGAACCCTACAATTCGTGACATAGTCAAAGGATAAATACAAAAAAAATTAGATGTAGGATTCATATATCCAATCTCTAATAGTCAATGGTTGTCCCCACTAGTGATTGTACCTAATAAAGGAGGTAAATGGAGAGTGTTTGTAGACTACCATGAATTGAATACAACTATGAAAGACCACTTTCCCCCTCCATTCATTGACCAAGTACTAGATTCACTAGTAGGTAATAAATACTTCTCCTTTTTGGATAGCTTTAGTGGATATAATCATATTAAGATAGCTTCAGAAGAACAAGACAAGACAACCTTCATATGCCTTTGGGGTACACATGCTTACTCTATCTTGCCATTTTGGCTATGTAATGCACCTGCCACCTTCCAAAGGGTAGTACTGAGTATATTCTCAGACTTTTCACATGCTTCCATGGAGGTTTACATGGGTAATTTTACAACTTATTGGAATACCTATGAAGAAGAACTTTCCAATTCAGAGAAATTATTAAAGAGATGTCAAGATCATCATCTATCTCTGATTCATGAAAATGCTTCATGATGATGACTAAGGGAGTAGTTTTGAGGAATTTTGTGTCCAATAAGGGAATCCAAGTAGACCCCAACAAAATTAAGATAATATCAACACTGCCTATACCCCAAAGAAAAAAGGATGTTAGAAGCTTCCTTGGCCATGTTGGGTACTATAGGAGATTCATACAAGATTTTAGTAAATTGTTGCACCACTATTTTTCCTATTGTCTAAGGATGTAGAGTTTGAATGGACATCTTGTTGTTGGTGTAATTAATATTTAATTACCATAGCATAAGTTTACTTAGGCATAATATTTAATTAATTCCTAGGTTGCATTTACTAGGCAATTATTTAATAATGAGGCCATACCCCTTCACATGTATTTAGGATAAAAGATTCCTTCTAGAAGATGAGTTGTCTTTTCTAGAAGCCTTATCCTATCTTCACATCATCCTCGGTAGTTAGTTAGGGTTCACATGTTGTCAGATCAAGACACATTTCAAAACCATAATGCATACTACATCTCACTCTTGCCTATATATGCAGGGAATTTGTACATTGTATCATATCAATTTCTCATAATAGAGTCTCTTTGCATGCCTACATTGCAACACTTTCTTGTTCATGTGGATGGAGCTTTTCTTGGTTAAAATCTTGTGAAGTTTGGACAACTTCATTAGAATTCTTGTGCATTCATATTCTCAACATGGTATCAGAGCGCGGGCCATAGGAGAATCCATCTCTCTTTAGAAAGTTAAGTTGTGGAGATCATCATCGAGGTAGGATAGGTTTGTAGGAATTATGGATGCACAATGTCCCTATGAAGCTATAGCCTTCAAGAGGACCTTTTCCAAGAAGAAATTCACACACAAAGAAATTGTTGCAACTTAGGCATGCAAATTGAGATTCTATTATGAGATGATATTACAATGTACAAATGCCTTGTATATATAGGCAAGAGTGAAATGTAGTATGCATTATGATGTTGACATGTGAACCCTAACTAAATTCCTAGAATGATGTGAAGATAGGATAAGGCTTCTAGAAAAGACAACAAAGGGTTGGACGATAACCTGGCTCTTTTTGGGAGTGGATTCATAGCAAAGTACATTGGGCTTAATTTTTTAGTTTGGAGCTTCAAAGATTGATTTGCTGAGGAGAGCAATTTGGGATTTCGTGAGTCTTTTGTGAAGAAGAAATTCTCGAGTTTATGTGATAAATTAGAATATTGATACTGTGGATCAAAGGCCAATTTCTGAAATTGCAAGGTATGATTTGTATCAACTGTTCGTTTATTTGAGACTCCCAGATTTATTTTGTTGCACATCTTTATACCTGGAGGTTGGTCAGTTTCATTCATATATTGCAAGGAGTTGTTATTCTCTATTGATCGATTCATATTAGGAAATTAATTGGGTATTTTTATATAGTGGTAATTGCTGACAATCTTGCCACCTATCGTTAGAGTTTTTTATTCATAAAGCATTATCAGACTTGTTTAATATTGATTTTATCTATTAAAATTCTTACCGCCACCTTGTGGCTATACTCTTCCTATTTTCCGAAAGGGTTTTGAATGATTTTTTTATAATTGATTGACCATTTGAAAATTGAGAAGGTGTTAAACGATAAAATATAAAGCATTACAAAGCCGCCATAAGGAGTTTATCTCTGGGTCGTGGAGTTTTTCTTAGCTGCCAAAAATAAAGTCAAAATCAAGGCCCAATAATATTGAAAGTAAGCACTTAAGAAGAGACAAACAAGATTCATCTGAGCAAAATAAATCGTGGCATACATTTGAGCATACGAATTCGGGAGCTACTTCATATTAGCCAATATTGACACTCAATCCATAAAAATCAATGCCACTATTATATTTGGAAAATAGGTGTTGAGGGAAAGTCAAAATAGAAGTCGCTTGAATAAAGAAATTGATTTCAATTGCATCGATCTCTTCAAGAAGCTACGAATAAGACAAGAATTCCTATATCTACAGATAAAGACAAAGTCTTGGGAAAAGCGTTGGAAATCATTTTTTTCTAAATGCTTGGTGTGTTACCTTAAGGAGGAGACATTTCATTTTGAAGGCCTATATAGACTCGATTTGCATCTATTTGCCACTATTGGAGGTCGTATGGTATTATTTTGTGAGTTTGGCATTGTGAAGTAGAATGTTGTAGTGAGCAAGTTTTCTGAGGACGTCCCTGAGGCAGTAGCAACTTGTTACTGTTCCAGGGAGTCGCTTTTATCAAATCTAGGTGCTCTTGTTTGTATTTCCAATTAGTCTCTAGGTCTGAGTTGAACTATAGAGATACAGAATTGAATATTAAGTTTTTTTTTAGAGATTCGAACCTTCTGGGTCTGCATGTATGGATGAGTTCAATATTATAAATGAAATGATTTACAACAACTGAATAAAGCATTCTGAGATATAATAATAATTTCTTTACAATTGTTGTTATAGTCTTATTGATGTTATATTAATGTCTCTGTAATCACCTTTATGATGTAAAGGAAAAAAATTAGTATTATGAATGAGCATTAGCATGTTCTACAATTTATTATTAGTCAATAGTGAAGTGTTTAGGTTGCATGACAATTGTTTGATAAAATGCAAATATACAGTCCAATTCCATTGCAATTGGTTTGAAGAATTTTCATTATAGAATCATTTCATATTGTAAGTGGGTATCTTTGCATCGTTTAATCAAGACATTGAGCTACAGTCAACTAGAAACTTACATATTCAAGAAAATCAGTTTACATGCCAAGTGTTTGACGAAATGTCAAACAACATCAATTGAAAAATTCAAGATAGCTTGGACTAGGTATTTTACAATGGTATCAAAGCTTGGATCCTGCCAGCTTGGAGGGTTAGTTTGTTTGATTCAATTGTGAATCATGGGTTCCAAATATGATGTAATGGTTGCTTATAAAGGGTACTGGTGCAAGGGCACCTTTAGGCCAATATGGTCAAATTTGGTCAAATTTTGGTTTTATGTCTTGTATTGATGTGTTTGGTCTAATAAGGTAATTTATGACCATTTGGGATCATTTTGATCCATTGGTCAAAAGTTGTAAACATTTGCAAAAAAAGATATAAAATTTGTCATTGTGAAAGTTGTCAAAAGTGCATTAAGGTTACAACTTTGATTAGGAAGTTAGTTGTGGATAGTCGATAGTTGAAAAATGATTGGGAAAACATAAATACATGTTGTAAACATGAATCCCAAGGTTGGAGAAGGTTTTCAATAGATTGAATAAAGAAAACTTTAATTTTGTACTCTAAAAATTGTGTTTTTTCTTGCAAATCTAACTGTTCTTTCACATTGTACGGACTTGTACTTGCTGGTACGAAACAAAAGTTGATTGGGAAATTTGTTGGGGTTCATCACCTTTAGAATTATTTTTGTTTGACTCAAATCCATTGAGTTTTGAGAAAGATATGAGTATTTTTTTTAAATCATTCTAAACCCTACCTAGGGTTTCAAACTTGCAAAAAACTGCCATAACTCAAATTTCATCCATGGAAAAATGTTACAAATTGGTGGAAAAAATTTTCTTAGTGTCATCTACATCCCTGAAAGTTTTGGGATCATTTCATGCATGTGGTAAGGAGATCTCTTCACCAAAAATTTCTAATTTTTCAATGAAATAGTCCCAAAAAGACCCTAGATTCATTGTTGTTTTGATTAATCTATACATTGATTGTTAAGGGAAGGTGTAGGAATCATTATGACATGATTTTAGAAGTATGTATAGGCTTGAGAATCCACAGTACAAGTTTTTTCCTTTGTTTGGTGTCATTCCCTTGCATATACCTAGTGTTAACAAACTTAGTTGCTCAATTAGGCATATTAAGGAGGACAGTCAAGTTTTAAACCCTATCTCATTTTTTGATATGTGTCATAAGAGTCAAAAGGGTATTTGAAACTATTTTTTACATTTTGGATATCATGTCTGCTCCACAAATTATGGTCAAAAAGGTTGTTTGAAAAGGCTACGAGGATTTAGGCCAATTTGTGAAGGGAAGTCCAATAGTTGGATGTCCAAGTTTCTTGTGAGTGATTGATTGATTGAGTTTGATCATTTCATACCCCTGCTCTAAAATTGGTATAAGAGCCCAAAGATCTAGGCAAGGAATTTTTGGAAGTTTGTGTATTGTCTTTTACAGGTTGAAGGAAGAACCTGGGTACCAAAAGACTAGGCCAAGGGAAAAAGAGTGGGCTTAAGGTGAGGTATCATGAAGACAAGAAGCAACATTGAGAAGAAGCAAGGTGAAAGAGACTTGCTTGAGAAAGAAGAATGGAAATGTTGAGAAGATTAGTCTATAGAGACTTGAAGAGTAAGAAGTTTCCAAGCAAACAACAAGAGAGCAAAAGAGAGGAAAGGGAGATAAAGAAGGATGAGAAGGTAAAACAAATTAATATTGAGTAAGAGATAACAGAGTTGAGAAAATCCTTGGAACAAATAAACAAAAATAAATAAAGAATGGATCTTGAGATGCAACAGTGTCTTGAGAAGGAAAAACAAGAAAATGGTTGACATTGGCCAATAAGAAGGAAGGTAAAGTGGCCCATCAAGAAGATCATTCAGAGGAGAAGGAAAGAGAGGACAGTCGAACCAAACCTTAAAGAGTCTTTGTTGATGATGGAAGAGCCTAAACCATCTCAGGAAGAAGGAAAATATGAAGAAAATGAGTCCATTGAGACTCAAAATGTTATTTCTAACAATATTTGTGAGTATGTGTTTACAGGTGCAGCAGATGAAAATGAAGATGGAAAAAGGGTATAAAGAAAAAGGAGAAGTGAATGCAGTGTATGCAGATTGTTATGCACAATATGGTGAAGAAGATGTTAAAAAAACAACAGAGGTAATGGTTGCATTTTGATTTTATGGATGATGAATATGCTGAAAAATTGTATTCCAATGATGAAGATGAAGACATAGACGGTGGTAATGAGGCATATGAACAAGAACTAGAGTTTTGGAACCTTGAAGCTGAGAAGATGTTAAGTAAGAGACAGTGCAAGAAGAAGAAAAAAGATCCAAGGAAAGTTAGGAATTTCGAATGTCAATTGAAGGATAAGTTGTAAAGGAGTGGATGAACTAAGGCCAAAATGAAGGCATTGAGACATTTACATATCACATCTCGGATGGAACTGAGATTTTTCTTTTCCTTGGGAGTATGGTGCAGGGGCACCTTTAGGCCATATGGTCAAATTTGGTCAAATTTTGGTTTGATGTTTTGTATCCATGTGTTTGGTCTAATAAGGTCGTTTATGACCATTTGGGATAATTTTGATCCATTTTGGAATGTTATAGGTCCATTGGTCAAAAGTTGTAAACATTTGCAAAAAAATGTAAAACTTGTCATTGTGAAAGTTGTCAAAAGTGCATTAAGGAAAATACTTGGGAAATCATAAATACATGTTGTAAACATGAATCCCAAGGTTGGAGAAGGTTGGCAAGAGTTTGAATAAAGAAAACTTCAATTTTGCACTCTAAAAATTGTGTTTTTTTTGGAAAATCTAACTGTTCCTTCGCATTGTACGGACTTGTACTTGCTGGTACAAACTAGAAATTGATTGGGAAAGTTGATGGGGTTCATCACATTTACAATTATTTTTGTTTAACTCAAATCCATTGAGTTTTGAGAGAGATATGAGCATTTTTGTGAAAATCATTCTAAACCTTGCCTAAGGTTTCAAACTTGCAAAAAATTGTCATAACTTGAGTTTCCTCCATGGGAAAATGCTACAAATTGATGGAAAATTTTGTCTTGGCATCATCTACATCCCTGCAAGTTTTGGAATCATTTCATGCACGTGGTAAGGAGATCTCTTCACCAATTTTTTTTTATTTTTCAGTGAAACAATCCCAAAAAGACCCTAGGTTCATTGTTGTTTTGATTAATATATACAGTGATTGTTAAGGGAAGGTGTAGGAATCATTATTACATGATTTTAGAAGTATGTACAGACCTAAGAATCCATAGTATAAGTTGTTTCCTTTGTTTGGTGTCATTCCCTTACATATACCTAGTGTTAACAAGCCTAGTTGCTCAATTAGGCCAATTCAGAAGGAGGACAGTCAAGTTTTGAACCATTCCATTCAAAGAAACCCTATCTCATTTTTGGATGTGTCATAAGAGCCAAAAGGGTATTTGAAACTATTTTTACATTTTGGAGGTCATGCCTACTCCAAAAGTTATGGTCAAAAAGGTTGTTCGGAAAGGCTACAAGGATTGAGGCCAATTTGTGAAGGGAAGCCCAATATTTGGATGTCCAAGTTTCTTGTGAGTGATTGATTGATTGAGTTTTATCATTTCATACCCCTACTTTGCATCAGGTACCTTGCACTTCCACAAGAGATTATAAATGATCTTTCCTTCATCTGTTATATGGAGTATCAAATGGATTATAGCAAGAAAAAAAAAAGAAAATCAAAGAAATGTGAGCAACCAAGTGTTGAGGGCATCTTGAATAATCTCTAGCAAGAACTTGTTCTTTCTCAACAAAGATTAGCTTGTAGCTTGCAACAGTGTGAAGATTCCATTTCAAGACAATCTATATCACAAAACAAGAATGAGAGACTTGGTGTATCTGCAAGTGAAATATCCAAAAGTCTTTATGATGAATTTGGTTTAGAGTTTGATAAGTTTCTAGTTATTGACTAGCCTACAGGTGAACCAAAAAAGAGAAAAAATCAATTGATCAAGGAGGAATTAATTTTGTCGGGTTTACAGGTTACAGGACCTCCTAAGATGAGCAAGAACCAAAGGAGAAGAAAAAAATTTTGCTTCTTGTGCCAAGGACCTCAAGAGCCTAATCACCAATGCACAAGTAAAAAGGTGAATGGGCTTGAATAAGAACAAATAGTCATAAAAGAGGAGGTTGGGAAAGAGATACAGGTGGTTGAGGTTGTTCTTGATGGAAAAGAATTGCATACTGAGGATGAAGCTAGTTCCTCAAGCTCCCTTATTAATGAGGTAGAATGCATTGATGTTGAGAAGGAGCAATCAACAAATGTGAAGCTCGCTAAATCAGCAAGTAAGGGTTCAAAGAATGATTTTCACAATGGTAAGGAAAGAGAACCACTTGATGCTTCCACAAGGGAGGTGTGCAGTAGTTTTTATGTTGGTAATATAAAGATTATATGTGATAAACCCTATGAAAGTGGGGATTCTATTGGTGTTCCTTTGGTTGACCACAATGCCATGCTTGAATATTACAAGGCATCTACAAATGAGGAGCATATGAAGATTGAAGAAGATACGAACATGAAGGTTACCAAACCAATCATGACATATCAACTACATGAAGGTATGAGTTTCCATGATGTTTCATTAATTGAGCATAGCATTACTTTATCACCAATACATCATTGTGGAAAGGTGTCAAATTATGGTTTAGGTATCTTTGAGATGGATGTTGTTCATACCTATGAGGGAAATTCAAAAAATTTAGTATGTAGCAAGCAAAGTGGATTGAATGAGATTGATTTGGCATTGCAAGATCCCTTGGTGGTTAAGGAGGTTCTAGTTGTGCATACTCTTTCTATATCATCTAAAGAGGGAGAACATGATGTAGAAGACTCTATAAATTACTTTGATGGAGATCCCTTGATGGATCATGATGAAGACCTAGTTTCTACACATGCAGATTTAGCACTTGGAAATGAACTACCAACAAAGGATGAAGATTTGGTTGAGTTCCTAGAAGATATTGCAGATAGGAATAATGTAACTTCTGAATTTATGTTATATGAAATTAGTCATAATTTTGAGTATAACCATGAGATAGCAGCTATGGCACATGAGGGGAATGATATTTAGGAATCTTCTCATGTTGGCACACAAGATGTGAGTGTCAAAAATGAGGAATGTATGGAGAATTCAAGCCAAAAAGATTCATATTTTGCATATCATACTATGAAAAATGTGGAAAAGACACAAGATAGGTGTAATGAGTGGTTGTAAATAGCTAGAAGAGAAAAGTTGTTGGCTACTCAAGCAAAACAATACCTACATGATATCAAAGAAAAATTCAGTCACTTGGATCGTGGAAGGCAACAACTAGATACTTTCCTTCATAAAACCTTTGAACTTTAAAGGAATGAACATTCAAAAATTGAAGATGATGTGCATAATATTTATGGAGCTAAAATTGACAAGTATGATGCAAATGTTGATTTCACGATTATAAACAGTGATACATTGTCCTCACATGATTTTGGTAGTCATATGGTGATTGAAATGCTTCAAGGGGATATCATGGGTAAGAAGCTTTATCTTTTTGATCTCCAATATTTTATGAATAAGTATGAAATAGGGATGATAGATGCAAGGTACACAAGAGGTATGGAATTTCATAGTGGTTTTATTATTCCTTGCTTCATGAGATCATCATTATTGGAAGGACACATGGAATGTAATGTTTTGGTTCTAGCTAAGGCTTATTGTCATGTTGGAGATTGTGCTACATTGAGTTATCCTTGCATAATGCTTACATTTCCAAATATAAGTATTCCTTCTTTTGTGGAGCTAGAATTCATATTAGATGGGAAGAAGATTGTATTGGAAGCTTTGTCAAATGGGGCACCAAGGGTAGCGTCAACAAAGAGGAAGGAGGATTTTTTTTTGGATGATGAAGTTGATGATTTTACATGTTGCATGGTGTTTTCACTTCCAATCATGAGTCATCATCCTTATGAGGATTTGGAAAGCATGTTAATCAGAGTAGTGCAACAGTCTTCTATGAAGACTAAGGTATGTGATAGTGAGTTTGTTGATTACATGTTGAGAATTATTGCACTACTATCTATGAGAGATAAGGAGATGTTATTTGCAAATATCTTACAACATAGTGTTTCAGATAATAGGGTTTGCAGATTTGTGAGATTGATATGGAATCCTGGGAGTTGGTTTTGGTATTCAGATGTGAATTGCTTGAGGACAAACAATCTCCGAGAAGGGAGGACTATAATGTCCCCAAATTCTTGATAAATTGATTTAATTGATTTAATTAATTTAAGTAATGCTTTAATCTTAGCTAAGGCTTATTGTCATGATGGAGATTGTGCCACATTGAGTTATCCTTGCATAGTTCTTACAATTCCAATCATGAGTCATCATCCTTATGAGGATTTGGAAAGCATGCTAATCAGAGTAGTGCGGAAATCTTCTATGAAGACTAAGGTTTGTGATGGTGAGTTTGTTGGTTACATGTTGAGAAGAGATACGGTGATGATATTTGCAGATATCTTGTAGCATAGCGTTTTAGATAAAAGAGTTTGTAGATTTCGGAGATTGATTTGGGATCTCGGAATTTGGTGTTGGGTATCCAAGTGCGGATTGCTTGAGGACAAGCAATCTCCGGGAAGGGAGGATTGTAATGTCCCCAAAATTTTAATAAAGTGATTTAATTAATTTAATTAATTTAAGTTGTCCAAAAATTAATATTATTTCAAAAAGATGACTTTAATTAATTATTTTAATTAAAATAAAGTGAAAATAATAAAATATTAAAAAGATCATTTTATTAAATAAAGAGCCTTCTAGAAGTTGGGTTAGTTACAAGTTGGCTTCTTTTGGAAGTTTCCTTGAGAGCTTTAAAAGAAGTGGAGTACAATGCATTTGATCATCCATTGATGAATTGATTTTTCTTATGCTTTATGCAAAGGCTTGAATCTCAGGTTTAGGTTGATATCTGGAGACGAAAACTTTAGCAAATTGGGAGAGTTGGACAAAAACCTACCTCTTTCAAATTGTGGATTCACTACAGAGTTCACATTGGGCTTAATTGTTCAGTTTTGGTGCTTCAACAAATATTTGTTGGGAGAGAAAAATTAGGTAATTATGTGTGTCTTCTTCGAAGACAAAATTCCCAGGTTCATTTGACATATTCATCTTCCTAATTATTATTGGTATTTTCTATTATCTCAATCATAGTGAGTGAATATCAGATGAAGTTTATTTTTTGATTGCCACAACTAGAAAATTAGTAGTATAATTGCATAATCACTGGAGAAATGTATATTTATTATTTTATTGAGGATCGAAATATTATGGCAATTATTGGCATAGCCGATAAGTTGTTAAAAGTTGATAAATTCATATCTGAGACTCTCTTCTATTGGTGACCAAATCATTGTTGGGGATCGGGATAATTCACAATCATATAGAAGACAAAATTGGTAGATGATTGCTCAAGAATTGAAGACTGAAATCTCCAGGTAAGACGGTTGCTCAAGAATTGAATCATATTGATAAGAATGTAGTTTTTTTTTAAAGTGCATAATTTTTTGTGTACTTTTCAATGGTATGATCAAATTGATCTCATTTTGTACCAAAAATTTTATTTGAACTTGTGGCCTATTTTGGCATCTGTAAGCACTAAGATCAAGTCTAGATTATTGTTTTTGGCATCTAGCAACTGTAAACGCAATAAATATAAAATGTCAAATCAGATATTCTTGGGGGTTTCTTGATTGAGTGATTTAGGTGGGTCTCTTGGTGCATTCTTTTGATTTGTTTGCTTGTGCTCTCATTTTCATGGATCATTCTAAGGTTCCTTTGCTCACATCATATAATTATTCAACATGGCATCAAAATGCATGGAGTATTATAATGACTGAAGGTCACACTCTATATGTTGAAAATAAGGTACCTAAACCTATAAATGTAGATAAAAAGATAAAATGGATGATTAAACATACCAAATCTCTTGGATGTCTTCATAGACTAATTTCTAAATATTGTTGTTTCAAATTGAATCATGTAAAAATTCTCATGAAGCTTGGGAAAAATTGAAAACATTGTATGGTACTACAGATGAAGTAAGAGGCTATCAAATTAATAATGAACTAATGATCCTTGATCCTAAGAACTTTGACAACATCCAAGACTACATCACTAAGGTTAATGATCTAAGAGGGAAATGTAAAAAATTTGGAATTGATAAGGACATTCAGTTGGTCTACACTACAATGAACAAACTTGGTCCTGATTATGCTTCTTTTGTTTCTAGCTTTCATACTCATAGATTAACTATGGGGTCTGCATATACTACACCTTCATTTGTGTCATTTAATGAGATGTTGATACATGAGAAACAAAAGCTTCTCTCAATGGGTCTCATCAAGACTTCTAAATTTTGGGTATTGTTGGTTAGTCAAGTGAAAGAATCAGAATCAGATAAGAAACAGAAGAAAGAAAAGACTAATCCACATTCAGATCAAGCAAAGAAAAAATCCTCTTCTAAAGGAGAATCATATAAGAAGGAGAGGTTTACTTGTGCATATTGTAAGAAGGATGGACATGAATAACATTATTGTTATAAGAAGGATATTAATGAATTGAAGCATTTTCTCAAAAAGAATCACATTGATTTTCCTTCTAGAATGTCTGAATCACCTCCTCCTTCAAAACAATCTGAAAAGGACAAAGGTCAAGCTTCAACATCAAGATATAAATGGAAATCTCTTTGTATTTTTTCAAGTCATGGATCAGGGAGATGGCTTCTAGATTCAAGAGCATATCATCATATGGCATCTTCCCATTCTATATTCTCTTTTTTTTAGCCTTGTACTATGTCTCCTATCTTGATGGGAAACAATACATACATGAGTGTACTTGGGAACGGGTCTATTAGTTTTGGGGACAACACTTTTCAAGATTTTTTTTGTGTTCCTCATTTGACAAACAATCTTCTTTCCATATATCAGATTACACATGGTGGAGATGGGAGGACTATGGAGTTCACTCCTGATTCGGGCATCATTTGAGACTTGGATAGTAGAGAGATCATTGCTACTGGGATAGTTTATCATTCATCTCAGTTGTATACCTTTGCACATTTTTCTTTTGATGGTGACATTGTTCCTTCAGCTATTGATCATATTTCTAGTATGAACCATGAATCATAGGAGACATTTTGCTTCTTGAGCTTGGGAGTTCTCACATCAGATCCAGTTCTTGACTCATGCATTCTATCTCCTCCATCTACTGTTGTAGCTGAGGATGCTTGTGATTCCACAGTTTTGATTCCTTGTGATTCAGTGCAACAAGGACATACATTGTCTTTCAAATTTGGCTACTTGTGATGACTTCTTGACAAGAATTTCAAACTTTTTTGTGGAGTCTTATATTGCAGATCTGGGAGACATCATCAATAGCATTTATCTTCTCTTTGATGGAGAATATCCTTCTTCAGTTGTTGCGAGGGAACACTTTGACCCTCTTGTTCATTCTCCACATTATCATTCTTTGCAATTTGACATGATTGTGGATACTTTTGGATAACATTTGGAGGAGGCTTCTTTGTCTTCAGAGGGGATATCCTTGTCTTTGGATCATGTTCTACATTCATCTCTACTAGATTCTGGATTGTCCTCTTCAGCAGTGTGGCCTAGAACGCCTGTTTGGAGTGTGTCAGCTTTCGACATTGACATGGAGACACTTGAGCATGCTTCAGAGACATCATCATACATCATCCATATTCCTGGCATCTTACATACATTCATGGTTTTGTTTCTTCCTAAGGGGAGGAACATTGTTTGAATAGATTAGATCATCTTCAACATTCAATTTCGAGCTTCTATCAGCATTGCAGGAGACTCGACATTGAGGGGAGCTGCCTTGTCTCTCTACTTCTTCTCTCTTATGGGGGGGTCTTTTTCCTCACATGGGGTTTTGGCCATCTCATACTTTATTGAGAGCATTTTATTTTTTGTATTTCATCTCTTTTGGGGAGGAGTTTTTTTCCCATTGGGTTTTCTCATTTTCTCTATTTCTGAGAGATTTCTTTTTCTTTTTTATGTGGGTACCTAATGTAGCCTTGTAGCCAATACCCATCTTTGTGTCATTTGCATAATAATCTACTACTCCCTAAGTTGTACGTAAGGGGGGTGTTTGTGTAAATAAAGTCTTGTACCTAGTTAATTCATTACTAGGGGACTTATTTGCATGTGTTAGGTTCTAGGAAGGGATTTTTCTAGAAGGTGTTAGTTGTCATTAGTTGTTATCTTATCTTTTGACTTGTAACACATGTGAACCTAGGTAAGTGTGATAATTTGTCTCATGTCATATGATTAAGACACTTGTGATAATCCTATGACATCTTGTATCTCACCATGGCTATACAACCAAGGGGTTTCCACTACATTGTGCATCCAACACATCATTGAATCATAGTGATAAGAATGCAATTTATTCTTGTCACATTATATTCTCTCTCTTTGTGCTTTTGTTGGTGTAATTAATATTTAATTACATTAGGATAAGTTTACTTAGGCATAATATTTAATTAATTCCTAGGTTGCATTTACTAGGAAATTAGTTAATAATGGGGTCATACCCCTTCACATGTATTTAGGATAAAAGATTCCTTCTAGAAGATGAGTTGTTTTTTCTAGAAGCCTTATCCTATCTTCACATCATCCTAGGTAGTTAGTTAGGGTTCACATGTTGCCATATCAAGACACATGTCAGAATCATAATGCATACTACATCTCACTCTTGCCTATATATACAAGGCATTTGCACATTGTATCATATCAATTTCTCATAATAGAATCTCTTTGCATGCCTAAGTTGCAACACTTTACCGCCCACACCACTTGAATTCATCGACCATTGAAATTTACCACCGGTCAGTGTCTTACTATCCATCAGATTCACTTCCCCTATCGTCCACCTCCATGTCACTGGTGCTCATGATTTTTTCGCACACCAAACTCTCCAACCCCTAGTCCTATTGATAGTGTCTAGAGCCTAATCACTGGCGGAGCCACCGAAGGGGTGTCGCCACTCTTCTCTGCCCCGCTATCACTATTAGCAGTGCATTTTTTTTTATAATTGTCAGCCTAACCCCTGGTCATATCAGTGACCAAGGGCTATTTTTTTAGCCCAGGGTGCTTAAATTTTGCACCTGGTTAGTCTACAATCCCTAATAGGGTAGTTTTCTTCTAAGGACCATATCTTCTCGCCACAGTATCAAAAATTAGCAAACAAGATACTGTCAAAAAGGAGATTCAGTGCACTATCTAGTGGTGCAATCTATTTTGCAAAATTTTGTTGCCAGTGAAAATGACAGTCAACCATCCTTTTTGGAGCCAAAATCCAATATCTTCCCATCAGATTGTCAAAATTTGGTGATTACAGTGACATCAGAAAGGTATTACAATGCTTTTTTATATCAGTCCTTTCCTTTTGTTCAATTTTAGCTCCAGGTGTTTTACATTATTTTTTTGCCATTTTGAACATTTTCATCATTACTTGGATATCCTGAAGATTGGAGAAAGTTTTTTTGCATTGAGGAACATTGTTTCAATTTCATATCATATTTGGAAGTTTCTATTTGTTTTTGAAGGTCAATATCTTTGTTATATTGGATATTTGTCATAATTTGTTATGCGATTTTCAAGTCATCCTTCACTAATCATGTTGGGAAAGGGAAACTATAGACAATGGAGATATTGCATCATCAACCATCTTTAATCACTTTAATTGTTGCCACATTTTTATGGTTTGATTCCTCCTCTTGATAATTATATCCAAAAAAATTCTTGGAGTTTTCAAAGGTATGATGTTTTAGGGGTTATTGGCATGCATGTTGTTGATGATGTTTTGAAAACTATTGATCATTGTGAATGTCCTCATATTATTTGGACTAAGATTTGGGAGCTATATGGAGATCCTAATACTCCACCATTCCCTGATGATCATGATTCAAAATGTCGTGTGCTTCTTCATTCTTCAAATCAGATACCCCATGATGATATTGCTATGCAAGAGTTTGATTTTTTGGAAAATTTTGAATCTTTCAAAGAGGTTGGAAAGGTTTCTTCAGATGCTCCTTCTTCTCCATCAAATATAATTGATGTACCTTCAAATTCATTGATTCCTTGTTTAGATTCATTGACTAAGGCTTCCATCATTCCTATTCATCAAGACATATTCAGTTTTCCAGACTTGAGATCACAGGATGGCTTTGTTTCAGGTATTGCATACTTGGGTACTTCTATAGGTTTGGAGGAGATATCTCTCCTCTATTCATATTCTACTTTGGAGATTTTTCTCGAGTCTCCACATTCCTGGGTTTCGACCTTGATTGGAGATCCTAATATTGGTGAGACTACCTTGGAGGAACTTGATTCCTCTTCAAATATTTCCTATATGAGACTTCTTCCCTCTCATTTCATTATGAATTCAGAGTTTCTTTAGTATCTACTATTTGATTGGATTTAGTCTTCTCTCAGTGGTTTTGAGGACACTTCATTTTGGGGGGACAATCTAGTCTCGATCTATTCCTTCAATGGAAGGATCATTGTATTGCAATCTTTGGATCTTGTTCAACATCAGTTTCCACATAGTCCTAGTTTGTCACCTTCTTCATTGATTGGGCATGTACCTGATTTGATTATGGTATCCACCTCTTCGTTGGGAAAGGAGACATATGAGAAATTTTTAGAGACATCTTCATCATTCACTTTCATCCTTTCTTCCTTCAATTCCTATTCAGAATGGGAAGTATCCCTGCATTTCTACTTGGTTTTATTTCTTCTGAAAGGGAGACAAGTTTTTTGTCGACATTGGATCATTTTTTGTCTTCAAACACTTACCATTTTTTTAGGTGATCATACATTGTGGGGGGGACTACATAGTCTCTTTCTTTCCCTCCTATGGGGGAGCTATTGATTGTATTGTATCTATGTGACAGATGGTGTACTTGTGGGGTATTATGTAGTCCTCCATCCTTCCTCACTTATCTACATTTCATCTCCTTTTTGGAGAGGGGTTTTCTTCCCATTGGGTTTCCCCTTTGCTTCGTTTGTGGGAGATTAGTTTCATTTCTTCTTCATTTGTACATGGGTACCTAAAATGGCCATCATGTAGTCGAGACCCATCAATCCATCATTGCATTATCATTTCCTCCTTAAGTTGCACTTATGGGGGGGTTTTGGTGTAATTAATATTTAATTACACTAGCATAAGTTTACTTAGGCATAATATTTAATTAATTCCTAGGTTGCATTTACTAGGCAATTAGTTATAATGGGGCCATACCCCTTCACATGTATTTAGGATAAAATATTCCTTCGAGAAGATGAGTTTTCTTTTCTAGAAGCCATATCCTACCTTCACACCATCCTAGGTAGTTAGTTAGGGTTCACATGTTGTTAGATCAGGACACATGTCAGAATCATAATGCATACTAAATATCACTCTTTCCTTTATATACAAGGAATTTGTACATTGTATCATATCAATTTCTCATAATAGAATCTCTTTGCATGCCTAAGTTGCAACACTTTCTTGTTCATGTGGATGGAGCTCTTATTGGTTAAGATCTTGTGAAGTTTGGCCAACTTCATCAGAATTCCTGTGCATTCATATTCTCAACACTTGTTAACACTCCTTTGAAGCTTTCAAGGTAGCATTAACCAAAACCCCTGTCTTGAGAGGACCAAACTAGAATCTACCTTTCCATATCCATACAAATGCTTCTAATTTTGCAATAGGAGTTGACAAAAGGATGGAAACCTTGAGTATGTCATTTATTATATCAGTAAAAACTTTCAAGGGACAAAACTCAATTATATAGTGACTGAGAAGGAAATGTTAGCAATGGCTCATTCAATAAAGAAGTTCAGACACTACATTACAGGGTATTTTGTATTCATACATACTAACAATACAACAATAAGGTATATAATGAACAAACTAATAGTTGGTGGCAAGCTTGTAAGGTGATTAGTGCTACTTTAGGAATTTGATATAACTATTATGGAAAAGATTGGGAAAGACAATGTAGTAACATATTTCCTCTCTAGACTGCCAACCAAATTAGAAGAATATATTTTAGATGATTCATTCCTAGATGAGCACCTATTTTCTCTCTACATACCCCTTGGTATGTAGACATAGCCAACTATTTGGTAGCAAGGAAAACACCGAAACATCTCTCACCAAGGTAGAAGATGCAATTAGTTCAAAAAGAAATTCCTTACTCATGGATAGCAGGATATTTATTCTACACAGGGCCTAACAACATAATGAGAAGATACACCAAAGAAGATGAAGTATATGATATCATCAGAGCATGCCATGATGAACCTTGTGGGGGACACTTTGCAACAAAGAGAATAGCTCTTAATATTTTAAATGTTGGCTATTATTGGCTAGCACTTCATAAAGATACAGTCAATTACAATAGGAGCTATGATAGATGTCAGAGAATGAGAAGACCAACAAAGAAAGATGAGATGCCATTACAACCACAACTAGTCATAGCATCATTTGATAAATGGGGAATATATTTTATTGGTCCAATCCCCCCAACATCAAATAACAAGGAGTACATATTGGTTTATATATATTACCTTACTAAATGGGTGGAGGTTAAAGCTTTGTAATTTGCAAGAGATGGGAATGTGGAAAAAAAAATTATACGAAGATATATTCAAAAGATATGGTGTTCATAGAGAAATTTTCACATACCATGGGCCACAGTTTACATCAAACCTAATAAAAAAAATAGCATAGGAATATTAGATTAGACATAAAAATCCTACATCCTACCACCCTCAATAAATTGGTCAAGTGAAGGTCACAAACAAAGAAATTGAAAACATCCTCACAAAGAGTGTGCAACTCCATAGGAAGGACTGGGCAGCCAATTTACCTTAAACAGTTTGGTCTTACAAGACAACTAAATATTTTACACCATATGGGTTGGTGTATAGTAAAAAAGTAATACTTCCAATATAGTTTGAATACAAGACTCTTAAGACAACAGTAAAATTAGGCATGAACTTATCAATAGCACAAAAGGAGAGATTATACAACCTCAATGCATTAGGTGAGATAAGGATGGAAGCTATACACCATACTAAAATCATCTGGAAACAAATGGTGCATTGGCATGATCAATTTATTAAAACTAAGGAATTCAATCTGGGTGATTGGGCTTTATTATATGATTCAACATATAAAGATTATAAAGGAAAATTATAGACTAGATGGCTTGGGCCATTGAGATTACAACTGCTTTTACAAATAAAGCAGCTCAGTTACAAACAATTGATGATGTATCATTTTATTTCTAGTTAATGGACACATTTTGAAGCTCTACAAAATACCATTATAGAAAGATGAGTTCATTTTATCACTACAGCATCAATTTGAGCCATAGATACAAAATTCATTACCACCAACAAATAGTTCTTCTAAAATATCAATAGATGAGTAACACAACTTTCCCACTAACATTTCATAAGTATAATTCTATAAAACATCTCACATGCACACATTGCACAGGTGACATTCGGAAACCTTCATTTTTTGACCCAGTCGCAAAAGAAACAGGGACCTGTAGCATCACACTAGTAGGAGACAAAACTATAGAAGGGACTTGTTACTACATGAGCTCGTAGCACTTGCCTAGCATTCATTCACATAATCACCTGCATTAATTAAATATCCATAACTTTATAGCATATCATTTCACACATGTATCCATGCATATTACACTTCATTGCATGCACCCTATTCCATCCTACCACATTTTTTTATTCCACCATACCATGCAATAAATTTCACCTCACCCATAGCGTACTTTATGCAGCCTTTTTCATCCATAATTCAAATATATTTCCCACGTGTCACACATATGGTTCCACTAATTTCACTCCATCAATGCATAAATCTCATAGAGATCATAGTATATCACTTCACATCAAGCTTTAGGTGGCATTTAGAAACTTCACACAAGCTACATTTCAATTCAAACCATTCCTACAGGTACACTACACATTAATTTATCATAATTAATATTGAATATTATTGATTTTATGCAAATTTATATTTCATCCGTGCATGTCACATATCATACTTTAATTATCCACTACTTTTAATTTCTACCTCTGCCCAAACCATACACACTAAGTTAGGACACTTAGTAACTTTAGTTGGGGGGAGGGGTGTTCATGATTAACCCTTAATTATCCACTGCTTTTAATTTCTACCTCTGCCCAAATCATACACACTAAGTTAGGACACTTAGGACACAGAGTTCATAGAAGAGGAAAGAAGTTTTAAGTAGCTGAATTAAGGGGTGCATTTGAGTGATACAACATATAAGCATAGTGGAAGTGGTATAATTAGGGTGGTAGAGCAAGAATAATATAGAGCATAATTGTGAAGAGACTGCAAATTACTGAAGCATTATAGTGGGGGTTGATATCATACGAAGGGAACCAACAACACATAACCTGCTACTGGAAGACATAGAATGTTTGACTATCTTCCAGCGAGTTGGCTGGATGGATTATTTCTTGAAGCTTACATAATTTAACAAGGTAATGACCCAACAATTTTCCAACACATTGCAGAATAATGATGTAATTGTAAGGGATCTAAAGGTAGATGCATCAGAGGCAACTATAGCTAAAGTATCTGGCTTTCCATGAGTAGGAGAGGAGTTTCCAGTCAAAGCAGATGGCATTGCAGCAAGAAATGAATTCTCCTTGCTAGAAGAAAATATAGATTCTTCCTCACAAGGTACTAAATGTTTGTATTTTCCTTGGCTTTAGGATAAAGTAGCTTCTTACATAGTTAAATACTTAACATGTGATGGGCGACAGTCATTGCTATACATAGTCTATTTTAAATTTTAAATTATCTACACCATGGTAGGCATGTAAATGTTCCCAAATTTTTGTACAATATGTTAAAAAGAATGTCCTTTGAGTATAAAAGGAAAATAAACAACTCAACATTGTCTCATTTTTCTTAGTTACATTATTGGTAAAGAGGAGCCTTAGGGTCCAGTTCCCAAATGTTCCTTGGGAAGACTTTCTTAATTGTAGCGATATCAATAGTGAAATGATGAAAAATAGGTGTTTTATCTTTTAGGATATGGAACACACGAAAGGGGTTTAGGACCTTTCCACCTATTTCCTTCAAGTTTCATTCAAGAAAACCTTAGAGATCTAAATCTAAGGATGGAAATGAGGGAAAGAGATCTATAATTAGGTGTCCTATGGGTGTGATTAAAGACAAAAAGAGGGTTCACCACCAAGCAAAGGCTTGGAAAGAAAGAAATCCAATGATATGTAAACCTAACTATGCTAAGATATGAAACCAAAAATCAAAAGAATGAACTAAGAAAGGATAGAGAGACACCTCGAAAACTAAAGAAGCTCGAAACAAGGTCTGCACTCCCAAAAATATGAATTTGAATGCACACTTGGACTCATACTCCAGTAGGGATGATTTAGTCCTAGTTTAGGGTTTCAAGTCGAAACTGGAATCTGGAACTGCTAAACCAAGATCTACAGAAAATGTTTGAAATTTGGTATACTGGGACTCATATGCCACAAGTGGTGATTTAGTCCCAATATCAAGATTGATCTAAAACTTCAATATCCTCTAATGTTCTCTTGTAGCTTCTCTCTTGTCAAATCTCCAAGCCTGAAACACTGAATTATGCTTTGTAGATGACTTTCCATGATCTTACAATGTAGATGACAACTTTGACAACTTTTCTCCAATCTTGCTCTTCAATTGATCTTCAACCTAGATCTACAAATCACACATCAAAGAGAGGGAAATTTATTGTTTTGTTAGTGGATAGGGGCTTGCCTTGGTCAAACCCCGTTTTGGTAATCAAACCTTGGAATAGAATGAAGGAATGATGAATGAACAAATATGTTATGTTGAAACTCGCCAAACCCTTGAAATAAAGGTTACAATCTTGTATGTAATGGCTAGCATGAATGTATACCTTGAATCTTGATTGTATGTTATGGATCTTGACTTGAATGCTTGCTTGAATAATAGGAACCTACATCACAAATAAGCTAAAAAACAAAGATAGTGCATGATGACTTTCATATGATGCTTGATTCTTGAATAATGCTCCAAAATTCTTAATAATCACTCTTGAATGCTCTTGTGATCATAAAATTGCTATAGGAATGCTCTCTTGATAATATTAGGAGAAATTATGTGAAATAACCTTGTATTTATATTTATTTATGCCAAATTTCCCAAAATTACAATACTACAAGCTGGCATCAAATCTAGGAGAATAAAATCATGCCAATAATTTGAATTTAAAATAAGTCCAAGCTAAGAGGGACTCATAAGCCATTCAGGGCATACGAGTCATAGTAGGCTAAGCTTGGGACACAAATTTCAAGAAATGTTATGTTTAATGTCAAATTTAGGTTTAGGCCCCGAAACTTAGGTGGGACTCATATTCCCAAGGTGGCGTATGAGTCCTAGATCACTAAATTTGGTCCATACAAACCAAAATCATTAGATTATGATTGGATACTTGAAATGTGTTAGGATTATCCTCGGAAGGATGCATTAATTAAGGCTTGTGGATACAAAATACATCCAAATAAGGCATAAAGAAGCCTAATTTTAGCAAGGAGGGACCAAAAAAGTGTGAAAATGTAAGGGAATACATTTTCATACACTACATTTATCCCCCACTTTAGTGAGAGGATGAACTTGCTTCAAACTCACACTAAAGTAGAAAAACTCACATCAAGAGGGGTCCAAATGTACCAACGTTAGTAAGATAGGATGACAATGAGCAAGAGGGTTGTGCAAGCCCCCAGGACCAAGATCCTATGGAAAACCAACATGGGCACAAAAGAACACACATAAAAATGATTTAAGGAGCAACAACAAGGCACAAGAATACACTGCCAAAGACAAAGAGAAAGAAAAATGGAAACAAAAGGGGGTGGATCAAGCTTTGACCTTTTGTCCCACACACTATGGTTCAGATCTATGTTGTTTGTCCAGGAACATTTACAAGTGTAACATGATGTCCACTATGAAAACCAATGCACGCTTACAAGGGCTATTGGAACCTTAGGCCATCCACTAGGTTAGCCTCTAGTGAGACACATACGCACGTGGTCGATATGCACTCACACAGACAAGCAAGTGGCTATGGGAAAGTCACGCCTAAGTTCGGCTCCCATATTTACAACCATACCAAAGCTATACCTCCTGATAACTTTGAGAATATTCCATGCAACACGAACAATAGGATTCATGAGGCAAGCAAAGATTCCTATGCTTGAAACCCATGAACAAACAAGAGGGCTCCACTGGCAAGCAAAGTGTGTTATGCAAGGTGGCCATATAACCCATATTGTAAATAAAAAATAGTGCAAGGTACATTCAAAGGAGTTTTTGTTAGTTCATGTAAGGTCTTAAATTAGGGAACATTGTTCCTAATGTCTCCAAGAGAGGACCAATCGAAGAATACAAGATTCACAACTTAGGGGATGCAATGTGTCGCATCAAGCCACTAAGAGGAATATAATATGCTAAGAGAGATCATACTCTTAAAGGACATCACACCCAATTTCACCACAAAGTGAAAGAAACATCGCATGAATTAAGAAGACTATGTTGGACTCAGGGAACACTAAGAGGGGGGTTGAATCAGTGTTCAACAATATTCAAATTTCATTTTAGATCTTAAACTTTTTATAGCATTAAATCATAAATAAAGATGCAAGCAAATGAAGGAAACAATCAAAACACCATGACACCAAGATTTTTATGTGGAAACCATGTTAGGGGAAAACCCACGGTGGAGATTAATCCACAATTTATACTTCGTTAAAAGTATGAAGAAAAGGAATGCACATGCATTCAGGCACACTGCCTAGAGCTCACTGCTCAAAAGAAAGAAGGCTCACTTCCTTACAAAAATGTTTGGATTACAACAAAAATTTGAACTGAGAGGATAGCATCTACAAATGCCTGATTACAGTTCCAATTAAGCTCATTGATCATATTTTGGACCTTCTGTCCAATCCTACATTTTTGCTCTGTTCTGCCTTATTTCGCTTCACAAAAACCTCTTATGCACAAGCAAAATTTTCTCAACTGATCTTCTGATATTCGCACATACATCTACTTTGCTCTTCACTCATGCTTGCAAACTTCCACACATTCATACAAAATGAATTACCCGAACTCATATATATCCGCTACAAAGATTTAGATACTTCAAATCGGCAATCAGCAAAACAAAAAATATTTTCCAACTGTTAGCTCAATCCATATTTGATATTCAATGCGCACCCACCAAAGTCAGCTGACACTATGCTGGGACCCAAAACAAAATGTTCGAGCAAAGAAACACTTAAAAAATTACTCCTTATACATCCACGACATGCTACATGCACTGAGTCAGCCAACATGAATAGATAAATAGAAAAATCATTTTACCAGATCTCATAACTCATACACTGATTAATGCGGCACCACAAAAATTATCAATAGGATAATATAGATTCTCAAAAAACTTCCCCGGGATCCACAACTCAAAATGATAATCTGGTGAAGCATACAGATAAACATACTAGACGTTAACCGGATACCATGTTCTTCATTTTTACTTCTAGTAACACTCTGTTCTTCACTCTACCTGCCGGTAGGAACAAATTCTGATCTACGGACCAGAATAATGACTTAGGTTGCCATCAATGACAACACTAGAAGCCATATGCCAACAATCTCCCCCTTTTGCATTGATGGAAACACTTAGTGAAAAATGACTAAGTGTCGGAACCAATACGATTATTCTGCCAAAGTTCAAAATTTCAAAACACAACTTCTTTTCATACATCTCCCCCTTAGAATGATAGAGCATTTTTCACTACTCTCTCTCCCCCTTTGACATCAATGGCAAACATACCTTTTACTCCACTCTTTCAAAAATTATCTCTCTCCCCCATTCAAAAAATGGATCAAAATTGAAGTACAACTGCTACTCGAGTCAGAAAATGATCTAGATGAGGGATTCTGGAATTGTGATTGCCTCTTCTAATTTCTCTCCTTTCCTTAGAACCTCAATCAACTGCTCCAACCTACATTCAGTTAAATCCTTCACTTTCCACAAAGTTTCCACAAGGTTGTTTCTGGTGAACTAAACTTTTGTGTGCTCAGACTGCAACTCTTGGATCCTTTTCTTAACTGCACCATCCTGATCCTAAAACATGTTGTAATTCTGACCAATTTTATTTAGCCCAACTTCAATCTGCTCTAGCTTATCTTTGTATCTCCCAACTGCATGAGGCCAATGAAGACAATAGTTGTAGATCTTATTGGTTGAATTTATGCATTGCCTCAACACATTCATTTTCCTTTTTAGTTTGGTGAAATATAGCCTGAATTGCCCCTTCAAATGTAAAATTATTTTTTCCTCTTTCCTATCATGAGATTCAGAGACCATGGCATCCTTAATGCACTCAATCATCTCTTCAGGAAACACATTCTGCAAACTCTCCAAACCAATGTTATTTTGCATAAAGTAGGTACTCAATGTGTTCTCGATCAAGTATTGCTCATAAGAGGGTCTCTCAGACCATATGTCTGTAATTTTCTGCATCCCATCTTTCTCCTAAACAATCTATAGTATCTTTTCTTTGGATAAAACACCTTCTTCTTCACTTCCTTCTTCCATAACTACATACGGTTCAACTGATTCTGGTTCTCCTCTTAGAGTGTACTCATTGGATTCCTCATCTGGTATATCCACAATCTATTGTTCTTTACCTTTTCCTTCAATTTTAGGAGTTTTGTGTGTCGGAGGGGTGTATTCAACAGTCTCTTGAGATCTTTTCTTCTTCCTCTCCATCTCATCAAAAGAAGATCCAACTTCAAGTGCTCTTACCGAAATAGAAGTGCTAATTTCTCCAAACTTCCCTAGGAATTCCTTAAAGAAATTTGCATACACTTGTTCATAATTTTCCAAAGTATTAGAGTGTTCAAAAATTTGTGTACAAACCAGTTCATTTTCTTTCCATACAACATTATCGGTCTGCGGAAAGCAACTTAGAAAATATATCACAAGACATATGACCAAGGTGCCAAACTTGAAGGGGTAATCTACCTCCTTTGTTAGTTGCACATTTTCCATCAATTGATCTTTTAGCAATCCACACAAATCAAAATCATGATCCTCCATTATCATTTTGTGAGAGATATAAATTGTGCCTGCCAAAGTTGCACCTTCCTTGTTTCTGAAAAACATTTTGTATGAAATTCCATGCACAATGTACCTTGTTATCGAATCCTTGATCATTGAAATTATCAGAGCCTTTTGATCTCCTGTTACTCCAGTTAGGGTTTCGACCTCCTTGTTCCGAATCAACTTCTTTTTCGGAATATCCTGAAAATTGCATAAACTAGTTAAATTCTTGATTACCTCTTTTGAAATGTGATAAGGTTTATCCAGAGTTAGAATTTCATCATTCAATCTGTTCAAGATAAACCTAATGACTTCCGCGTTATAAAAGTATGGAAATTCACTCCAAATTTCCAAATTTTTGTGTTTCACACCTTCAAGCCATTTCAATTCATCGATCGGCAACATATTTTTCACATCCCTAATCTTTTCATTGTTGTATTCATCTAAATTCACTATTCCTTTGATTTTCTTCATTTTTCCTTTCATGTCGAACAAGTTTTCTACCGAACACCAAATTTAGTGAGAATTTTACAAGCAACTAAAATACATGATGAATTCACCGCTGAAATGACTTGATTCCTTCAAAAAAAAAATTGTAGACGCTCTCCTATTCTTCTTCAATGCATGGTGAAAAATGAGGGTTCCAAATACCCTTTTATAACTTGCACATCTAACCTCTTTATCGCATTAATTTTTTTTCCCTAGGTGTTCCAAATACTCTACTTTCTCAGACAACAAAAAGAAAAATTCATTTGCGGACCTTCTACTTCACAAATTTCTGCATGAATGACCACCGATACAATTTTTAAACTATTTGGCACAACTATTGACAATTTCCAGCATTCCAATGCCAACTACTAACAGGGGGACAAAGGATTTTCTTGAACAACTCCCCCTAGGCCAATGGCTTGAGATCAATTTTTAGAGGAATTACCGGAACCTACTTCCGGTGTGGGCTTATTTCCTTCATCAAATTCACTCTTCCTTACCCATGTTTTCTTCATTTGATCTCTTATCTCTTCCACAATAATTTTCCCTTTTCCTTTATCATCTGTCTATGAAATTTTTCCTTTGTATACCAGACCTCTTCTATCCATATTTTTGTTCCTACAAAATCTTGCAATGTGACCAAATCTGTTGCAATTGTAACACACAGGATTTCTCTATCTAGACTATTCATTCCATTGATTTCCTTTTGATTTGCATTGATTAGCAATATGCCCAAATCTTCCATGGGTGTACCATTTAACATTCCTTACACTGACTGACATACTTTTGCATTCAATTGACTTATGACCAAACTTGTTGCAACTGAAACACTGACCGAGAAATGACAGACTACATGAATTTATTTTACTTCTACACTGAGAAGCCATATGACCTTATTTATTACAAGAAAAGTAGTGACCATTAAACTTTTGAGCATTAGGTTGTCTTATCGGATACCTTTTGCCTTCGTTCATCTAATTTCTTTGTTTGAAAGCCTCATGTTCAGATCTGGAGCTTTCTCCCTTTTCATATCCAAGACCACACTCAAGTCATTTGCATCCTTCTATCCTTTAGTCAACTCATCAAGCTTAGCAGAATTGATCTTAAACTTCTCCTTGTATTCCTTTGCAATAGTGAGTTCATCTCTAAGAATAACTATCTGTCTTTCAAGCTCTTGTTTATTATTTATGGATTGTTGCAGTTCAATTTCTAGCTAAATGAATCGACTATTAACTCTATTGCATTCTTCATATCTTTCTTTTAAAGATCGGGCCAGATTCTCCTCATTCTTCTTTCTTTCTTCAATCTCCTTAGTTTGCCTCATTACCATTGATTCCATCTCAAGCTTTAAAGCAGCATTGTCTCTCGCAAGCTTTTCACATTCTTCAGTTATTTCTTTTAAGGTATTATTCAAGTGAACATCTTCCAGGCTTTTATTTTCTTTCTGCTTCAGTTGATCACATAGCCCCTTCCTCTTTTCTCTTGACTCATTGATTTTATCCTTCAATGATTGAATGAATTTTTCAGCATCTCCAAGATTTGCTTTCAATTCCATGACTTCTGCTTTAGACTGATCAAGATCATCAAGTGCCACCAAAAGTTGTTGTTGAAGGCCACTAGAGTCCATTGCATTCCAAGATCCGCCTCAAGCTATTAAAAGTCTGCAAAGGAACCAACGCTCTGATACCAATTATTGGACTCAGGGAACACTAAGAGGGGGGTGAATTAGTGTTCAGCAATATTCAAATTTCATTCTAGATCTTAAACCGTTTACAACATTTAAATAAAAATAATGATGCAAGCACATGAAGGAAACAATCAAAACACCATGACACCAAGATTTTTTACATGGAAACCCTGTTAGGGGAAAAACCACGGTGGAGGTTAATCCACAATTTATACTATGTTAAAAGTATGAAGAAAAGGAATGCACATGCATTCAGGCACACTGCCTAGAGCTCACTGCTCAAAAGAAAGAAGGCTCACTGCCTTACAAAAATGTTTGGATTACAACAAAAAATTAAACTAAGAGGATAGCATCTACAAATTCCTGATTATAGTTTCAATTAAGCTCATTGATCAGATTATGGACCTTCTGTCCAATCCTGCACTTCTACTTTGTTTTGCCTTATTTGGCTTCACAAAGACCTCTTCTGCACAAGCAAAATTTGCTCAATTGATCTTCTAATATTCACACATACATATTCTCTACTCTTCTCTTATGCTTGCACACTTCCACACATTCATACAAAATGAATTACCCGAACTCATATATATATATATATCCGCTACAAAGATTTAGATACTTCAAGTCGATAATCAGAAAACAAAAAATATTTTCCAACTGTCAGCTCAATCCATATTTGATATTCAATGTGCACCCACCAAAGTCAGCTAACACTATGTTGGGACCCAAAACAAAATGTTCGAGCAAAGAAACACTTAAAAAATTACTCCTTATGCATCTGTGATAGGTTACATGCACTGAGTCAGCCAACATGAACAAATAAATAGTAAAATCATTTTATCGGATCTCATAAATCATACACCGATTAATGCAACACCACAAAAATTATCAATAGGATAATATAGATGCTCAACAAAATTCCTTGAGATCCATAGCTCAAAATGATAATCCGGTGAAGCATACAGAACAGCATACTAGACTTTAACTAAATACCCTGTTCTTCATTTTTACTTCCGGTAACACTCTGTTCTTCACTCTGCCTACTGGTAGGAACAAATTCTGCTCTATGGACCAGAATAATGACTTAGTTTTCCATCAATGACAACACTAGAAGCCATATGCCAACAGAATACACAATGAAACATCAGATGCAAAAGAATAATGCCAATGTATGCCCCCACTTTAAAAAAAAATTGTTAAACACCATGTTGTGAGCAATTACTTTAAAGTAGAAAATGATAAATGCTAACAATAAAGAGGACATGAGAGCTTACTTGGAAATCCCAATTCCAAGTCATATGTTTCCAAAGAAATCTATGTCATGAAAAGGGGGGTTTCCCCCAAAATGAAATCCTAAAATCACATAAGGGATCCATGGATTCAGGGTTAGTATGTCTTTGCTACAATGTTTTTAGAGAGCTCAAAACTATCATCATTCTCCAAATACTCATGGAACAGGAAGAATGACACAAAGAGAGTGAAAACAAAGAATATATTTTTGGGTCAACATGGAAGAGACCTAAATGTCTCGACGCCTTGCATCATCCCCAAAAGGTAAACACAAGACAAATGAAAAGAGAAAGGGAAAATCTTTTGGGTCAACATGGAAGAGACCTAAATGTCTCGATGTCTTGCATCATCCCCAAAAGGAAAACACAAGACAAATGAAAAGATAAAATTTTTATGACATAGAGAAGAATGTAGGTACAAATAGAGGAATGTTACAAAGAGAGAAGTACATCAAATAGAACAATATGAGGGATCACATTACGCACATGTAATCGCATAAAAGAAACATGAAAAAGAAAATAAAGACAAGAATAGTAAGGTACATGTGAGTCAACCTATTAGTAGGTCATTTGCATCACAATATTGTTCATCATATACAGAAGGCAGACAACTAGCCAAAGGGACAAAAATAAATGTGGTACTAGGAAAAGGCTATCTAATTCTTTCCCCCACTAAGTGCAAGACAAGAATGAACCGAGGTAGGTGATGAGAAAGATCTCCTTGCATTTTGAAATGATTTGCAATGAATGTAAGACATGTAATAGTGAGAATGTTGTGATCCTACAACTATTACATGGCAAGGAGTGGAATGGAATATGCTTTAAGGGATTATTTCTATGATGTCAAACTTTTTAAATATTTATTTTAAAGCACGACACTGATCAGTACTATGTCCAAAAATTCTATGATATTTACAATGTGATGTGTTTGTGATCTTAGGATTTGGAAATTGATTTTCTTGAATGGGTGGTAATGTAATAATTCCTTGGCTTAGAAGTATATGTAAAGTTCTTTCAGTTGCAGATGGCGGACAAGGGAATTCTAGTTTCTTTAATTTGTAAGGCCTTCGTTGCTTACTAGATTCACCAATTTCTTGAGTTAGATGTTGAGGAGGAGGACCTAAGATGATCCTATCATCCTTATCATCATTATGAGGCAATGTTTATTCTTTAGTAAGGATACTTATGTTGGGAGGAGGATCTTGATATCTTATCCCTTAGTATCTTCAATTGGTATTTGCTCTAAAAGTTGATGAATTTCATGTTCACTTGTATCACTTCATTGTTTGCTTTTAAAGATCATGAATCCTTTTCCATATGTCTCTTCTAGGTTTATAGGAGTGTTGGTTAGTTTGTTAACATATGATGGTTGAATGTTTTCTTGATTAGAGGAACTAGGTTCGCCTATTGTAGGGAACTTAGGCTCGGCTTGTGTTTCAATTTTAGGATGCAAAAGACCAAACATCGCAAGATTTGTTGGTTGTTTCATAGAAGGATAAAAGGATGCATTAGTGTCAAGGTTGTTAAGGAAATTATTAAGAATTTTTTCATGTTATCATCATCTTCTCCAATGATGTCAACATCGTGAGGAGGACATGCATTAAGAGTTGAGAGAGCATGAGTGAGTTCAATTTCATTAGGGTCATTTCTAAAAGCACAACTTGACACATCCACTAATGATTTCAAGGACATCTAAAGATTACCAAAGCACATCTCCATGATGAAATGCAATGTACTAACTTAAAATGAAAATGTATAAATGAAATTTTAAAATTAAGCAATGTACAAAATGAACCGAATTAAGCTAGATGCAAAGAAATGACTGAAACAAAAACTCAGTAAACTGAAATGGAAATATAACAATAGCAAACTGAAATGTAGAAATAGGGTTTTTAATGCTATGAAATGCAGTTTTAGGTCTGACATGGGACTAAATCGCCTAGAGGGGTGTATGAGTCCCAATCAAGGTTTTTCGAGGATTCAAATGCTACAAAAGAGTCCACACAGAATACCCAGAAACTAGGTAAAACAACTTGTACTCGGACTAAATCGCCCAAAGGGGCATATGAGTTCCAAATGAGGGTTTTTGCACTAATTTCATAAAATTATGAGTGAATGTTAGGTTTTCTGGTTTGAATGATCTTTAGACTAGGTGAAATTATAGGTTTCAAGTGAATTTCAATGATGCAAGATGCAAAAATGAAAGCTATATGCACTTTCACTAATGCAAGATTTAGAAACAATAGATGCAAATTAACTAATGCAAGACCTAATGCAAAGTTAATGTAAGCTATATCTAGGACTATGATGCACTCCAAAAATTAGAAATAAGTTGTTATAAAGGATAGGTTTACCAAAATTAAATAATAAAATATAGACGTTCTATCTTTTAGGAGATGTAACACACGAAAGGGGTTTAGGACCTTTCCACCTATTTCCTTCAAGTTTCATTCAAGGAAACCTTAGAGATCTCAATCTAAGGATGGAAATGAGGGAAATAGATCTACAATAAGGTGTCCTAGGGGTGTGACTAAAGAAAAAAAGGGGGTTCAACACCAAGCAAAGGCTTGGAAAGAAATAAATGCAATGATATGTAAACCTAACTATGCAACCTAAGATATGAAACTAAAAATCAAAAGAATGAACTGAGAAAAGACAGAGGGGCACCTAGAAAACTGGAGAAGCTCATAACAAGGTCTGAACTCCTGAAAATATGACTTTTAATGCACACTAGGACTCATATTCTAGTAGGTGTGATTTAGTCCCAGTCTAGGGTTTCAGGACAAAACCAGAATCTGGAACTGCTAAACCAAGATCTTTAGAAAATGCTTGAAATCTGGCATAATGGGACTCATAAGCCACGAGTGGCGATTTAGTCCCACTATCAAGATTGATCTGAAACTCTGATATCCTCTAATGTTCTCCTATAGCTTCTCTCCTATCAAATCTTTGAGTCTAAAACACTAAATTCTGCTCTGTAGATGACTTTTTGTGATCTTTCAATGTAGATGACAACTTTGACAACTTTTCTCAAATCTTGCTCTTTAATGGATCTTCAACCTAGATCTGTAAATCACATATCAAAGAGAGGGAAAAATGTTTTTTTGTTAGTGGATAGGGGTTTGCCTTGGTAAATCCCCGTTTTGGTAATCAAACCTTGAAATGAAATGAAATAAAATGAAGGAATGATGAATGAACAAATATCTTATGGTGCAACTCACCAAACCCTTGAAATAAAGGTTGCAATCTTGTATGTAATGGCTAGCATGAATATAGATCTTGACTCTTGATTGTATATGTAAGAGAGGGGGACCTCCATGTGCAAGGCCCCAAGTCATGGAGGGCCAAGATGTGAAAGGCTGCCCTAACTTACCTCAACTTAGCAGGGTGTTAGGATATGCGGGACAAGAATGATGAGGACTATAAGGTTCTTTAGTCACACTACAGACCCGAAATGCCAAATGGGGCTAGGTGAGCCAATTTTTAGGTTCAACATTGTGCCTCAAGAAGCTCTCTACCCAAGGACAAAAGCATAGTCCTGGGATGATAGCGCAGCACGTTGGTGTCTCTCAAGTGTGTTGGTGTCCGTACGACCAGACAACTATAGAAACAAGGTCAAACCTAAGAAAACAAGCTAACGACCCAGCTAACTACTACTAAACGGCCAAAATAATGTGAACAAAATAATCTCTAATGTGATAAAGTAAAAATGCAAGGGTTAGGGTGGCAAGAAGGATCTCACAAAGAAACTTGTTCGCTAGCTATCTCCTCGAAAGCACGTTCACCTACACACAAAGAGGAGGAAAGTGTTGGGGGGTTGTATAGGGGTCTGCCTTAGTCAGACCCTTGTTTAGGTGTTTCCACCTCCATGGATAGCCAAGAAAGCAAGTATGATACAGAAAGTACTATACAAGATGAATACCAAAAACACTACAAAATAGTAAGTGTGCTTACTCAACCAAGTGATAGAGGACAACAAAGGGAAGCTTACAACCTCCACCAAGAGCACTCAAGGCTATTTGGGGGAGAAAATGAGAGTACTTGACCCTCTACTGCAATGGTGTTGTCCCAAACTTTCTCTATCAAAGTGATGGAGTGAATTTGTTGCTGCAATGGAGTGCTTGAAATGCTTGGAGTGAGTGCAAGAGTGTGAAAGAGAGCTTGTGAATGAAGTGAAGAAGTTAGAATGCATGTAGGAGATAATTTGAAGAGGAGATGAAGAAAATGGTCATATTCGGATCCGTCGGTTGAAGAGGGTGCTACAACTTGACTCCCAATGAGAAGTGTAACACCTCTCCAGGTTCAGTCACAGGAATCAACCAGGGATGTAAGCATGCCGCGCGGACATCCCCGACAGAAATTCCTCGACCGACACTCAAATCAGGCTCCAAGTGTGATGAAATCGACGAGCTTAGGTGTAATTAAGCCTCTGAACTTGGTTTTCTAAAGTGGAGAAGGGAAAAAGGGGAATTTGCATAAGGGGTGCAAATTTTCTCATACATTTTTCCCCCACTTTAGCGAGCACGAATACTGATGAGTGCTCGGTACAGTAGATCAAGGAAGGAGTAAGGTTATAAATGTATAACTGAATTGTCGAGGAAGCAAACCATGATCTGGAAAACCTGAAGGTTCAAGGCAAGTGAAGGACTTCATAGCTTCTCGAAACTATGAAGTTGAAGAAAGAAAGTGTCTTACAGGCCCACGGACCTACGAGGAGGCAACCCCCAAGATATCTCACATGCAAGAAGCCCCATGAAGCAAGTACCTTATAGGCCTGTAGACCTACAAGGAAGGTGTTCCCCAAGAACTCTAGCATTGAGGATACCCGAGAAAGTGTCCCCCAAGATCTCTCACATGGAGGAAGTGAGGAAAGCACCCTACAGACCAGTAGACCCATAGGAAAAGGTATTCTCCAAGATCTCTCGCATGAAGAATACCCAAGGAAGCACCCTACAGGATCTTAGACCTACAAAGGAGCCACCCCAAGATCTATCGCATGGAGGAAGATCAAAGGAAGTGCCCTACAGTTTCTCAGGCCTGCAAGGAGGTATCCCCCAAGATCTCTCACATGGAGGAAACCTAGGAAAGCGGACTCTGCAAAGTCAAGAAGCCACCACGTAGGCAAGTAAGCAGATAGTCACATAGACCATCAACAGTTTGGAAAATTTTTGAAGGGGTCCCTTGGGGACCCGACATGAAGAGGGGGTCCACTCAAGGGATGCACAGTTTGAAAGCAGATGTTCTCTCTCTCAGAGCAATCCATCATCAAGGGATCCTTTCAAAATATGTTCACTTCATCAAGGAATTCAAAAAGAAGAATACGCCCCCACGCGAGAGGAAGGTCAAAGATGTTCCCACATCGGATGAAGGTTTTAAAGTCCTTTCTTCATGAACATGTGATGAAGGAAACATGTTCTGTTAGGGTTCCAAGTTGAGAATGCAATTCTAAAGAAAGGTTTACAAAAAAATTTGAGAAAAGATTCGTTGACAACAAATGCATTTTCTAAAAATTGGAATGTTGAAGTAAGGTGTTGTCACACATGAGATTGAAAACTCAAGCAAAGAAGAGAGATAGATAAAGAGAAAGAAAAAGAGTGAAGACAACACAAATAAAGGGCATAGGGGGATCTGGTTTAGCGGGGTCAAATCTCTCCAAACTCATATAAATAATAGGTAACCGTGGTGCAAGGAAAAAAATCATCAATCCCCAACCAGATCAGCAAGAATGCATGGAAAACAAAGTAAAAATAAAAAAATGGGTTAACATGGAAGGGAAGCCTAAATGCCGCCAATGCTTTGCATCATCCCCAATTTGTCGAAAGTCAAGCACAAACATGGAAGAATGATGATACAAATAGAAGAAGGTTTACAATACAAAAAACCATGCCTATATCCAAGAACCAACAAGGGTAACAAGGGTAATCTAGGAACACATAGCATGATCGTGGGGGAACACATCACAAAACACACACACACACAAAAAAAAAGTATCAAGAAGAGGTCTCCTCCTAACACTAACCAACCAAGAGCTCATCTGCTTCCCATTCTAGATCATCATAGGGGGAAGGAGGACAAGCCTGCAATGGTGGGATGTTAAGAGGAGGAGCATCTGGCCCTCCTACAACAAGGCCAAAGAAGAAGGTCCTGCAAGGTCTTCTTCATCAAGCTCTTGTGGAGCTAAGTTCAGTGATTTCATGAAGATTGCTGACAAGGCTAGGACTTCATCCACAGAGTTAAACATGCACCCCACAGGAGCGTCGTGTTTAACTTCAGTGGATGAGGTAGGCTACGCCTGAGATTCATTGTTGGGCTCACCAAATGACTTGGGAGCGGTGACAAACTCAAGGGAAGCTAGGACTAGTTCCATCACCAAGACAGAACAAGTCAACGCGGGGACACCCTACAAAGAAGGCGGGCTCCTCTTACATCCTTCACTACTAGAAGGACCATACTCCACCTTCTTCGTCAGAGGAGATGAACTCCCCATAAATGAGGCTAAAGGTGCGAAGGTAGAGGAGAAAATAACCATAGTGGATACAACCAAGGTATTAATCATATCCACGGGTTTTGGGAAAGGTTGGATATTTGGAATAGACAGCAAAAAAGGTGGCTCCACCGAAGGAGCGATGAACACCTGTACCCCCTTGGGGTTAGGCACATTCATACTCGCAATGGAAGCCAAAAGCGATGCAGAACTAGACTGAAGAGAAGTAGAAGGAAGGGGAGAGGAAGACACTGTAGGAGGCCCTGAAGCAAGGGCGGTCATTTGTCCTTCCTTCCTTTGCGAGGTGGTTTTCTTAGCCAAGAGATCCTTTCAACGATGCTTTCACTCGCGCGCAAGGCGGTATCTATGACTCTTTGAGCTAGAGGGAAAAGGTTGTGAAGGGATAGAAGGCTCCTACTCAACCTTGGGGTCATCCACTACAATTGTTTCTGATGAAGGAACTGATTCCTAAATGGGAGCAGGAGGAACAGGTTGAGAAGCAGTAGGGGGAGTCCACTCAAGAGCCTCGGCAGCAGGCCTCTTCCCATTCACTACTTTGGGGGAAGGAGCGGTAGGATGCCACAGATTGAATTACCTCTGGGAACCCTTCTTTCTACCATATAAATAATACCATAGTCTGGGGTATTCATTAGGGAGATCTAAGAACCTGAACTTGGGCCTGCGCTAAGGAGGAATCATCGAACTTAGCAGATAGTCATCGAGCTAACTCATCCAATACTCTTACCAAGAAAGGGGAGAGGATGAGGTAGTTTGTGAGAAGGTGACCTTCTCTTTACCTTTACAGGAAGGAGAGGGAGTCGGCGTGGACTTCTCCTTTCCTTTCTGGGAAGAGAGAGCAGTCAGTACATGCTTCTCCTTCTCCTCTTAGGAAGAGGAGGCAACTGATTATTTTATCACGGGAAGGGTCAGTTTCGGTTGTCCTTGGCCCCTAGTTTTATACTTTACATAATTCTTGTAAAGTAGGTCCATTCTCAGAGGAAGCGGACCAACTGGGGAGGGCCAAAGTAATCCAATGAATATCCACCATGGGACACCAAGGGTTGATATCTAGTGTCATGTACTACATGCACAACACCTCCATGGGAGGATTTTAAACACTTGTGAATAAAAGAGGCAATTCCATTCATGGAAGCTAGCCAAGGTATGCCTAGCTTCAACCTGAACAAATCCAACTCTAGGATAACATTGAAAACCGTGTCAACAGCCCTGGGTCCAACTAGGGTGGACAAAGCTACTGATCCATAAAGTTTGAGACACATACCATCATGTGTGTGAATGGTAGATTTCGTTTCTTCATATTCTTCCCTTTGTAACAAATTTAATACTAATGTTTCCTCTATGATAACGTTCACATGGCTTGCGGGGTCTACAAAGACTCTTGTCACAATGTTACCATTGATGTGAGCGGGAATGTAGAGAGGTGAGGTTTTATTATTTAAGGATAAATCTTGTGATGTGAATGTAATGTCCGATGAACCGGGTGCAAGTAGAGTAATAGAAGTCATCATGACCATGTTAACATAGCCCTCGGGTTGAGTAACATAATCAGTGGAATCGATAATCATGTTAGCAGAGTGCGATGGAAACGAGTCTGTATATATCTATAGTTCACTATTAGCTTTTGTCATTTATTTGTTAGCACTTTGTTTACTCCTATCGAGACAAATGTTACCATCCTCGATGTGGTCATGTATCTCATGACGCAGCCACATACAGTGTTTGGTATCATGTCCATTAACTCAACGGTACTGACAATAAGTGCTCACATCATACCAATTAGGGTAAGGATCCTTAACAAGCTTTAGATTCTTCAAGGTTATCATCTTATCCTTCAACAACTTCTGCAAGATAGAAGAATAATAATTTGATAACTTTGTGATTTTTTTATTATGTCTGAGGCCATTGTTATCAGAAGTGGCAACTACATTCGTAATGGTTTTACCTTTCCCAAAGATTGATATGATGGACTTTCCCTCAGTAGGGGAGCATGAGGAGGATCCCCCAAACTGAACAACCGTCTATTAGTACTCTCGTAAGGCTGCACACAAGTGTGCAAAAGAAGGGTATTTCATAAGGGTGAACTTCTCTTGCCAAGGCCTTTGTAAGTTCCCTATGAATACCTTTTGTACATCAAAATCAGGCAGCTAATATGAGATTTGTGAAAGGATCTCTTGGTAGCGCACTATGAAATTAGTGAATTTTTTGTTATCTACTTGTTTACATCGGATGAGATCCGAAAAGGTCATCTTCGACCTGATGTTTTCTTGAAATTTTCTAAGGAATTGATTTACAAGTTGGTCAAATGAGAAGACAGAGTTGTCAGAAAAGGAACAGTACCACTTGAGCATTGTATCCTTGAGAGATCGGGGAAATAGTTTGGCCATCAACGCATTGTGATGGAAGAAGTTTGTACACAGGGCGCTAAAGGTGGACACGTATGTCTATGGATCTCCTTTACCGCCATACTTTTCAAATTTAGGGATCTTCATTCCTTGGGGGGACGGAGTGTTTAAGATCACAACTGACAATGGGTTGTGCTGGAAGAAGGGATGGAAGATAGGCTAGGTTGAGACTTGGGGAAGACTCGCCAACTGGATCTGTATCTTACCCATATTTTGAAGAAGGTTGTTCAGAATGGGGTCATTAGAACATAGAGGGCCAGAGGAACCTCCTCCAGAACCACCACCAAAGCCACCTCTAAAATTGCCACCAGTGTGACCTCCGCCAGAACCACTACTAGAGCCACCACCATCGATAGGGCCTCCACTGGAGCCACCACCATGAACTACATTGGAACCACCTCCGCTAGCACCACCTCCACTACCAAATCCACCACTGCTACCAAATCCCCCACCACTCATCCCACCAAAGCCTCCACCACTAAAGGTGATAGGGGGTGAAGCTAAAGCCTAATGGGACCTTATTTACTTTGATAGTTTCAAGTAGTTCAGAGACAGAAGGGATATTGATAGAGGGGACCATATAGGCCATATAAACAGATGTGGGAGGCATTGATACTCCTAACTATCGTTCACGCTCTTCGAAATTGGCTCCTTGTACAAAGCTAGGATTGTTGAAGGAGCACACACTTTGGTGAGACCAAGGAGGCTAGTCAGAAGCTTTATGCCTATTCGATCTTTATCCATCATATGTTTTAACTCACTAACAACCCGAGCAGCTCTAGCCATCTTCATATTTCTTTCGAAGTGATTTTCTAAGTCACCCATTCCTTTAGCGAGGGTGGAGACATATTCTATGGGGATTTGAATGGCCTCATGCTCTATAGACCCGAAATTCCAAATGGGGCTAGGCGAGCTAGTTTTTAGGTTCAACACTGTGCCTCAAGAAGCTCTCTGCCCGAGGACGAAAGCACGGTCCTGGGACGAAAGCGCGGCGCGTTGGTGTCTCTCAAGTGCGTTAGCGTCTGTACGACCAGAAAACTATAGAAACAAGGTCAAACCTAAGAAAACAAGCTAACGGGCCAGCTAACTACTACTAAAGGGCCAAAATAATGTGAACAAAATACTCTCTAATGTGATAAAGTAAAAATGCAAGGGTTAGGGTGGAAAGAAGGATCTCACAAAGAAACTTGTTCGCCAGCTAGCTCCTCGAAAGCACATTCACCTACACACAAAGAGGAGGAAAGTGTTGGGGGGGATGTATAGGGGCATGCCTCAGTCAAACCCATGTTTAGGTGTTTCCACCTCCACAGACAGCCAAGAAAGTGAGTATGATAAAGAAAGTACTATAATAGAGAACACCAAAAACACTACAAAACAGTAAGTGTGCTTACTCAACCAAGTGATAGAAGAGAGGAAAGGGAAGCTTACCACCTCCACCAAGAGCACTCAAGGCTGCTTGGGGGAGAAAATGAGAGTACTCGAGCCTCTCCTGCAATGGTGTTGTCCCAAACTTGCTCTATCAAAGTGATGGAGTGAAGTTGTTATTGTAATGGAGTGCTTGAAATGCTTGGAGTGAGTGCAAGAGTGTGTGAGCTTGTGAATGAAGTGAAGAAGTTAGAATGCATGTAGAAGGAGAGAATTTGAAGAGGAGATGAAGAAAATAGCCATATTTAGGTCGATAAGCCGAAGAGGGCATTACAAATTGACTCCCAATGAGAAGTGTAATGCCTCTGCAGGTTCAGCCGCAGGAATTTTTCAGGGATGTAAGCGCATTGCGCGGACGTTTGTGCCCCACGCGAGTGTCCCTGACATAAATTCCTCCACCGACACTCAAAATAGGCACCAAAATAGGTGCCAAATGTGATGAGAGCAGCGGTCTTAGGTGTAATTAAGCCTCTGAAATTGGTTTTCTAAAGTGGAGAAAGGTAAAAGGGGAATTTGCATAAGGGGTGAAAATTCTCTCTTATACAGTATGTTATGGATCCTGGCTTGAAAGCTTTCTTGAATCATAGGAACCTACATCATAAAAGTTAGCTCAAAAACAAACATGATGCATGATGACTTTGATATGATGTATGATTCTTGAATAATGCTCCAAAATGCTTGATAATCACTCTTGAATGCTCTTGTGATCATAAACTTGCTATAGGAATGCTCTCTTGAAAATCTTAGGAGAAATTATGTGAAATAGCCTTGTATTTATACTTTTTTATGCCAAATTTTCTGAAATTAGAACACAACAAGCCAACATCAGATCTAGGAGAATATAATCCTACCAAGAATTTGAATTTAAAATAGGTCCAAGCTAAGCAAGACTCATATGCTAGTTGGGGTGTATGAGTCCCAATAGGCTAAGCTCGAGACACAAATTTCAAGAAATGTTATGTTTAATGCCAAATTCAAGTTGAGGCCCTGAAACTTAGGTGGGACTCATATGCCCAAGGTGGTGTATGAGTCCCAAATCACTAAATCTGGGCCATACAAACCAAAACCATTAGATTATGATTGGATACTTGATATGTGTCAGGATTATCCTCGGAAAGATGCATTAATTAAGGCTTGTGGATGCAAAATAGAGCCAAATAAGGCATAAAGAAGCCTAATTTTAGCAGGGAGGGCCCAAATAAGTGTGAAAATGTAAGGGGATACATTTTCCTCCACTACAAACAATATCATTGAATTTCCTAATGAGAGAAATAGAGGTCAAGAACAAATAATAGAAGAGCCTAATATTGTTGCTCCAGAGGAAGGAATGCCCTCTGACTCCCCTGTTACAACACGTACCCACAACATGAGAGAACCAGAAGAGTAGAGTTTGCATGAAACACAGCCCACAACCTCTACTGAGCAACCCATGGTAGAGAGAAAATAAGAAACCCCTATTTCCAAGAGGCCACAAGAAGGTAAGAAGAGAAAGGGTGGAGCTTCTTATTTTGTACTTGCAAAGAAGTAGAAGAGTCCCACACAATCTAGGGCGTAGTCACATTGTCTCAAGAAGAAGGGTCCAATGAGAGGCACAGGTAGAAAAAAAAGAGGATATTGTTATGATTGAGACAAATTCATGATTAGAGGGGAATTCCCCTAGAGATGTGAATATACCAGTTGTAAAGTCAATGTATTTTACTACCACTTCTGAATCAAATTCAAAAGATATTTTGGTAGCCAAGAAAATGAAGAGAAGATCTCCAAGAAGCCATGTTTCAAAGGGTTGTGAATACACAAGTGAAATGGGAGATGAGAAGTTTTGGAGAAGGATGAGGAAATTTTTATTGAAAAAATAAATTTTAATAAGGAATTGCAAGAAGCAATGCAGAGAATAAAGTAGTTGGAAGAATTTTTAAAGACATATCAGTAAATGGACAGTGAGCGGGATGCTAGGATTAAATAATTGGAGGAGAGGCTCCACAATTTTGAGAATGGGTCAAAATTGGAGATATTGGAACATCTTTCCATGGTAGAAGTAGAAGGGAAAAAATGAGTATCCCAAGGCCCAATTCCTCAAATTAAACCCCCCATTGGACCAACTTACTATCCCTAGGTGTTGAATTATGGAAGAGAACATAAGAATTCTCCCAATAAAAGAAAGAATGGGTAGGGGAGAGAGATGAATTGATATCCAACCACACCAAGGAATTGGAAAAGAAAGAATCAGAAGTAAAATGGTTGAAGGTAAAGATTGAAGAAATAGTAGAAAAGGTAGCATAATTACTAAAGTGTAGGCCAACTACTAGAGTTTATGCTTTATTCTTGTAGGAAAAAAATTGTGTTTTTAGTTTAGCCAATTGATTAGTGATCTTCCTATAGCAATGAACAAGAAATTCTTGTTTTTAGATACTTTCCTCAGTTCCACACTAGACATGCAGGATCAACTATGTGATTTTTATCTACACAAATATGTTCTTCCATGTGACACTGCTTGGAGTCCATTGATGTTTGTAGGTGATCTCGAAATAAGAAAATTGGCCTCTTATGTTAGAAATGAGCATAAAAGCGACACAGTTCTACAAGAATTCCATTAAAAGGAAAAATATATTACCTTACAGCTCAAGAAATAATCAATGGATCCTAATGCAGTCATAGATCAATGGTTAGATCTCTTGAATTAAAGAGATGTTAGAATGAAAATAATGGATATCAAAAAACATGATTATGGAAGGATGAAGGGATTAGCCATAGGGACTATTAATAAAGCCTTCAAAAAAATTCAAAAAATATGGGAAGAACTTTCACCAAAGCTGAAAATAAAGGAGTCACACTTTGTTTATAACTATGTAGCTATGATTTGTAGGTCTCACAAGTACATACACATTGCATTGAACAATGGAGTTGCATGGTTTCCACTTGTCTTCCATCCTCCTAATTCTAGTACCACACTGAATAGGGAAGAAACAAGGAGAAGAATAAGTAGCAGAAAAAAAAAGATTGGTGAAGCTCTCATATCATAAAGGCTATTATCTGAAGCAGGTTAAAGGAGTTGACATTGTAGTTGATTTCAAGGAGATATCTCTGCAGTATAACCTCCAGCCTTAAAAGTTTCTTGAGTACAAGCAATGGCTTAGTTGGGGGGAATGATGGGACTAATTTATGGCTAGATTTCCTTCATTAGTTTATGTCTTTTATCAACTCAATCTACCAAAGTTCATAGACATTCCTAAGACTTATACATCTTTAATACCTATTGTGCCCTCAGCACACACGCCCCATTCAGAACAGGGACCCTCTCTTTTCTTCACCTTGACAGGTCGTTTTGTTTCCACCTCATTTTGTGTGCCCCATTTTGGTTTCCTAATGGTTAGTGTGTCTCCAAAGTCTTATCTCAAGTTGACCATGTTTTATCCCCTCTAAATTTTCTAAGTCCTGGACCTTCACAGAGTTCCTTTGGCAGTTTGCTTCTGTCAGCGGCTTTGGGGTTCTCCAAGTCCGTCCCATTGGGTTTCCCTCGCCAGATTTCCATCGTGCATTTGTTGTTTTAAAATGGTTGAAGGCGTTTTCCTTCCCGTGCCTCGGGACCCAACTCCTCGGCCGCCGCCCTCAAGACTTGCATTGCAAAGTTTCCATCCTTCACCTACCCTAGGCCAAGTCCGCCGAATTTCTCTGCCCGAAGCTCCATTCTGAGTTTCCCCTTTTGAACGACCATCCTTCACCGGAGTTCTACCCCTCGGAGCCCGTGCCTCCTCTCACCGGTGTGTTTTTCACTTTAAATTTCGAGCGGCCATCTGCTCACATCCTTCCGGCCTCCAAGTTCTAAACCTCCCGCCACCATCTCGAGGTTTCAACTTACCAAATTTTTGCCTGTCGTACTTGCATTAATAGGGTGTATTAAATGTCATTAGGGGTATAAATACTTGGCTCAACCTATCATTTTCACATGTCAGATTAGACAGAGAAGTTCAGAGCCAGTTCAGGGAGATCTAAAGCCTTCGTTGACCGCCACCTTTGAGCCTGTTGTTGTCCTTTGCTATCTACTCACGGATTTGACAACCCTTCTCACCAAATTCCTGTGGTGAGTTTGTTATCCCTACTCTCACTTCATTTTTTAGTGATTTCACATTAAATAATAAATGAATGGGGGGTAAAAGTGCATCCATTAGATGGAGGAAGAGAAAGCCCAAAAAACCCATGTGGCAAAATTTCAAAAAACTGACAAATTCCTTCCTTTAATTGAATCTGGAACTTCGTTGGCCCGGCGCCGTTCTTCCCATAGGGCACTGGCACCTTTTGGGCCCGAGACTTCCCTTTTCCACTCAGCGAAACTTAAAACTAAAATGACTTTAAAACAAAAAATGACTCCTCGTACCCGCACTCCCAGATCTCCTCTATTTGGTTGTCGTTGGAAAACATAAAATGAACTCTACTACCTTTTAGGCTTCATGGGTCCGATCTCGTAGGATTCCACCCCCAGGATGCCTCATAGCTTTCACCATTTCAAATAGAAAAATGGCCCTATTCGCCCGAGCCTCGGAACCCGCCTTGCCCTTCGCTGCCTAAGTTAAACAATTGAACTATTGCATCCCTGGCGTCCTCTGGGTCCTAGTTCGCGGAGTTCCATCTACGGACTTCCACTTGACCATCGACATTTTTCACAACTTTTAGGTGTCTTCTTTCTACCTCTTGGGTCCTGCATGTCCCAATGCCACATGAACACCAAATGATCAAAACCTAAGTGTCTGCCTTAACCGTACCTCCACCCTTGAGTTTCCACCATCGGGATTTTGTCCCATCTCGGCGGTCACAAAAGAGAAAAGCAAGTGCATCCTTCTGGCCTTCGGGCCCTGATCTTCCAAATTCCTGTTGAACTCTTAGTAGTAGAAACTTGAAGCCAACTACAACAATAGGTTTGGTCTATCGGATTTCACCTACCAGACTTCCGCTCAACAACCTTCACCCCGAACAACCATCCTCGAACAACTTCTCGGCCTTTGAGATCTGAGCACTTAAATGATTAGGAGGTTGTGTTATCCATCCTTCAAACCCATAGGTCCCAGACCCTAGAACTCCACCACCGGAACTCCATTTCACCAAAGCCATTCCAAACGGCAAACATCAGACAGCTTTCCCTCCTCATGGCTTCGAGTGACCTAATGGTGATCCAAATGACCTCCAATCTAGAAACAAGTCTCAACCCACGTGCTCAAATTGAACCCTCTCCTGCATCAACCTTTCAAAGCATCCAAATTTGAAGTTGGGAGAAACCATATGGATTTCCCTACCTTGTTTTCCCTTTAAAACAACATTCCTGCCAGGGAAGTCCGGCCCTCGGGGCCCGAGCTAACAAAATCCCCCTCAGTAAACTGCTAATGACATCTCGAAGTAGATGTTTGATTTCATGAATGATGTGTTATCTAATTGGACTTCCATCCACAAGGATTTTGGCTAACATTGGTGTCTTCATGCTTGATTGTGCTCATCATGCCTTTGTTTGCAGGAAATATGGAATCAGGTACAGGACCCTCGGGGGCAGCCGCAGAAAAAGACAAAGGAAATAAATCAGGCAGAGCTCCTCATGGGAAAGAGGAAAAGGACCAAATGAAATACCAATTCCAGGGAGAGTCATTCCACTCAAAGATCATTACGAACTGGAAGGAGATTACAGATACCAATATCAGTCACATCAATATTGATGAGTTCAAACAGAGGGTCAAAGTCAACCCGACCATAGACAATGCCAGGTTGATCAGAGGAAGTAGAATTGCCAAGGTTGTAGTATTTCCTCCATCTCTTATAGCTCCTGAACTAGTCATGGCTTGCAGACAGGCATACCAACCTGAGACCCAGACAATAATAGACAAAGATGGGAACATCCTAGCTGACATGTCTCCCCAGGAAATAATGAAGACTTTCCACATTCCCACCTTCGGGGAGATGGAGATCCCTACTATCTCAGACTACAAGGGAATGTGGGATGCAAATCTCGTTGGATGCAAGAAGCTCATAAATCAATGTTGGTTAAAAGAGAAGCGAGGCTGCTAAGGTTCCCCAAGAACTCTTTCGCAATGATTTTTTTGAAGATTATCATGACCTAGTAACTCTACTAAGTAGAGTGATGGGCCTCCCCACTGCTGCATACTTCCAGGAGTGGATGGTTTACTTTTTTGAGAAAATTATTCATGGGAAGGAGGATGGTGCCACACAGACCACATTCTACTGTGGGGAAATAATAAGTGACTGCTTCCATGAGCAATTCATGAATGTTAAGAAAACCTCCAAGTTCTATATGATATCTTACCTTGTCTACTCGTTGGCTAAACTAAGATAGTATAGTGGACATTTCAAGGCTCTAGATGAAGAATCTGGTTAGGAATTGAAGGTTTACGATAGATACCGTCAATTGTAGTTTAGAAATTTCAAGAGGGACTATTGCAGGGTGAATGACACTTTCATAGGCCACATTATCAGGTTGTTTGGAGGATATTTTGAAAGGTGAGTCTCCCACAATGCTCGAGTGTTCCATAAACAATATGCCTTTATTTCATTCAGTATCCCAGGTTCACATACATTTGTGCCCAAGGCTACACAAAAAGGCCAAACAAGCTACCCCGGTATCCTAATGACTGGATTGTATTGTTAGAGATCTCTCAGCAGCTGCGGCATGTACATACTCTCCTCAGCAGCAAGCATTTGGCAGGGATCCCTTATCCCCTTTCTTTTGGCCAAGGGATGTACAAGCTGCAAACCTCTCAATGTGCTGGAAATTCAGAGTTGGTTGAATATCATTTTCAGCTTCATACCACTCATCCCCGAATGGACCCCTATGGGCATATACGAAAAGCACTTGGACCCAACTACGCCCATCTACATCATGTTGAAGATTTTTGGGTGAATTTCCAAGATGATAAGGAGGTGCACATGAGAAATACATGCGAATGACTGCCTACTTTGTAAAAAGGGTGAACTTGTTCTTTGTACCTGATCAAATTGAGGAAGATGAAATTACAATTATGGATCCTAGGTATAATGCAGTCGCCAACTTGTCATTGCCTTCAATAGATTGGGACAAGCAGGAGGTCGATGACCTCGATATCATAACCAAGCCAATCGAGGCTCATACCAAAGAATGGGCCAATGGACAAGTAGCCTGACTGAAGCAACAAGGGGTCGTCCTGACCTATGAGGGACTCAAAAGTGAGCCTAGTGCAATAGATGATGGAGCTACTATGGCCTCGATGGGAGAAACATCCAAATCTCCTCCACTCACTCGCTCTAGAAAAAGAAAAGAGATTGAGGAGCAACAGCCAAATCCAAAAGTGTACGCAAGGAAAGCTTCGGAGGGTGAGTCCTCAAAGAAACACAAAAGGTTGAGAAGCACTACAAGGTCGTCTGCTACTCAAGAGGATCCCCTTCACAAAGGGGAAGAAATGGAAATGGATCAGCCAAAGTCCCCACCAGCTGCTCCTTATACTGTTGTACTTCCTTTTGTTTCTCAAGCCATGATCGCCACATCCCCACCTATAGTGGACATCTCCATCCACCTGGCTTCTTCTTCACCAACTAGGCCAGTCATGGTGGTTGACTCCTCTTCTACCACCACCTCTTTGCTTTCCTATGCCTCCATGTCTCCAACCACATCACTCTCGCTAGCAACAGCAACGATTCCAATACCAACACTCTCGCTTCCAAAGGATTTTTCCTGGCACATGCAAACTGCCCCTTCAAAAAAAATTGAAGTATTACTAAATCTAGCCATCTAGGCTGCCCTGGCACAAGTCACCGCCAGTGTTCCAATTTCAAAGCCTCCAACTGAGCCCCCAGAGATGAAGGCCATAATGGAAATATCATCAGAATGGGAAAGGTGAGAGATTGAAGCAACAAAAACATTAGAGGAAGAAACGGATGAATACCATGAACATCCAGAGTACCAACACTTGCAAATTGACAGAGTGGTTTGTGAAGAAGAAGAAACAGGATCTTCTGAAAGTGGAGATGAAGAAGAAGACGTCGGCGGAAAATTAATTGTGCAAGATTTTGATCCTAACCTTGAAGAAGAGTTGGCCCAACAATTAAAGGATGTTGGGGAAGAAGTAGAAAGGCCATCTTCTGAAGAAAGAAGACAAGAAGATGATAAGATGAAGGAAAGCATGGAACCTCCAACAGGTGAACAACAACAAGAAGGCCCCAAACATGATGAGGAGATGCCTCTCTCTAAAGGACAGGAAGAACATGGATATGTGTCACCTCTACATGAGGAGGAAAGAAAAAGAAGAAGATCAGCCTGAAAAGGAGATCCAAGCAGATAAAAGCCTTGAAATAGAGCAGCCCGAGGAGCACGAGCATGAAGAAGAACGTGAAGAAGAACATGAAGAAGAATGTGAAGAAGAACGTGAAGAAGAGGAAGAAGAGGAGGCTAAGAGTGAAGATAGTCCCAAAGAACACTTTCCCACCAAGTCCCCAATCAAGCACCTGACATTTACTCGAGACTCTGATAAGGAGGAAGGAGAAGACACTAGGGTGGAGAAGGGAACTTCCAAAGATAAAGAAATTGAAGTCAAAAGGGATGAAGAAAAAGGTGATGGTAAATCACCCAAAGGAAAGACACAGATGCCCGAATGGCTGGAAAAGCAGCTTGAGAAAAAGGCTCCCGCCCCTAGTGATCCAAAAACAAGATTGCAGGCTATCCTAGCCCGAGTACAGATCACTACCAGGAAAGAGAAGAAGCCCAAAATCAGATCCAAAGTGACGATGGATGCTTCTGGATCAAGGACCATGCAATTGGCCACACCAATGGTGGGCAAAGAGGGGATAAGCTATAATGTCTCCACAATTGATTTGGGAACAGCTACTAGAGAGAAGAAGGTGGAGCACCTCCAGGAATCTGTCACCACAGTGGTGCATTTAATTCAACAAGATAAGGTTTCAAAATAAGAGCTTAAGCCACAGGTAGCAGATCTAACAACTTACATCCAACAATGGTCTTCAATAGAGGAAATTCCTACCCATCTTTAGCCCCCCCGCAGTTGATGTCAAAGGAGCAAATAGACAAGCTCGAAAAGAGGAAGAACTTGGACAAAACCATGGAGAGTTGGTTCTGGCAGGTCTTGTACATAGGAAACATGGGCATCAGTCGTGTTGTTAGGACAACAAACAAGTTCTTGGATCTACAACAGTCTCTTGAGGGTATGAGGAAACTTTGCACTGACTTCCCAGGGAGATATGACTCCACTTACCTGAAGATTGAGGCTATTCTCAAACTACCAAGCGCGACTTGGGAGAAAGAGCTTGCATTTAAGAAGGATGACCACTGGCTGGTGAATGTCTGGAAATGTGATTTCGTGAACCGAAAGGAAAGGTTGGAGTAGGTGCTCGACAAAGTGGATCCAGACATTGAATGGGCTAAGGAAATCAGAGTTGATTGCATTCGGTACTTGAAGCTAATGACAGGATATGATATGCCTGTCATACAGATGGACCTAGAGAAGATAAAGCCCCACTTCTAGAAAAGAAGTGAGCACAAGATGTTAGATGAAATTACCACCGATTTCATGAGCTTTGTTGCCCAAGATTTTTCCCAATCAGAATTGCTCTGAGACCACACTGCCAAGTATGATGAGGACTAGGAAAAGCTCATCGAACAGTCCCAAGAATGGATTTATCAAGTGTTGCGATCCGAAATCATTGACGTTGATAAGCTCCAGCCACTAATTCTGAAGTTCATAGAATATCCTACTTTCAAGAAGCAAGAGGGAAACCCTATTATTGGTGAAGAATTCCTGACAGAGTAGCTACAGTAAAAGGGAAATCAACTAGAAGACAAAATGCTACAGTGTTGTCACAAAAGACAAAATAGGGATAAGGACAAAGTTGTATTTGAAAATGTAATATATTGGAGGGTAGGTAGAACCCTAGTTTGTAGTGAATCTTGGCCACACAATGCAAATTAATCTTGGCCATTCATTCTAATTTTTGGACACTATAAATAGGGGGTCTCCTCTCATTTTCAAGAGAGAGTTGAGTTATTGTAATGACATGCTACAAAAATTTTAATAGAAATACATTGAGTTTGGTGCATTTCTAAGTTTCTCTACATGTTTCATGATTCAATCTCCCAATAGTTAAATGTTTAGTTAGATTTACTTTGTTGTTTTTAGTTGGTTTCAGATTGCTTTGGTAGATTTGGTAATGTTGCTCTGTGGTTATGAAAATTTTTGCTATGTAGATGCCTTTCTAGTCCATACTTTTTCTTATTTGTTGCTAGTAAATGGCTGTGTAAAGTTAGTCTGGACTTAAACTTAAAGTTTTCTTAAACTTTTATCTTTGTTCATGCATGTATATGGTGAATGAATGGTGAAATATCTGCAGACCTTAGAAGATAGCACAAATTTCATGAGACTGTGAATTTTTTGGTTAAGTGAAATTTTGTTTGAAGGAAGTTGTCCACAGTAGAAACTCCATGATCAATGTTCATAGTTAGTTGCATATCCAAGAAACTCTCCTCTTCCTTGCCCCTTTTTCCTGTTTTTTTAGAAGTAGCCTATGCTAAGGTTCATTGCACATTGTAAAGCCAAAACTTAAGAAAACATTGAAGTTTCAGACTACTGTTCGAACCTACAGCAAAGTGCACATCAACTTCCATCCTAGAAACTTCAATTCACAAGATCCACTTTGCATCTAGCTACGTAAGTCCGCCCTGTGATTACCAGCAAAATCACATCAAACATCAACTGAGGAATTCCATGCAAGTCATGACCTGACTCCCGAGAGACCTTGGGGTGATTTTCAGCAACTTGTTGTTGGAAGTCTCCTTTCAAGAGAGGTAGTGCATCCACGTACTTCCTATGTTGAGAAAGTGTGCAAAACACCGCATCAACAATACCTTTTATGCACTTTAAACCAGACTTTCATATGTGGTAATGCAAATATGATATGATGACATTTGTATGAGTGAATTTATGAATGTTCATTAAATTCAAGATGATTCTATGCTTAATTTATGATTGATAATGATGTGTATGCCTTAGGATGAAACTAACCTCTTGCATCTAAGGAGAACTGTAACCCGCATCAACTAGATTTCCAGCCCGTAGCATAAGGATCATAGGTAGTTGCAAGGGAGAGGTCATAATGGTTAAAGTGTCATAGTTCCAAAGAAGAACAAAGGCGACCATTGAATGGTCAAACTGTGAGTCACCATAAGCATTGAATAAGATGGTAGGAAGGAGTTTTTTCTAATCAGGTTAACCCATGATGTGACATTCCTCATGAAACACATCTTTTTCATGGTGGTTAAACCGTTAAAGGAAGAGTTTCAGTTTAAGCTATTTTCATATACTTTTCAATAATGGTTTTCTATTGCAAAGACTAAGTCCTCTCCCTATTCTTGAGGGACAGTGGGAAAATAAATTATGGATTTGTTTTCAATCCTAGGATGAATAAGAATCTTCATGGACCCTATATAGTAGGATCTACTATGATGAGTGAATCTATTTACTAGTTTCATTATCTATTTTAGGTTTTGCTAATTACCAGTTGATAATTACTTGTTAGTTTTTTGTTATTTGTTGAATGACAAACATGTATTGTTGAATGAGAAATATATGGTAGATTCTTGTCAGAGTTTAGAGTTTTTATGCAATAAAGGATTTAATTCAATATCATGATTTTTTTATCAAGTATTAAGTGTTAATATATGTTTTGGAAGCAGAAACTCAAGCAAGGGCCACTTAAGGTACTGCTATTCACTCTTTATTTTCTATTATTAGATTACTTCATGCATTATTCAAATAGAATAGTTTCCAATTTCACATATGAGGAATTCATGAATGTGATTCTATAATTGAATTAGATTTTGTAGCTTAAATGTTTGTTTCATAATCCTGGAGTGATTAGTTTCATTTTAGTCTTAGAATTTAGTAGTCATAGTCTGAAGTGATAAGTACCTGTAGCACAAGTAACAGCTTATGTTTATTTCCATGTTTTTCCAATAACCTTTCATTTCCTTTTCTGGTTTTTACCATATTTTTTACATGTGTAAATCACCTATACTCATTGATATAGTTTGTGTTAGAATCCATGAATGCACATATAATGTCAGTACTATCAAAATCTTGTGAAGTCTTGGTTGATAATTAAATGAAGCCTCTCATAGAAGATGAATTGTTCAGTCAGGAATTCATCCTCTAAATTGGGTGTCTACCTGTAGCACCAAGTTAATCAAACAATAGAGAGGCCTTACAAATTTTAGTGGAAGATTTATGTAATTACATAATGTGTTCTATCTTCTTTATTTCAAGATTTCTAATTTCCCATTACAATTTGTAGTGATCCATGGATAATCTTTGATTAGAAGATGGATTGACTTTTGCAATAGTTTTTGGTGTCATAAGGAGCTCTTAGATTTTGCACTTAGATTGTAGTAATATTTTAATGACATCTTTGGTTCTATTGAAAAAGGATGTGAGGCAATGGTATCTTCTTGGTTTGGTTATTATGGTTAGACTTTACCTTTTGGGAGCTCATGGTGTTGAGTTCTTTGATTATGCTGGAACCATGGAGGATCTTCAATTAGGAGATGGTCATCAGGATGTCTAAAGAGAATGGTTACACAATTCAATGGGAAATTTGGTAGTGATGTTGATTCATAATTTGATGATGGATGATTATTTTCATTTGATCTCCTAAGACGGGATGTTAGATCATGATTTCATGATATGTTACTGATTCTATAGTTGAAATTTTGACATTGGTCGTATTTTTTTCTCTTTGGTTTGAGTATTAATCATTTTCTTGGAGCTTCATGATTTTTTAGGGTTTCATTTGAAGTTGGCATGAATTGATTTGTGGATGCTCATGGAGAACAGAGAGACTTGGGTGAGGCTAAGAGATCTCTTATTTATGGGATCATATGTTGAGATGGTTACTCTTTGATGAGGATTTCAAGAGAAAGACCAAGGAGCCTGCACTTGGTTATGGATGTGAATCCATTATAGACTTGAGGAGCTAGAAATGATGGAATCAAAGGGGTATTATTTCATACTATTCTTGATCAACAATACTTTCATCATCACCCTCAATATAATAGGGATTTTCCTTGCTTACTATTGTTGGTCATGTTGAGGGAGAATAAGGATTCATGATATTGGATTAGATGGAATAGATGGAAGAGATGGGAATATATGATTAGAAGGTAAATGGAATGGATTAGAATAATGTGGAAAGAGGTATCTTAAGATTTGTTTTGATATAAAAAGATCTTAGATGTTGATGTTGATGTAATAAAGAACAATTTTGGCTTTGGATTAAGCTCATATTAGGATAATTATGATAATATGGTGGGAGGGTCTCCTAATGTTCAAGGATGCAATTAGATTGATGATGCAATTGTTGGATGGATGGTTGAGTATCTTCTCAACCATGGTCGAGATCCCATGTCAAAGTTTTATTGGATGAATTTCCTACTTGAGATAAGCTAAGTTCTCAAGAAAGAGAAGATATTGATGCAAACTATACCTCTAGCTTAAGGTGAAATAGTTTGAATGAGGAATTACTAACTTGGGATAGGCTAAGTTCCCAAAAAATAATTATGATATATGATTGATTTAGGATTTAGGATCTTGATTAAGTATCTTAGGTTGAATTTTTTGATTGTGGATGATTTGGACATCGATAGGATGTATTTAGCTAACTCCTCGTTCAAAGGGGATTCTATTTTGGATAATTTGATGGTATTCGATGAGATGGAAGTAATCATTTTGAGCTAGATATGGAGTGGAAAAATGATTGGATTACAATTTTGGACTTAAGAGGACACTAGATATTTTTGATAGGAAGGATTTTCTCTGTATTTTTTATGGGAAATATATCCACCCAAGAATGACATAGATTTTCCTAAGAAATAACAAGAATTCCCAAGAACAGAGCGGATTTTCCCAAGTAGATGTGGAATCGTCAAACAAGGAATGATGGGTTTGACAATAATGCTAGGGTGGATTCGCCCAAGAAGGAGCGAATTTTCCCAAGAAGGAGTGGATTCACCCAAGAAGTGGAGGATTCACCCAAGGATGACTGTGACAACTGGGGATGATTACCTAGGTGGGTTTTCCAAACAAAGAGTGGATCGACCCAAGTGTAGAGTGGAGTCACCCAAGACTCAGAATTACTCCATGAGTGGAACCACCCAAGAGTAAATCATAATTTACTTTGTGTAAACTTATATATAGAACCACCCAAAAGATCATGTATTTTCCCAACGGATTGTCGATCCACCCAATTTTTTTTAGATCCATCCAAGAGATAACAGATTTTCCCAAGTTATTACATATCTTCCTAAGAGATCATGAATCTACCCAAGTGTTTACAGAGCCTCCCAAGAGATAAAAAAATCTTCCCAAGTGATAATGGATCCGCCCAAGTAGGAGAAAGACCACCCAAGTAGTGACGGATCTGCCCAAGTATGACTAGAGTCGCCCAAGTTTGATGAATTTGCTCATTTACATAGTAGAGCTACCTATTCTACTTGCAAGCCCACTAGTTAGTACAAAGTTGAAGCATAGCCGCCCAAGTAGCAATGGATCCACCCATTTAAAAGACATTTTCCCAAGTAGGATTATATCCACCTCTATGTGAACCTAGAAGGTAAAACAACTAAAAAACCAAAATTTTATTAGATGACCCATGACATGGGTCCTATTGGACATGCCAAAAATGTATGCATGAAATTTATGCTCAATATGAAATATTTAAATAAAAAAATCAAATAACAAATATCAAAAAAATACTAAAGATTAGGCTAAGAAAGCTTAAACCAACATAATGAGCCTCTTGTTGAGTAGATTTTCCCCAGATTGTTGATTAGATGTGTGCTCACTAGTAATTTTGACAGCATAACGATGCACTAATGAAAAAATGAGTGAGATCCCTTGATAAACGGCTAAGGGTTGGATATTAGATTTTGGGATTTTAGATGGAGGGTCATGATTAGGTCATGGGATCAAGGGTTGAGATGAGAGATGATATCTCAACTCATGATATTGTGCCAAGTGGCATAGTGAGATGATTTTAGAGGGATAAGGGTACTATGATGGGACAAGGCTCATGTGACATGGTACCAAGTCCATGTCACATGTACAAAGGGGCATGTGCTTGATGTGATGGGGAAGGTTGACCCACTTAATCATGGATTAAGTGTGTGCAACCACTTAAGGGGAGATTATGATTAGATTAAGATTAGAGGGAAAGTGGGAGAGTTGGAGGATGTGAGATGAAGTTAGAGGAAAATAGAAATTAAATAATTAGATTTAATTCCTATTTGGAGAAAAGGGTATTTGGAGATTAAATAAAATAAATAAGGCTATTTATTCAATTTAATGAATGAATGGGATGGGTATAAATAATTAAAGGTGGGGTGTGGGGTATTTGTTAGCTAGTTCTCAGAAGGGTGTGGGTTCCTTAAGGTGCTTGATCAGGGTTGTGTGGGGCTATGTGTGGTGTTCGGTTGGGGATTTGGAAGCTAGTTTTTTATTTCTTTTATGAGCTGGTTTTTATTATTTCTTTTGTTTCTTGTTTTTGGGTATGGCCTCAAGCAGAGCCACGAGATTTCAATAAAATATGTATTTTACAAAGGTGGTTTTGGGGAGTGATCCCTTCCCTTCCAGGCATGCAAAATTTGTTAAGTTCTTGGGAAAATATTTGAATGGAGAGGACCTATCCCAAAATGGCACTCCTTGTATTCCAAAAGTGAATGGTTTCCTTGAAAGGAGTGCAAATCATTCGGCCTTGGTGATCCAATTGAACTCTATCAAGGAGGATGCCAACTATCTGATTAACCATGCTCTAATATGCAAATTCATGGGGATATATGTATCTCTTTCATTTATAGAATCTTAGGCTCATCATAATTTAAACCCTGAGGGTGAGATGGAGATCATGCTAAAATCCAATAACTATTTCATGATGGTTTTTAACTGCCTGGTAGATCGCAATAAGGCTTTCATAGGAGGGCCTTATTTATATATTCAAGTTGGGTTGTTTCTAAAACCTTGGTATATTGGTTTTAACCCTACAGAGGAACTCCCAACATGTGTCTCAGTTTGGGTAAGGCTCTCATGGTTCTCACTAGAGTTCTGGAGAAATGACATATTGCATATGATTGCTCTGTTTCTAGGCAAGCCTGTGGGTCTATCACAACAAACACTAGATAAAAAGGTAATTTATTTTTCCCACATTTGTATTGAGATTGATTTAGATAATCCCTAATAGATTCTCTAGAAATCCATTTGGGTTCTTTCTCATGGATCCAGAAGCTTGATTATGAATCCCTACCCTTCCAATGTAGGGTTTTCCATGAATATAGTTATTTACATAGAAAGTGTTTGAGAATTAACCTTGTAGGAGATAATTCTAATATGTCAACACGTCAACCCTCTAAGGTTAATAAAGGGAAGGCTCCTATTATGCAAGAGGAAGAAGATAAGGATGGTTTCATTCCAATGAAATCTAGGAACAAGGGAAAAGGGCATAAAATAACCCTTAAGGATAGGAAAGATGAGGGAGTATTAATTCGATGTGTTGGAAAATATTGACCAGAAAGAGGTGAATCTAGTGGCTTTATATCTTGGTAATGATAGTGTGAAATTGGACCAGGACCCATCTAGGGTGTGTGTTATCCAGGATACAGTTCAGGGAGAGCCTTTGGCTTCTCAAATGGATACGGATCTACCTCCAATGGTTTCTAGTGCTTTGGAGGTGTTTAAAAACAATGAAAGGTTTGATCAGTTGGCTTTGGTTATGGTGGATCCTCTAAATGAGAATGTTGATCTAGATGTAGGGAAATGTGGTAAGGTCTCTACCTCATTAGGACTTGAAAAAAAAATCCTCAAGAAGGGTGCACAAGAGAAACCTCCCAAGGTGGGGTGAAAGAAAGATCGAGATAAGATGAAATTGATGGGGAAGACTTTAGTGGAATCAAGATCAGTTAATACCATTGATTCTCACTTTTCCAACCCACAACAATGATAGTTTTGTCTTGGAATGTAAGGTACTTGAACAACACTCCTAGACAAAAGGTTATCCATGAATTGGTCAACAGTCATTTTTTTGGATATTATATTTATCCAAGAAACTAAGTTTTCAATGGAAAACATGTATAAATTGGCTCCTAAGTTGTGGAGGTGAAGTTGTTGTCAGTGTATTGGTTCCCAAGGTAACATTAGGTTTGTTTCTTGCCTATGGAACCCAATGAAGGTAACTACTTGGTGGTGGATATCTAGAATATTTTATATCTTAATGATAGCTATAAGCCTTGCATCTGGTGAGAATATACTGCTCTCTAATGTTTATGCCCCTATGGATTTCCCTATAAAAATCAGTCTTTGGTCCCATTTGTGGTACATTCGGTTCATTGCTCCCTTGTATAATTGGATCATGGTTGGGGACTTTAATGCTATTACAATTCTAGAGGAAAAGAAGGGGGACTGGTAAAGCTTGAACCTTCTTCCATTATTCTCAAAGAAAAATTTATCCTTGAATCTAGTGGACATAAAGCCTAGTAATGTTATGTTTACTTGGATTAATAGAAGGTGCGGTAAGGATTCTATCTTGGAGAGACTGGACAGATTTTTGTGTCCTATTTTTGGTTTAGCAGTAACTAGTCTACCAACTCTGAAATCCTAGACTAGAGGGGTTTGAATCATTGTCCTATCAAACTCTCACTTCCTTAGTGGGGGCCACTAAGAATCCATCCTTTAAATTCCAACTTATGTGGTTGTGAGATCCTTCTCTCCAGGAGCTCATGACAGATTGGTGGTGTAGAGGAAGACCTACCTATGGCACAGTTATTTACTCCTTCACTAAAATTTTATAATTTGTGATTTTTTAGCTCAAGAAGTGGAATAGACAGTCTTTTGATAATATCTTTAGGGATAAGTGATAGCGCAATCTCATTTGGAAGATATCACTCGCTAGATTAGATATTATGGACTTACAGAGGACTTTCTTAAGGAAGAAGTTGCATCTTGAAGAACTTAGAAGAATGGGAATTGTGTGAGGAAATTTTTTGGAAACAAAAATCTTGGATAGTTGCTTCAAGAGGGGGATAAAAATATAGCTTTCTTCTTTAATCTATCAAGGTTAGGTGGCATGGGAATATGATCAATTCTCTTTTTTCATACTGGGGGGTCTAGTTATCTTCCCTTAGAGATATCTCTAGGAAATCCTCATAGTATTACTCAACTCTATACATAAAATATTTTCCCCTTGCAATTGAGGAAGAGAATAGTATTTTGGAGGTTATTCCTTCAATTGTGAGTAGGGAAATGAATGAGATGATCATTAGATTTATTTCTCTTAAGGAATTGGAGGGAGATGTATTTTCGATGAAAATGGGAAAGGCCTTGGTCTTGGTGGCTTCTCGAATGAATTTTTTTAAGAGTTTTGAGAGATCATAAAATTTGATTTATTAGAGGTTGTGTAGGAGTCTCGGAAGAACAAGTACATGTTGAGAGAAATGAATGCTACTTTTCTTACTCTTATTCCCAAAAGAGAAGGAGCTAATTCGTTGAACCTATTCAGACCAATTGCTCTTTGTATTGTGGTGTATAATATTATCTCTAAATTGATTACATAGAAGCTTAAACCATGGTTGAATAAGCTCATCTTTGAAGAACATAGTGGATTTTTGGTCGATCGAAAAATTCTAGATGGGGTTGTCATTGTTATGGAGACCATGCATTATATGGCTAGCTCAAAGGAAAAGATGATGTTTATCAAATTGGACATGGTTAAAGCTTATGACCAATTTAAATGGTCATTTCTCTGAAAAAATATCCTAGCTTTTGGTTTGGAGAAGATTGGGTAAATTGGGTGATGTGTTGTGTTACTTCTACTTCATATTTTGTGCTTGTCAATATTGAGCCCTCAAAGCTATTTGGTACTTCTCATAGCCTCCAGTAGGGGAATCCACTGTCACCATATTTTTTTTCTTAATGGTAGAGGGACTAGGAAGAGTTATTAAACATCATGTGAGTCAAGTTCATATTCAAGGTTGGTGTTGGGGTAATGGGATGCCTTCTTAGTCTCATTTATAGTTTTTTGATGATACTACAATGATGGGAGTTACCAAAATAAGAGAGGCAACCAACATCAGGCGTATCTTGTATATTTATCTTGTGACCTCGAGACAAAGAATCAATGAAGGTAAATACTTCATATAATTCTTCAACACTCTACCTATTATCCAATTTTGGATTGCTCAGATTCCATATTGGTGCTCTCCTTGTGATGTATCTTTGTTTTCCTATCTCTGGTGGCTCCTTGCCTAGGGGAACTTGGAAAATTATATTGGATAAGTTTCAGGAGAGAGTCAACAATTGGACCTTCAAGTGGCTCTCCTTTGTTGGGAGAGTGCTTCTTTTGAAATATATTGTCCAAGCTCTTACCATTTATAGATGCTTGGTATAATTGGCTCCTGCAAACTTCGTAAAGGAGATGGATGCATTAGTAAGACAATTTTTATGGGCTAGTAACTTGTCAAGTTCGAAGTGGAGTTTGATAAAATAGGAGACTATTTGCAAGCCGAAGCAAGATGGAAGTCTTGGGTTCCAACAGGCTAGCCTCACTAGTTTGGATTTGGCTACTAAACTCTATTGGAGGTGGTGCACTAATCAAGATCAATCTTGGACCAAGATTCTTAATTTCAAGTATATGAAGGGGGTGGCGGATGTAGATGTACCTAGGATAGGCCTTATGGATAAGGATTCTATGATTTGGGATAATATTAAAAGAGGTGCAAATTTTATTAAGAATTGTTTGTTTTGGATCTACAATAGAGGTTTTGAAACTCTATTCTAGTATGATTCTTGGGATGGCTTCCCAACAATTATGTCCATGTACCCATTGTCATATCTTTATTGAGGTTGGATGGTCTCGAGTTGAGGATTTCATAACTACCCAGTGCTTGGGGTAGGCTGAGGTGTATAGATGGAAGGATCCTAGAGAGTGGCCAATTGGGGGATCTACTAAGGATCATGTAGAGTTAAAAAAATCTTGTCACGTAGAGCATGTATTTCTCTAAGAGGGAGAAATTCCCTAGCTTGGAGTCTTGACCCTAAGAGGTGTATTCGATGGATTTTGGCTATCAAGATTTGAATTATTAGAAAGATGTGGGTTGTGAAAATGCTTAGTGGAAGGAGGTGTGCAATAAGTTTTCCTGGCAAAAATTCAAATTCTTCATGTGGATGGTGACTTGGAATAGGTGTCTTACTTGGTATAGCCTTAGGAAAAGAGGCTTTCAGGGGCCCTCTATTTGTGTCTTATGTGGTAATAGTGAGGAGTGCTCCCCTCGCTTTTTTTTTACAATGCCCCTTTTCCAAGATTATCTGGCACGGTTGGTAAGGCATTTGGAAGCAAGCTTTTGTTCATGCTTCATCTCTGGTGGAATTTTGGAGAAGTATGGGACAACCTTCAGTTAAGACTTTTTGTCTTCAAGTGGCTTGGATTATTGGCCCATCGTGCATCATTTGGCAGCTATGGTTGGAGAGGAATAGAAGAATCTTTCGAGGAGTAAAGATGAAAATTCAACAACTTTGGCAGAGGATTACTAGCATGATTCAGGAAACTGTGAATGCTAAATGTTATGCTTCTTCTCCTGTGGAACTTGGAAAGGAAGGGTTATTGAAGGAGTTGGGTCTAGGAGATAATACTTCAAGGTCTTCCTCGACAAGGATAAGTCGTTTGTCTAGAAAGAAAATTCAAATAGATGATAGATGGAATTTTCCTCCCTCAGGTGTTTTAAAGGTTAATACTAATGGTTCATATAGGGGTAATCCTAGGCATGTTGGTGTAGGGGAAATTGGAAGGGATAATTCTGGTAATGTTATTTTTCTCTTCTCCATATATGAGGGACAACACTAATAATCTTATGGGTCATGCTATCTAATGAATCAAGAGCTTACTTCAATATGGATGCCATTGATAGTTGAGAAAGTGGGTTATTGAATTTTAATAAATTATTCCACCAAAACCTATTCGTACTTCTCAAAAGTTTGGAAAAAACCTAGCCATATGACCTAGGCAAATATTTCTACTACTAGAGATTCAAACAATAGATTTTTTGATTTATATTTTTCCTTCTTCCCTATAGTATTTAGTTTAGATTATCACCTCATATTGTAGTAATTTGAGGATTTAGGACTCTAGAATTATTAATACTAAAATAATTGCTAGCTTAAGAATTGTTGCTATATGATAAGCTAAAAATTTTATAATCTATTTATTTTCTTGCTTCAAACGATATCAACAATTTAATATGTTATTTAAGGTGATCCCACAATACTAGTTTACAATTTTTGGCCAAATTGGACATTGAACTAATTTTTTTTAACTAAATCTTCACTTTCGAGCACCTATAGTAGCTAAACCATGAGGAATTTGAAGATGATGCAAACTAGTGATTTGTGAAAAAAAAATTGTAGGTTCTAAATATATTTTTTTCAAAAAAATTGGAATCAAATTGCACTTCTTTTTCCATGTCCAAAAACTAGTTTTTAACAATAAACACCATTTTTAAAGAGTGACATTACTGGCTAACACATAATCTTTTTTTCTATGAAGGATAAAATTCTAATTTTTTCGAATTTAGATTCACAACTACGATATCTAGTGCATGGAATTGGTTTCATAGCATTCATTGAATATTTTTTTCTTAATTAAGTTTCAAAGTCAAACCAATTACAATTTAGACATGATTTACTGCTAAAACATAACTTTTTTTGTATGTATCAAAATTTTATTTTATTTTTGTTGGATCAAGGACATAAATATCTAGTGCACTGATATTTTTCAATTTTTTTTTTATAATCTACTATTTTTCCCAATGTACAAAACAGAGAGCTTGATTTTTGGTGAAAAACCTACATTAACAAGAAATAAAAAATAAATATAATAATCAAATTTAATTTAATTAAAATTATACTTTTTTGGAATTTTATAATAGGGACTACATAATTACAAAAAATAAATTTTAAATGAATTCATTTGATCCCCCAAAAGGTAAATCCAAAGTGTTTTTTTTATCAACATTTTGATAGGTGTAAAGGAGACTCTGTTATAGGTATGGTTTAAAACTAGCGGGGTTCTATCAAAGAGGGCTTGGTCTAAGGTGGTTCGATCAAACTCTCTTCAATTTGAATCCTTTAAATGGAACTTTTCAAGGCTTAAATCATTATATTTTCTAAAAATATGCAATTTCAGCAAAAATCGGGATCTCCCAGAAAGTGTAAACCACTATTGTGGGATAACCCTTAAACGAGGAAATTTTTAATGTATAATAAGGCAATCATGGTGGTAGAATTTTGGAAAGAATGGGACACAATGTTTTACCCTTTCTTTAGGCCATTATGATCACTCATATGAGGAGTATGTTGCCATAATGCTAAATTATGTTAAGCATACTTCCATAATGCCCAATACCCACATTTTTTGGAGTTTAGATAAAAGATTCGATATCTATTTTTTAAGATTACAATATGCCTCAAGTGTTAGAAAGGGTCACATTAATTATTTTCAAGTAATTTTACAAACTTATAGACCTTTAGTGAATATTATTCCATTTTGAATGACTTAAATAATATTCAAAGAAAAAATAAATCATGGGTTTACACAAGTACTTTTAGTTGTGCAAACATTCCTATGAAACCATACAACTCTAGAGCCTTCAAATTCATCTCAATCATTATTCCATCTCAATTGCTTGTTGATTTCAAGCATAGAGGTAAGACTTGCTTCTTCTAATTCTCTATCCTTTCTTATTGCTTTTTTTTAAACTATCATTTCTAATTTTGAGTCCTCTTGAAAAGGACTATCATTTTTTTATGGACTGTCATTTTTTACAGACTATAGGAATCAGGTATCCCCCCCTATAAATTGCAGCACGCCTAGTAAACTTTTTTCACATTACGGTGATGCTGATGTGACATGCCCTATGATACCAAGTGGACAAATGGGAGACTAGACCTCATGACCTCTTGCCCTCAATAGGATGCTTTAGCCAATCGAGTAAGGCCCTCCACCTAGGGATTGTCATTTTTGGTTTTTAATCCTTTTCTCTTTTTCTTTTATGCTTTTATACTTTTAAAAAAAGAGGTAAAAAAATAAGTTAAAATTCTACACCCATGGAAGAAAGGTTTTCCATATTATAGAACTCAATATATATATCTACAACAATTTTATGAAATCTTTTGAAGTTGGTGTGTGGCATACTCTTATTTTATGTCCATTGACCAAGAGTGCTCTTCTACTCCCATCAATCAGTAGTAGTTTTATTGCTCCACTATTGAGTACTTGGGGTATTTAATAAGGTTTTAACCATTTTGTATATCACTTACCTCTATAATATTCGTACTCAAAAACCATACAATAGAGTCAAGTCTCATGGCTTGAACTAATTGTAGAGAATATTCTTGTCATGCCATACTTTTCTTTGTTGTTGGATGATTTTTGTTGTTGAATTTTCCATCCTCATTTCATCCAAATCATTTAATTTTTGAATCCATTAATGTTGGGCTTATATGAAATGAATCCCTATTTCTATTGTTGTCTTCAAAATTTCTATCTCAAATTCAATAGGAAGTGTTGGTTTCTTCCCATACACTAGTGAATAGGGATTAAAATTTGTGGTAGTCCTCCAAGTGGTGTTATATTCCAAAACTGCATAATATTGATGATCTACCTAATGTATTTCATTTTTTGCAATTATTTGTGTTAAACTGTTTCCTAGTTCTTTATTAGTCATCTCTACTTGTCCATGGGATTGAGAGTGGTAATGATATTATTTATTATGTTTAATCTATTAGATTTACACAAATATTTAGATCATAATTGACATGAATTCAAGTCCTTAATCTAAAAAAATAGATCTTTGGGCTCCAAATCTCTATAAAATATTCTTATATAAAAAACTAGCTACCTTTTCTTCATGAACAATCGGGAAGACTTGGGCTTCAACCCATTTAATGGCATAATCTATGCAAACCAATATGTAGTGATTAACTCTATATGGTATATCAATTGGTACAAAAATATATAACCCCCACTTCTCAAATGGTTCAAGACTGCTTGAGTGTGAAAATAAATTTTATTGTAAAGTGTAGGATGACCTGTCCTCTGATATTGATCGTAGTGCTTGACATATTGTTGTATGTATCTAATTATGGTGGGCCAACAATATCCAACTCCAAGAACTTTGTAACCAATTCTTAAGGTTAAAAAATTTCCACTCAATGTTTCATCATGACATGCATGGATTATGTCATATATTTCAATTTATGGAACACACCTATGTAGAACATTATCAAGACAACATCTAAATAAAATGCTTTTTATCCACTTAAAATGATTTTTTTCTAACTACTTGTCTTAATTCTCTACCATTTAAATTTACAAGACACTTTCCTAAAGCTAAGTTGTTGGCCATGTATTGAAACCATGGTGATTGTATTGAGATAAAAAATAAGTAATCATTAAGGAAATCATCATCCACTTGCTTCTTGTCTCCTTAAAAACCCAATCTTAACAAAAATATATGTAACTACGTTATCCTTCCTAGATTTTTCAATAATAGTTATATCAAATTCTTGTGAACGTAACAACCAACAAATGATTTGTCCTCCCATTGTAGCTTTATTCATTAGGTATCTAATGGTTGAATGGTCTATATGCACAAACACTTTGTACCATATAATGTAGTGATGAAAATTGTTGATAGCCTAAACTACTACAAGAATTTGGTTGTATTTGTGTAGTTATTTTCAGATTGGATTAGGTTCTTACCAATGTAATAAATTGCATCCATGGCTCCAAATTCATTATTTTATCCTAAAACTACACCTCTTGCATGATTAAAAGCATCAATGTGGATATGGAAAGGTTTTTCCCAATTAGATCCCCTTATAATAAGTGTTATGACTAATGAATTCTTAATCAAGTTGAAATATTGTTAGCACTACTTAGTTCATTTAAATTCACACTTTTTTAAAGAACAAACAATAGATTAACTATCTTGCTAAAATTTCAATAGATACCCTCTAATAACTAGCTTTCCCAAAGAAACTTCTTACCCCAACCCGTGCTTTAAAGTGGGATGCATTTTTACTATTATCTCAATGTTCTTGGTTCTATCTTGTTTCCTTGTTAGGAGATACAATGTCCCAATATGATACATGTGTTCATCATTAGGAGACACATCTTGCCTTGGTTTAAAGGTAGTTGGTGTTCTTCACATCTTGTAATAACTTTTTTAATATTTTATTGAGCTTCTCAAAATATTTTTCCATCGACTATGAAATCATTCATGTACACCTCAAAACATATGTTGGTTAGATCAACAAAGATTACTAGGACTACATGTTGAAATTTTGTTATGGCATGACACTATCCAAACCCTAACTCTATATGCATACATACCCCAATGGCATGTAAAGATGGTCTTGTCCTAATCTTCTAGGGCTACTTAGATTTTATTGCACCCACTAAAACCATCAAAAATGAAAATGAATTGCTACCAACTAAGCAATCCAAAATTTGATCAATAAATAGAAGAGGAAAATAATCCTTCTTAGTGGTCTTATTTAGCTTTCTACAGTCTATGGATATATGTCATTTCCCATTTTTATTAGGAATAATTATAAGCAATGAAATGCACTGATTGTTTGAAATAGGATAAATAAATCCTACCTACAAGGGTTTCTTAATTTCTTCCTTAACGATGTCTTTGAATGTAGGATTAATTATCCTTTGAGTTTGTTTGAAAAGTCTAACATTCTCGGTATAAATGTGACGAGTGTAGACACTTGGATATATATTCATTTTATATATATTATCAATAAAATGCATGTGTATGGCTATATAACAAATTTGTGACTTGGGATTCCTCTTCATCTATTATCCAACTATTAGTGGTTAGTTTTTTTCCTATTTGGATAGTAACCTACTTTGTTCTTGGAGAGATGAAATCAACCTAATGGTAGGAACTCATCAATGTATTAAGAGGGAAAGTATGAGGAAGTAGTGTATGCAATGTGTTTATGTGTTGATAATTTATTTCCCTTATTGATATCTCCTCTAACATATGACAATTGAATGTCCTTAAGGATTCTCTAAGAGGCTCTTGCACCCATCTCATGACATATTTTTGTATTGTGCTTGGATATCTATCTTTCTTCTACATGCATATTGTGTTCCTCAAAATGTTCTATTATTTTAACCATTACTAAAGAAGATATATTTTCTTTGTCTAATTCATTTGGTTTATCTACCCAGAGCTTATTTTCATATTGTAGGGAAGGCTAGGTTGGTGCATATATAGATAGATATTTTATTTTAGATCAATAAAAAAGTGGCATGTCCCCATATCTATAGTTAATAGGGGTTGTTGATGTGGCTAACCAAGGATGTCCTAGGAATAGGATAACCTAATTTTCTTTTATGTGCTTGAAGGATGAGGAAGTATATTAGATATTCCTAGGTGTCTATCATGACACTAACATCTTCTATAACTCCCTTTGGTTTAGTGATTGATTAGCTAGTTGTAACAATGTGGATGTACATTGTATCCCAATTATTGATAGTGTTTCTATTATGTCTATTGTCATAATATTGATGGAAGCTCCTAAAATAATCAACATATTGAAATTTTGTTACTCCTATTGTAACTAAAATTAGAGGATTCCCTAGGTAATAATTTTCTTGATATCACATCAAATAGTTTTTCTCTTGTATTGTGTTTGGAAACTTTTCCTTCCTCGGTGTCTCGATACATAGATTTTTTATTATTTGATTTGTTTTGGGTCTATTCTTGATTTATTGCAACAAAGGAACCTTTATATTCATTCTCTAAAGTTATTTTAGTAATTCATATCCTTGTGAAACATTCAAGGGATCTCCAAAGTTCTTCAAAGCTAGTTTTGGTTCTTATAATTGTTCTAGAAATGGTACTATTGACGGAATGGATACAACAAATTCCATTTTTTCTAGAGGATGTTCATTTTTGTTTCACTTCCTCTTCTTCTATCACTTCCCTCTCTTTTTATAGATTTGAGATATTATGGAAATGCTCTACTAAGGTCTTTCTAGAATGCAATTGTATTTCATTAATTTCTATCAAACTTAAAGTTGTCTTCTAGTATGCATTGCAACTTAGTTTTTGTGTTCTTTTGTTATGAGGATTTTCTACAAGTTGAGAAAGAAGTTGTAGCTAGTTTACTAACTCATTTTTATTTTGAGGTCAATGTTGTGATAGTCCTAGAAAAATGGCTTATTCTTGGTTCATGTATCTTCTTTTCCCCTAATATTTGTATGCATTCAAGGTTTTTGGTTTTGGTTAATATTTTTATTTTACCATGGAGAAGTAGGCCATGATGGGTTAACCATTGTGTTTGGACCCATAGATATCCCCATTTTTATTGTGCTTGTGGTGGTTGTACATTCTATGGTCCTACCCATTAATTTGGAATCTATTTTGTGGGGGCTTTAGATCCAAATTTTACAAGATATTGGTTAAAACCAAAGTTGGATTATCTTTGGCCTATAAAGCTTAATTCTACCTCAACTTGAGGTGCCTTTTTTAGTCTATTTTTATTTCAAAAAGTAGGCTACACTCATTTGTGAGGTTATTATTTTCACAAATCCCACATAACTCGACTTTTTTTAATGGATACTCCCTAAGTCGACATTTATCTCTACATTTTGGAGAATAGATGGCTAAAGGTTCTATAGTTTTCTTTTTAGATTGTAACCCATCTATTGTGGTATTCAAGTGAAGTAGAATATCAATCTTCAAATTTTCTAGTTCTTCAATTATTTTGGTAATGTCCCCACTACTTTTCTCATGTTTAACCTTCTTACTTTCCCTAGTATGCAAATAATCTCTATAAAATTTCAATGCTATCTTCAAAATAAAGTGTTTTTATATCCCCTCTCCCCATGAGGTTTCATGAGCCTCTTTATAAATCCCTCTTAGGTAGATGGTTTCACTTAATTCCTCATCTAGACTACTTACACATCATTTATAGACAAATAGGAAATAGTCTAAATAATCTACTAGGTTTTCAACTTCTAGTTACTTAATTCTAAAGAGCTTATCCTTCCTATCTTTAACCCTACAATCTTGATACTTCATTTAAAAATAGTGTCTCCATTTAGTCACATGTGTGGATGGAGTTGGATATCAACCCCATGATCTAGCTAAGAGTTGATTCCTTCAATGTAGAGGTAAATAGTTACAATTCTTGGTTTCATATCCCATATTCATATATTTCACAAAGAACCTTGAATTCAAACAAGAACTTATCAAGATCTTCAAAATATTTTTCCTTGAAAGTTGGTAAAATGAAAGGGGGAGTATTCTACATTGGAGGTTCATCTCTTACAAGAGTGAAAGAGATCGAATATGTAAAGTTTCATTTGTTGGGACCATTTTTCTCATCATTTGATTGTTGGTTATGTCTATCATAATGTAGATTGTCTAATGAAAATACTGAGTTGTCATATGTTGTTTCTACCTCTACCTATGTTGATGGTCTATATATATTTTTAGGTGATAATTCTAAGGGAGAGTGCCTTATTATTTCATGTTTATTAACCTCTATTTTTCTCTCTTGTAGCTCCATTTGGGGGGTTCAAAAAGTATCCTAAGGAATTCCTAAGTCTATTCATGAACAAAAATTAATAATTATACAACCTTCAACACTCAGGTTTTATGCACCTTATTAGCACCAAAAAAATTAAAATGTGTTCCCTATCAACAACATTATAACCAAGAACTGGAGGTGGCAAAACCCTCAAAAATATGAAATGGTTTGTTTTATATTTAGTTGATTTTAGTTCGTTGTGGTTTGTTTGTTGGATGGTTGTGTCTCATCTAATAAAGCAATGTCTTGTAATGATGGGTTTCGGGTTCCTTAAAAAACCTATTTTTCCTCTCAATCAAAAACAATATCAAAAGTGATGAGGTTGTTGTAGTTTCTATATTACTCATCATTTGATTTTTATCAATTCAAGCTAGTGTCCAAAGGTGGTATTCAATAGGATTATGAGTTCTTAAGGTAGTAGTTTCTTCTCAACTGAAAGGAAATATGCATCCACCCAAGATAATTTCCACATAACCCAAATAGAGAGATATATGCAAACAAGAATTCAGAATCCATATGCAAAAGAATAGAAAAAATACCATCAAAGATGACGTAAGATATAACCTAGGAAAACCATCAAGAGGGAAAAACCTAGCCTCTAAAAGCATCCAACACTCATGTATTATTTAGAAATTAACATTACAATACATCTTCATAGTCCTCCATGAATACTTTTAAAACATCAAGCCCTCTACAAGCACTCCATGTGAACAAGCATGTAACCACACATCCCATGACATGCTTCAAATCTCAAAAATGCTAGCAAGAGATGCTCTCAACCCCTTAGCCAAATAGCCAAGCCAACAAGTCAACCTTAGACAACTACCAATGTGTTTTCTTTTATGGAAATAAGCTTACACAAAACCACAAGTGGTATTACATAAAACCATGTGACTAATACCATGAGCTTACAAAACCATTAACCCCCACATTTACTTTTTGGTACTAAGTTTTCCCAATATTAAATAATATCCCTATGCGCAACCCCACATTAAATATTTAATCATAATGTTACATACAACACATAAAGTGGCCCCAAAAATGCTAACCTGTGTGATGCACGCATCCCTAGATACCCTAGGTGTACCACATAATAATAAATTATTACATTATAACATTATGGAAGGTGGACAACACATATTTTCCTAACATCAACTAGCTCTATCCTATCCTATAAAATTGTTGGAATTGAAATCAAATATTGTCTATTATTGTTGGAAGGAAACACACTTTCTTGAAAGGAAAAGACACTTTCTTGAAAGGAAAAGACACTTTCTTGAAAAAGGAAACACACTTGCATGAAATGTAAAAAGAAAAAAATATCTTTTATGAAATGTTAAAATATAGATGCATACAAGTATTACACAAAAAATAGAGAAACTAGAACAATTTTAGAAACATAAACAATAATAAATACTTAAGATAGAAAGTGTCACACCAAGATCCTTCTCCTTCAAGAAGAGTGGGCCCTACTCCACCTTCAAGATCAATTTTTTAACTCTACAAAAGCATCAAGCTTACTTTCTTCTCATTCAAAAAAAATAAAATAGGTTCAAACACTTTTGCTTTGCTACAAGATTCTAGCTATTCTCTATTCTATTTTTTATATGTCCACTAATTAATTATATCCATGGGTTGAACGAGAATATTTATAGATCCTAACTTATCAAAGATTATCAAATTGAAAATGATGCAAGAGTTATTTATTCCTAAATCTAATGCATGAAATAAAAGAGCTTCAATATTATCTTGAATCTTTTCCTAGATTCTAGGTATGAGACAATAATACTTCAATATTTGATTTGAAATATTTTTAAATTTTAGGTGGAAAACTAAATTTGTAGTTACTTCAATTGTACAATCAGTTGAAGTAGTTGATTCCTCTAAAATAGGATGTACATGTCACCTCTCCAAAATGGGGAAATCAAGAAATTATTTACATCTTATGTCCCATAAAATATGTGCATGGAGGTGCTTCATTACAATTATCTTTTCCAAGCTTGTAGGAAAAGTGTAAAATTTCATTCATCATCAATGTAAGTTGGTTTTAACATCATCCTATATATTTTGGAGCTAGTTGGGAAATTATGGAAATAACTTGGTATTATTCTAGAGCTAACTTAACTATTCAAACAACTTCAAGAGGGCTTCAAAAATGCTCCAAAGTGTTCATGTTTTAGCTTCAAATTCTTTTATTTTTTATTGGGCCCTATACTTGACACAAAAGATATAGATGTATACAAAAACTAAGATATTGCATGGTCATTTAGGCATATTCAATATCAAGAAGAAATAAGCACAAACACACCATACATTTCACTTTAAAATAGTCATAAGTTGTTATTTCTACAATTAAGTTCACCATATCAGTTGTTCCAAAGGGAAATAAATGGTTTCTTTTAATAATAGATGAGACATTATTTAGTCTCATTAGCAAGGTTAGTGGTTGACTAGATTCACAAATTCTCAACATCATTCACACATACCCCTTTTGGTTTAAGGGGGTTTGTTAGCGTTTTTGGTCAATATGATCTAAAAGAATGTTTTGTATGTGTTTTTATTACTATGTCTAATGTATTAGTGGGTTGAGTTCTTATATTTTTATGTCATAATATTAGTAATAGAAAGATTATTGTTGTTACTTTTAGTTAGATTCTTACAAGTGAGGTTGTTAAGGAAGTTAAAAGGTAAAATATTTTTATAAAGGTTGGTGCATAATGTAATTTATCCATCCTCCCATAGTACAATGTTCTTATATAACTAGTTCATACATGTTTGTTATGTGAGTGCTTCATTTTCTCTATAACCAAAATGCCCAAGACTCCATCACAAATTTGTTGGACCAAGGTGCAATAGTTGTTATTTCTAGTCATGAAGGTTGTCTTAGACCAATGAATCAAGTTTTTTTTTGTTTAGTTTGGTACTATGCAATAGAGGTTGTATTCATGTCAAAGGAATATTTGGAATAAATCTTAAGCATCTCAAGGATGCCTTGAAATAAGAGTGTAGTTACCTAAATGTAGTAGAAAAATAAGTTTGACATTTTTTCTTGTTTTTGCACAAAAAAAAGCACAATGATTGTGGAAAATTCATCTTGATCGGGGCAATTGCAAAACTACCTCCTAAAAAAATGGTAAAAGCATCCTAGTTGAAGTGTTTTTGAAATTCCCCCTAGTGAAAGCAATGAAGACAATGTTTGGAATGTGAAGGGTTTCTTCATTTCATCTCACCTTTTTAATGTTTAGTTTTTTGTATTTTGGCACCTTGGGGAGTATGTGAGAAAGGCATATATTAATTGTCAATAATTTCATGAGGATTGACTCTCATTAGGAACCTTCTTTTTGTTCATTGAATGACTATTACAAGTAAAATATTAAGGATTTCATGTTTGAAAGATATATGGAACTAGTAGAATCCATTATTGAGGATTTATTCTATCCTAGGGGCATTATAAACATTTGTAAAATATTGAAAGATAATGGCAATGAGGAGCAAAAGCTCTCTTTTATATTTTTCTTCCCTTTTAGGGTTTCTCCAGGTGTAACCAATTGTCTCAATTTTACTTTATGTTTCCCTTACATTGTTTTCTTACAATATGTTCTTATTTATGTTATTATAGTTATGATGAACATGTTAGACTATTAGTAATCTTTTGTGGTAGAGAAAGTGTTATGAAGGTGATTTGCAAGATTGACAACAAAACATCTTTTAGTGGTGAATGATAGGAGATTATATCCATTTTTTATAGATCATTTATCCCTAACAAATTTTGTATTGAAATAATGTCATCCCCATCTATGTCTAACAATGTTCATTTTTTTAAGTTGTTGAATATGACCAACAAATCATCAAATTCCTTACCAACTCAAATAAATTTGAAAATTAAATTATTGATGAACAAGAACATTATCAAATTGATGGGTGGTTAGATGAAAAACATGGTTAGATGAAAAACATGCTTTGAAACTTAAGACAAATGAGATTTTGAAAGGTTTAGTTTTCTTGAGGAAGCTTTTCGATTTAAACATTAAAAACCAGATAAATATAGATGTATCATGTACCAGATAAAAGAGAGAAGCACTAATAGCATTGTTAATGGAATATAGGGATGTTTCAACCAAGACTCTGAAGACCTCAAAGTTTATGACCCTCGGTTGATGTCTAGCACATTCCCCTTAAAGAGGGTGTCAAACCATTTAGGCAAAGGCAAAGGCCCATAAACCCATTATTAGAGCTCATGATATTCAAGGAAGTCTAGAAAGCCCTTCAACTTGAATAATCTTCCCCATCCATTATTTTACATGGGTGGCTAATCTAATACTTGTCAAGAAAAATAATAGGGAATTATGTAATGTCAACTTGAAGAATTTAAATAAAGCCTCTAAAAAGATAAATATTCACTCCATTTTGTGGATGAAATCTTACAAATGGCAAAATAGGTCCCAAGTGTTATCTTTTCTTTATGAATTTTTTTTGGTAAAACCATGTTTTAGTGAGTTAGAATGGTAGAGGTAAAAGTGTTTTTCCCCACAAAGTGGGACCCTAGCATATATATGCATGTGCATTTATTTAATCAATGTAAAAAACACTTTTCAATGTGTCATGGATACTACATTCAAAGGGTTAATTGGAAATACATAATCAATTACATGGATGACATTTTTGAATATTCCAAGTGCAAATGCCATTGTGAGCTCACAAGTGAAAGGAAAACATGTCAAATTAGATCCCTTGTGGTTAGGTGCATATTAGATTTCTAAGATTTTAGGGGGTAAAATCTTCAAGTTGAGAAATTTAAAGGGCTTTCACTTACCCTTTAGTAATGAATGGATAGCATCTAGAGCACTATTTCTCACACAAGATAGAGGAGTCCTCGTATTTCTTTGTTTTTCTTGTTTATCTTTTCTTTAATGTGTGTATAATTTATTTAGTTAGTTTGTATTTCTATTTTTATTTTTAATCTCATATTTTATGTTTTTCATTAGTATGTATCCTTTCACTTTTTTCGCTCTCTTGAGTGTTGTGGTGTTCATGAAATAATAGGTATTTTTGTGGATTAATTGTGTTAGGTTATTTGAAATTTAATTTTTAGGTCTAGCAATATTTTAAGTCAAAACTAGATAGTCCTATGATAAGAGTTGGTCAAGTTTGGAATATTTAGCTTTCTCTAGAACTAAGAAATGATTCCACACTAATTTAAGTCTTCACATCTTCATATTAATTCTTCTTATTGGATTAAAAAGTGTGTATGTTTTAACTCTCTATCAATATTCCATGGTGTTTTTCAACCTCATGCAACCTTCTAAGCTAATATAAATAGAGTATATCAAAAATGTAAACACAAAAATAATTCTTAAAATTTAGCATAAATATTGGGTTGAATGATTTAGGTATCTCTATCAAAATTATAGATTTCTTGCAAATAATATACCAATATCTAGTGTGGAACAAAAAGTATCTTTTTCAAGTCTAAAAATGCTTGACTAGAAAAGCAATGCTTTCCAATTAGTTATTCATTTAGCTATACTAATGAAAAAATCATTACACCAATTAGGCTAAGGGTTACAATTTCTTAGATTATTTTTCCTTCTTTTCAATGTTCACATTATGCAAACACAACTTGGTGGGGTTTGGATATGTGTATCAATATTTCAATTTCTCAAGTTCGAGCAAAGCTTATCATGAGACTATTATGATTCTAAATACTTTATTTCTTAACCAAAGATTCCAAATTCTAAATTCTTGATGAACATTTCCCTACAATGTGGCTACAACACACCCAAATCTGATCCAA